>MNCI01015499.1:383502-395829 GCA_015680685.1 Gnetum montanum
CAACCGCCAGCCTTATGGAGGGTTGGCAATAGGGATAAACACACCTATGCCACCTACTAGTCGTAGGGACGAACACACGTATGCTCTCCTACTCTTAGGATGAGGCTTGAGATAGGAGCCTCACCGATGCATCATATCCATACTACCTCCAAGGTGCCTCATCACCAACTGATCCACACCCTTATATTAGCATCACTTGCCAACGACCATCATAACCATCGTTACAAAGACATGTACAAATCCCAGCTAGCTTAAGCCAACACATGTCATAAGCACAACAACTTCAAACAAACATAACATAACCACATATATCCACACCTAACAGTCACAGTCATTTCATGAAAACAATACCATGATTTGATAAAGAAAATTCTGCACCACAATCCTATTTCTCGAACTACATGTAATTCCACAAAAATGATATATGCCCAAAGAGAAAACCAAGTCCACAATTAGAAAGTATTTCCCAAGGTGATTTTAGTGACACTAATTTCACTTAAATACTCTTAGAAGCAATGTTATGCGTGTTCAAAGTTTGATTAAGAAAATAATAATTAATCATAGTTAATTTCGAAAAATATGTAAAATAACATGTACAAACTCAATTTTTCAACTATATGCCTTAGCAAAATTTTGTTTTGCTTCAAACAAGTTCTGCACCCATGTAAATACAACCACAACAATCCTAAATTCAAGTTCAAAGCAAGCGAAAATTGTTCATAAGACTTAGAATTCAGAAAAATGTAAAACAAAAGAAAATAGAGAAAATCCAATGTTTACGGGTGGGCGGTACAAAAGGGCGACGTCGAAACAATGCCAATGCCTGAAGCATATGCTGATATTTACCAAAAAAAAGAAAAAAAAAAAAACAACGATGCGTTTGGTTTCTCACGTGGCGTGAGTTGCCTGTTTACTTTTGAATTTTTTTTTTTCCAACAAAACAAAAACACCTAACCAAGGCAGCACACCTCAAGTGCAAATAGAACGTTACTTTACCTTTTGGGTTTTATTTTTTAAAACTTTATTTTATAATTTTTTAAAAACCATGTTATTTTCATAAGCTCATTTTTATTTTTTACCTTTGCAACTAATACTCTACACTTAGCATTAGCATGACCTAACAAATACACTAGGACTCCAAATTAAAATCCATTTGAACCTACAAAATCTTTATCAAATGCTCTACACTTTCATACCAGAATCATACCCAAGCATCACACAACATAGTGCTATAGTTCAAATGAAATCCTATATAAAACATAAAGACATATTGAATAGGTGCTCTTGTACCCCAATCCAATATCTTTGCTAGAAACATTATCTGTCTAACACATCACATAGGGCTAGTGTACATAATCACATTAATTAAGCATGTAAAAACATCATAATTATAACATGAAGATGAAAGCCTCATAACATCCAAAGTGCAATCATACTAAATTAACTCGTCCTTGATAACCCACCAAGACTACAAATGTAATGTATAAATCATAAGCTTATGACCATACCTAATGTATTTGGATTAGATGAGAGGTAACAAGGCCACCACCATGTTTGAAACATATACTAGGAATTCGAGGTCCACATAATCCTCTTGATTAAAAAAAAATCCCAAAACACCCAATTCTCTATATGTGATAAGTTTCAGATCAAATGATTTTATCATTTTGAATTGAATTTTGTTTTTTACCATATTAATTTCAGTATTGTAGTACCACTTTGTTTTTTTTTTGCATCATATCAATTTTGTAATTTTAATGAGGTTGAAAAAAAAAATGGTTAAAAAAATGACTTTCACGAGCGTTCAAAAGTAGGTTATCCACGTGACAGAACAACTTCAATGGTTAAGAATAATCTGCAGGTTTTTAGCAAATCTGATTTTTGATTTTAACACGAAATAGGGACCGAGAAAACCAAAATTAATGGTAAAGAAGACGAAATTGGTATATCAGACGAAATCTATTGATCACAGGGACAAGTCATAAGCGCGCAGCGTGGAATGAAACGTAGTCGCAGGAAACAGCAGTAGTTTCGTCTACGCTGGTTTTGTTAAAACCTTGTTAAAGCTCTGCAATTTTTTCTTTGTGGAAGGCTGAAACCATTGTAGTAATCTATATGCCGAAACGAAATTAACCGGGCGGCTTTGGTAAAAAGGTAAAGCGTCTTTGTTTCGTCCCCTTGAGCGTTTTGCGTATACCGCATCTGGAAGTTTTCAGCCAAGCTAAAATGTTACCAGGCCCAGCACTCGCAGCAACAAACGTAACAAGGCGCGTGTTTCTTCTGGATCTTCTTTCTTGCAAACACAAAGAATTGTATAAATAACGGGACGGGAAGAACACACTTGCGGTTTGCGGTTTGATTATTTCACGTACTGCAAAATGGGAAAGGAAGAACGAGCTTTGCAGAGAAAGTTGAGAAGATTGCAAAGACAACAGGAGGTTGCTGAAGCGCGTGCTGTTCCTTATACCAACAGGTTGTTCAACCAAATTTTAAGAGTCCTATTAATTCCCTTTTTTATGTGAACTTATCAGCATTTTCTAATTGAGCAAAACTTATTTTTCATAAATAGAGGTAGCAAAAGAAGATTGCGATAAAAGTGGAGAGAGTTTTTTTTTTATAAACGATGTAAGAAACTACTTCTATCAGAGAAGCCATAGTAATTTCCTTGAAAGGGGTTTAATATACTTTTTGTTTTGAATTTAAAGTACGTCAGGGCTTAAAGTTTCTGTGAACAGAATTTGAAAAAAAGAAAAACCTTTTAGTATATTTACAGTTAGAATTTACACTGTACCATGCTACATGTAACGTGCATTTCCTCCAAAACTGAATCTGTAAAATTACAAACGATAATGAATGTCAGTAACATGGATTTGTAGCAGGAATTTGTAATATAGATCTGTAGCTGGTGCGGATTAAAAAAATGTTCTGTGCTAGAAAACTTGTTGCTTTCGGTATGTTCTCACTTCAAGCAGCAGTCTTAGCTACTTTGGACTTCGAGTAGTTTGTCACTGCAAACATGTCTTCATACTGATGTTTCCTAAGAATCCTATGGTTGAACTCTTATACATGTTGATCTGGTAGTAACAAGAAATTGAAATTTTTGCAATCGAGTAACTTATCTTGTACTTTAAACCTAACTAATAGACTTGTTTTGTTATCTAATAGATAATAAATTTTAAACTTACTAGACTGATTTCTTTTGTCCAAGTTTTGCATATCCCGTAATTAATTATCTTCTTTATTTTATGGAAATCATAAATCAATAGTAGCTGCTTTTTGCCATGTGCTGTTTTGTGCTTCTGGTTATTCCATTGTTTATTTTGTATAAAATGCCGGATTCATTTTTGTTGGTTTAAGCTGACCCTATTTTATTGGTACAAGGCTAGCATGATAATGATGATTCATTTTTGTTTGTTTTTTTGTGTTAAATTTTAATAATCAAGATTGAACCTCAAATGCTTTATGAAAGGCATAATAAAGATCAAATCCTTTTCAGTTTCTGCATATTTAACATATATATAGAGATTTTGATGACAGTGTCATGAGGTAATTTCAAATTTTGCATAAAATAAACGTCTGGTTGCAGAGTTCGTGCAGTGAATGAACTGCTGGTTGCTGTTCTGAAAAACTCAATAGGAAATTTTAGTTGTGGCTAAAGGAAAATTTGCTTTGATCCCTCTGACTTCTTTTATTTACTAGGAATTTCAAAGAGTCAATTCTCATTGATGAGCCGTACTTGTTTTCACTAAAGCACCAGTAGCAACATTTTACAAAAGATGCTAGAACTTGTTTCCTTTGATTGCTTTATAGGCCAAGTTTTATGGGACAAGGGGTCCAACTGAAGGGTTTTTAATAGTGTTTGCAGAGTTTGTGATGCTAGGAGAGATGTGATTTCCTTATTTTATCAACTTAAGTCATTCCATATCAAGTCTATACATGCAAACTTTAATGGTGTTTGAGGCTTTCTCTTGAACTGTAGACTAGAATAGTGTACTATAACTTTATTTGTACAAATTGTTTTTACAAGGAATTTTTGAAAGAAGTCTGGGAACGTCTTGAAGACTTTGGATGCTTTTTCCAATTTTGGAGAAGTTTAGTGAGCTAATAATTTGTATTTCATGTTTATTTGAAGGTCCAACTTTACAATTATGTCAATTCACGTTTGCTCATGTTAAATGCATTCTTCATATCCTCACGTGATGTTTATAGAGACATGCATGCAATTGCTAGGACAACATCCTTTAGAATATTAAACCAGGTTTTTTTCATCATTCAAATTTGATTATTAACTAAAACTGATATTAGATTGGAAAGATAATTATGAACCTAACATTGGTTTACAGAGGATGCATCTTGCATTCTGTCTTTCTGTCAAGCAATCTTTAGTTATTGACAGCAGTCTAGGAATCATCTGGTGGGCTCATGTTGATCTTTTTTTCTAATTTTGAAATAGCAATATATTTCATGTTATACTGAAAACTTAGAAAATAGTTCCCTAAAGTGCTTTTTAGACTAAAAAATTAGATAGTGTTTTTTCCTGTTTGTAAATATTATTCAGTTCTTCCACTGCAGATGGTGGTCTGCAGATACCATTGCAGTTGTGACTGGAAGTAATAGAGGAATTGGATTTGAAATTGTTAAACAACTTGCAAAAGAGGGATTATCTGTTGTTCTCACTTCAAGGGATCAGGTTAAAGGAAGAGATGCCATTGCATCTTTAGGGTTGGAGGGACTTGATGTGGCATTCCATCAGCTGGACATTCTGGACCCAGAATCTGTGGATGAGTTTTCCAGTTGGATTCATGATCGTTATGGTGGGATTGATATTTTGGTATGGTAATTTTCTTCATCACTTAGTTATGCACAGTTCATTCTCCCCAATCTACTTGTTTGTTATTGTAATTTAGTAATTGTATCCAAATGACAAAGTGTTTGTGCCATTCAATCAGTATGTAGTAATACCACCCATCATGGTACACAATACCGAGTATTTGAGTTATCACAGGTGTAGACGCACAAGTGATCACTTTTGGTTGACTATAATACAATTCTTGATTTCCTCCATGTTTCTAAGCGGTTCTATAGCAACAAGAAATCTAAAGTAGCATTGTCTATAAATGCTTCCTGATCTGCATTTACATCCAACGATATGCATTCTATGTTTTTTTTTTCCGTGTTACTCTGTTGTTTAAGAGATTTTTTGCACATATGCAAGTTCTTACATATATGCCAAAGCTGATCTTTTGAAAACTGAAGTTTCAGACATAGAATTGGCTTCATGTTAAGATTATACATACTACTAGGTTGAAAATCATTATTAATAATGAATTGTCAACAAGTAGATTGGTTTTAATAAATTGCTACCTTTCTATACTTTCTGACATAGTTACACAAATGCATAAAGGGTTATTTCTAATTCATATGTTCTAAACAATGTGGATTTCTTTCACTCTTCCATTTTATTTACCATTTCACAGTTTCCTTCCCGATACAAATGTAGCTTCTGACTTATCAAATGACCCAATATCCCAATGATAACGTACTGTATAAATGCATTTGCATCTTAATTAAAACCTCATACAATACCAAATATTTGAGTTCTTACACATCAAAACCACAAATATCACTTTTGCTGGAGTATAATGCAATTCTGGGTTTCCCTCTTGTTTCTACGAGGTGTTCTGGAAACCGGAAAGACAAGTAGCATTGTCTAAAAGTGCTTCCTGATTTTCATGGAAATCCAAACATATGCAATCGATATGTATGTATATTTTTTTGTTTGTTTTATTTTTTTATTACTGTTATTAAAGAGAAATTGTTGTACCATGTAATGTGAAGCTAAAAGCTACAGATCCCTAAAGCATGTTATTACATGGATGCCATAGCTGATTTTTTTTTTTAAATTTTAAATAATGAGAACTGAAGTCTCAAACCTAGAGTTGCTTCATGCCAAGATTGTGCATACTGATGCGTTAAAAGCACCATTATTAATATTGAGTTGTCAACAAACACTGTGACAGTAATAAATGCTACTTTTTGTGACAGTAATAAATGCTACTTTTTTATACTTGCTGTGACATGTTTGAACAAATGCTTATAAGATTATTATTAATTCATATGGCCTATACTAGTTTAGCTATATATTTATAATATATATCTATAATTTGGCAGAGAATCTTTTCCCTTTATGAAAAATTGAATGGATTGATTTTTTAAAAATTATATAATATAGGTTTAAAATTTTGGAAGGACTATCATTTGGATTGATGGTAAGGTGTTTATTTTTCAAGTCGAAATATGTGGGTTCAAGCTTGGTGTAGCCACTTGAAAAGAGGTTAGACTTTTGCTAATCCATCGACCCTCCTAGGACTTTGTTCAGTGGCATGAGCATCGAGGTTCCAGGTGATGATCCTATATAGGATGAAAAATTTGGGAAATATAATTTAATCATAATTGGGTCCTAGAGGCTTATGAATGGAATATACTTTAGTGTTACAGGAATGAGACTTAGAAGATTATGAAACTGAGTTTTTACTTGGTGTCGCCCAGTAGAATTGAACTTGTGACTTGGGTTATGGACAAAATATAATTTAGTGTTATAGAATGGGGCCCTTCCTTATGATTGGTAGTTGACTTTTTAGTCAAAACAATGTCAATTTTTAACACTCCTATTTTATTTACCATTTCACAGTTTTGTTCTCTATATTATGAGTGAGGCATAGCTTACTTAGAGCATGTGGCTTGTGGTTCTGCAAGTCACACATTTGATCCCAAGGAGGCTATGTTGATACACAATCTACCTTTGACACTAGATAGACAGCTGGCCATAGAAAATTATTGTCAGATCATTTTGTCTACTCTAATGGGTTAGACCATGCTTTTGGGATAAAGACACTATGATGATGATGAGTTTGCTTCTCTTCATTGCCTTTAGAAATATATCTTCTAATTGCTGAATGATGAAATATCCCAATGGGAACAAACATGAATATGTTGGAAGCATTTGTTGTTTAAATGCTGTTACATCTCAATTAAAACCTCAAAAATCAGGTAAGTTACTTTTGGGAAAATGGGTAACAGAAGCAGTTTTGAAGCCTGAACATAACATTGCAAGGAAAGTTCGAAATGATATGATGAACCATATGTTGAAAATCACAACATGTGTTTGATGACTAAATCAGTGGGTATTGTTATCTGAAAGAAATTTTTAAGTCATAGAATGTACTTGTCTTTACCGTAGTTGAATCAGTGCAATCAATGAGATATTGATATTGCAAGAATTAGCAGCTTAATCCCCATATATTTGAGGCTGTCTTTTTGGTTATGCTTTTAGTATATGATTCCTGCCTTACATTTAAATTTCTTCTGATATATAACATTCTTACATCATTAAGTCATCCTTAGGGTAGGGACGTTAGAGCTAAACAGCATTCGTAAATGTAGACTACATAGTAAGATCATCATGATATTAATGGTGGCCATCATTATCTTTTTTCTTTTCCGCTGGTCCACTTCTATCACTAGCCATATCATTGGTTGTTTAAACTTCTATATATCTCTTCATACTACTTTATCTAGTACATTTTTTAGTCTATGGTAGACATGACGAAACCACTTCAACTAGGTGCTGATATTTTATCATATATTGGTACTACTCGTTAAAATATGTTTGAAAGATTATGTACCATTATTTGTTTCTCAATCAATTATTATGTCTATGATGGATATAACAAAGAGTTATGATAGTTCAGAGAAGGGTATGACAACTCAAAGGAGATAAATATTTGTGAGTTAACAAGTAGAAAAAGAATGTGTAGAAAACATGTGGAACAAAATGGTGTATATGTACAAGAAAGATGAAGCAATAACAAGAGAAGAAGTCGTAAAACTAAAAAGTAGTTTATGACATGAAATAAAAAAAGAGGAACTAACAACCAATGGTAAGGAACCTTGAAAACACCTCAGAAGATCTAACAGGAGCCATGAGGAGAAGCCAAATAAACTCAGAAGACACCGGTACAAGTTTGTAAGCAACTGGTGAAGATTTCATGGAGTTGAATTATAGTCACAAGTAAATACTTACAAACCTGCAAAACCAAAGTTGCCTGACATCCAAATGGAGCCTGGAGCACTAGAAATGAGATTGAAGAAAAGTAAGCATGTAATTCACCTTGTATCCAAAAGGAGCATATAGAAGTGAAGCCTAAATAGGCAAGTTCAGAGTCGAGTGATGTGAACCAGGAGAAGTTCACTGAAGATGAAGTTGTAGACATAGAAAATTATCAGGTGATGAGGTTTAGCATCTGAAGGTTGAGATGCTAGAATGAAGTGCATCCCTGTTATGCGTAAAACCAACCAAAAAAGAATTACTAGACATTTTTTAAAGAATGTCAGGTTATTGGGTAATGTCCAAACTTTGTTTTTATTATTTTTTTCTGTTTTCAAAAGTCGTGTAGTTAAAAGTGTTAAAGCAAACTTTGTAGCGAAGAAGGCTTAGTGGTACAATAGTAACACAATTAGAGATTATAACTATACCAAAGCATGACAGTCGAAGCAGATATCTGTTAAGGAACATAATAAGAGTTATTCATAAACCTGTGATCTACATAATTAGTTGGAGACTAGCAATTACTTCTGGTTTAGTAAATCTTACTAACAAAAATCTTGGAGAGCTTACAAAAAGTTTGTAAGTTACAATAACCAAACAAGGTTAATTTGTACCTGTAAATGATTTAACATCCAGAATCCTATAGTAGAGTTGTCTACGAGATGTAAAACAAAACTCTAACACTACACTTGGGCTTATTAGAATGGTTAGAATGATCAATTTTATTACATCTTGTTAGCCCATGGTCACATTCACACAAGTATTCTGCATCATAAAAAGTTGCAATTGGTCTGCATCATAAAAAGTTGCAATTGGTGAAAATTCCTTTTGAAATATTTTAAGATCTGTTTGTTCTTTTTTAATGTTTTTACACTAGTTGAGCTATATAATTATGATATATATCTATTATTTGGCTGAGAGAATCTTTTATATTTTTCAAATGAATTAAACCTCAAATTGATTCACTGAGAATTGATTTTCACATTGAAAACAAAAATCAAAACCAATGTATGGTTATTCAATGATAATTCTCATGAAAAAGTTCATCTCTTCACCCAGCTTTATGACAAAAATTATTTATTTCCAGAGACAAAGTCCAAGTAACAGGGTAGGTGATCTTTGGCAAAACTCTCAGCCAAAATGATAAGTCCCATGAATTATGATGATAAAATTATTTTACCGTGACTTAGGAGGACTCTCTTAGCCTCTCAGTCAAAATGAAAGCCACACCACTTGACTTAAAATCTTATACGCTAGTTCACTATGTACTGCCATTTTGACTTTTGAGTATTTTCTGGAGGGAATCAATAAATTTGTTTTCTTTCAATCTGTGTCTTGATGTTTAATGTTTTTGGCTGTAGGTGAACAATGCAGGAGTGAATTTTAATACAGGATCCAACAACTCAGTGGACCATGCAAAAACTGTCATCGAGACAAATTATTATGGAACCAAACGAATGACAGAGGCTATGCTCCCGCTTATGAAGCCATCTTCAATGGGTGCCCGTGTATTGAATGTAAGCTCAAGGCTTGGAAGGGTTAACGGGAGGCGCAATGTGAGTACTGATTATTATGGAGAGTCGTGTTTATGCAAGCACTTTCTAACTTTCTTTTTAAATACCCCTTTTGCATTTATATTATTTAGCGTAACATATGAGTTTTGAAACAAAATTCAAATAGATTTTGTGTTTCATTTACTCAACAATCGTAGAGAATTGGGGATCCAGCCATAAGGAAGCAATTTGAGAATGGAGAACATCTGTCTGAAGAACTGATTGATAGCATTCTCAAGCGTTTCCTGGAAGAAGTCCAAACGGGTACGTGGGTAGCTGGTGGTTGGCCACAGAATTACACAGATTACTCCTTGTCAAAACTAGCTGTCAATACTTACACTCGGTTACTTGCTAAAAGGCTTTCTAGTCAATCTGATGGGCAGAAAATCTATGTCAACTGTTATTGCCCCGGTTGGGTAAAAACTGATATGACTGCTGGTGAAGGTATTATAACAGCCGAAGAAGGGGCAGATACATGTGTTTGGGCAGTTTTGCTTCCTGAAGGGACCACAGGCAAATTTTTTGCAGAACGTCGTGAGATTAGATTCTGAGTCTTCTCTGTAGCAAGATTTAGGATGGTTCGCAGGGGAAATCTTTGCACCCCTATCTCCTCGTCTGTTCCGCATTGATGGAGCATCAAAATCCAAAATTGGCCAGCTTGTTTCTAACATCTGTAGGTTGATTATTTCTCAGCTTTATAAATTCAACACATCATCTGCGTGGCTTTAACCTTTTAAACTATTACGTCATTACGATGGTTCATGCTTGTTATATATCTCTCTCATTGATATTGTAAGTGAATCTCCGTGACGGTAATGACAAATTGTTATAAAAATATTTTTATATGAAAGGTATTCATCAACTTTTTGGAAACAGAAGTGAGCATTTTAATTCCAAAAATTTTATAACAATTGCTTGCAGTTCTATAGCAAGTCTTTGAATGACCAACTTAAGCTATGAGAAAACATTGGATTACATGTCATGGTGAAATTCATTCAGCATCCTTTGTAAATTCCAAAAATTTTTAGCCAATGCAAGGCAATTCATTAATTCGATCTTACCGAAGCTATCATGGAATAAGCAGGGCACAGGCAAGGGATTCTGCATAATTAGATGTCACATGTATCTTAAAGAACCTATTTAGGAGGAAAGCACCAAAACCCGCATGGATATAACTTCTGAAATAGCATTAAGGTTCAGAGTTATTCAAGTGATCCAGAAATGTACGTATTACCTAAAGACCCTAATAAACTTGTGGCATATTTAAGATAAGATCTCTGTGAGGTGTGCCATTAATGGGCAACAATTGCCTTAACAAAAGCCCATTAACTGTGGCGTGCTTTTTTGTGCTAGGAATAGCAACCCCCAGGTTGGAATTTGGATTTTTAGTGATTTCCGTTTTCCTGAAAAAATTTCTAGTATTTTCCTGCTTTCAAAAATGGAACAAATGAAATAAATTTAAAATAAAATAAGCTATTTCAAGGCTTTTATTCAGGCCACAACCTTCTTACTAAAATCATATGAAAAACGTAAATGTTCGAATCCATTGTATATATCGTAGTATATATAAGCTTGTTAAGTATATTTGACATTTTTAAAAAATCATCGAACATTTTTCACGACAGGAAACACGAAAAATAAATGTAAAATAAGGTAAAAAGTAGACCCGTCCAAATAAACCCTAAAATTGCAAGCCTGGCAGCAAGAGAGCAAAAATTTAATGGATTCAATGAATGTTCGGAACAGGGGAAAATATCCATTCTTAAATGAGCAAGCCAGATAACCCATGTGCAGCATATACAGGACCGAAGGGACGCTAAGGCGACGGGCGTGAAGGAATTAAAAATAGGGAATAATGAAATAAATGAAGAAATATGAACAAAATACACGAAAACGGACGGACGGACGGACGGATGGCCGGATTATCACGAGATGGAATGGCGACGGCGGCGAGAGAGTATGTGGGCGCCGCTGACGTGCCCGCCGGGGGCGCCGACGTGGAGGCCAGGGTCCTTGGCGCCGGCCCCACCACCCGAACGGAAAAGCAAATGAAAGCGTCCCAGCTTCCTGGACAGCGAGGTCAGAAGCCGGGACCGTGCTGACGTGGTCTTCACCAACTCCTGACGCATCGACACGTGGTCGCGCTCCAGATCGCTGAGCCGCATGCGCATGCGCGCCACCTCCAACTTGAGCTCCCGGTTTTCGCGGCGCACCGACGCGTAATTATCGCGAGGCGAGATCGCCGCGCTGGCACCGCCGGCGCCGGCGCCGCCACCGTGGGCCGCGGCGGAGACGGCGGCGGTGGGCCCGTCGGGCGCGGCGGAACCAATCATGGCGGAGCGGAGGCGCAGCTGCTCGAAGTAGAGCACCTGCACGGCCAGCTGTACGGGCAGCCGGTCGTTCTGCGCCGCGTGCGCCGACGCCTCCGGCGACAGCTTGCGGCAGTCGATCAACCGGCACAGCCGGTTGCGCTCGGCGTCCTTGATGCCGGGGTGCGCCTTCAGGTAGATGTCCACCGCACGGTACACGCCGTCGGCACCGCTCCGGCCGGTCTCCGGCAGCGCCTCCGCGAGGGCCACGAACTTGCCCACCGGCAGTCCCGGGTCGGCCGCCACCTCGGCCAGGTACGCGTCCAGAAGCTTCGCGGCCGCCGGCAGCCCGCTGGAC
>MNCI01015499.1:396277-458294 GCA_015680685.1 Gnetum montanum
CTCGCGGCCCCAGGCGGCGGCGGAGTCGTCGGCGGAGGCCGAGGGCGCCGGCGGAGCACCGGCGGAGGCGCCGAGGCGGGAGAGGCCGGCCGAGAGCTGGTGCGCGCAGGCGGCGGCGGCGATGGCGTCGATGCAGCGCGTGGTGATGCGGAGGTCCTCGGCGAAGGGAAGCAGCGAGTCGGTGTCCTTGTCACAGGAGGCCAGCACCGTGACCGCCGACGGCAACGAATGCAGGGCGATCTCCGTGAGGAAGGCCTCGGTCCGCGTCTCGAGGCTTCCGCCGCCCGCGTAGGCGTCGGTCATGTCGAGGTAGGCCGCGGCGCAGCGCAGGAGCGCCACGTTGGCGGGGCTGATGTCCAGGCTGACGCCGTAGCAGAACTTGGCCGCCGCCTCGAACGCCTCGGCCCCCCCCGGCATGTCGCTGAGGTCCAGCCGGATGTCCTTCTCCGCCCCCGCCCCCGCCGTCGCCGGCGCCGGCGCCACCGCCTCCTTCACCATCCGCAGTATCCGGCCGCTCCGCGCCACCAGCGGAAACTGCACGCATTTCCAACACAAGCCCCAGATAACCCTTTTATTTTTGCTTCTTGGTGTCTCGGTTTTGGGGTTCTTCTTCTTCTTCTTTTAGTGAACGCATTTGTGTGTTTTGTGTTTTTTCCGCGGATTCCCCCCGTTTTGTTTTGGGCTGTTTGCAGGGTTCGCTGTTGTTCCGGCTTGGCGCCTTTGGAGTGTGGAGTTTTTGTGTTTTTCGGCCGTGCTTACGGTCTCCGGCTCTGGAGAGTTGGTTTGGCCCCGGTGTCAAGTGGGTTTTTCAGGAACTGCGAATGCTGACGAGTAAGAATGCTCAGTCTGAGCTGCTGGGTTTTAATGGGGGCTTCGTGTTTAGTGGCGCAGGTGTTATGCAGGTTTTCGCAGATGCGGGCTCTTCTGGGTATCTTGAATTTGGTTGTCTTGATCCATGCGAGCAGGTGCAGTAGCATGGTAGAAGAAAAGCAAGAAGCCATTTTGAAGTGGAAAATATGGGTCCTGATCTTGGGTTTTTGTTGGGTGCTGGTAGCACTATTTGGGAGTACAGCACAAGGAGCTAGTTGTTGAGGCATCCTATCAGAGCATTGCGGCTGTGATGTTTTTGAGGAAATTTCAAGCCTGGTCGCGGATTTTCGCGGTGTTTTGTTCTGAACTTTTTGACGAAATCGGAGACGCCCCCGATCACCGAAGAAAGATCTAAGCTTTTGAGCGGCGTTTGGGAAGAATTGCAGGCTCCGGGAATGAAGTGAACGATCGAGTCTGGCTTTGGGTCAGTGTTAGTTTTGGCAGAGCTGTGCTACAAGCATTGGAAGTGAAGTTTTCTAAATGCTGAACATTTAGCCAAAAGCTGGAATGCCCACAACCGTGTACTTGAGTTCCAACAGAATTCCAGGGTCTTAAGCTAAAAAGCCGAGTCTGGGTATAAGATTTCGATTCAGTAAAGCTGCCCAGAAGCATGGTTTTTATTAAGTTCGCACAATCAAAATTATAAAGAAAAAAATGCCCACAGTAATCGGACTCGAAAGTAGTGTGGTTACTCTTCGAAGATCCAATGCTTAAAGCAATATTTCAGTAGACTGCAGAGACAATTGCACTGCGAAGAAGATTGACCCCGATGTTACGGAACTCAGATTTAAGAATATAGAGTTGCCAGTTTGTGGGTTTGGGAAAATTACTTTGTGTAGATTGAATGTGGTGCCACCCGCCTCCACCGTGATATCGCTGGGCACATCGGAGAGCAGCCTGCAAAATTCAGAGGCAAACCAAGTTTCAGTAAGTTAAATCGCTCTGGAAAACAAATCCTGTGTATATTTTCTTACATTTTCTTGCTCTGATCCGCAGAGAAGCCCATTGGCTTCTCCAGCAATGCAGGCGATGGATCTCTGGTTTTCCTTTTTGGAATCAGTTGTTACTAATGATCTACCACTTAGCGAATGATATCTATAATGGCAACTACTACTACCAAAATTAATAATCATAACGTCGGATGGTATATAGACAGTAAGGATCCGAGGCTTATGTGAGGAGCAAGCTGGTGTTGATCTGGGCTTCCATGGTCCTCCTCCATTATCTGGAATGAATCAGTAATGAGACCAGAGGTGCCCCAGGATGTCCGAGTGTTTCCACTGTTGAGCGCAGCAGTTATCACCTTTTGCTTCACAATGGAGACATGGAGACTGAAATAAATTGAATTGACCCCAAGAATGTCAATGTTTCTACAGTTGCTGTCTCTGCTTTCACCAAAAAGCCATCATGGACGTTGCTCATTTTTCTGCCCTTTGCAGCGCCAGATTCCCCTGCTTGTCCTCCATTTCAAGTTAATAGTCCTGCATGGTTGCTTTCTCATCATCAGATTTAGCAGGCAAGCGAGCGTGGTGGTATCGCTGCTGATTGATAGTGCTCCTTTTTTCAAAATTCACCCTGCGGACCGCCCAAGGTCAAGTCGACTATATTTCCTCTTTCCTGATCGGTATCTTTTATGGATTTGATCACCGCCTGGATGGTTTACTAGTCCGCAAAATCCACTACAATGTCCAAGTTCTGTTGGATCAAGGACGGCTCTGGCTTATTGAAAATGATAGGTGAGGAAAGGATCTCAACTGAAATAGCTCATGTGGTTTCTGCTGCGTGCTTGAATAGCATCATGCTTAAGTTTTATTGCAAAGCGTGTGGTCACAGGCCATAGATGTTGAACCAACAATGGAGACATCTGACATGTTCGAGTTGGACAGAGAAACTTCAATATCAATGGTGTGTGATGTTGTCTCACTCAGACAGTGAAGCTTTCTCAGGAAGCAGTCACTGGTCCCTAAAACAATGAAACTGACCACCTTTTAGTGTTTCACCATCATCCCTCGAGGTTGCACCTCTTCCAAGTTACAACACTTGAAATTTCTTGCAGGGTAAGGCTAGATCTGCGCAGAACAAAAAGTGCTATACGAACTAATCGACTTACCAACAGCAAGTGCTCTAAACTGTCTATAGAGCTCAGTGGCTTTTATTTCTTTTACTTTTTTTAATTTTGAAGATTAGAATTTTGGGTTTGATATAGGATCGGGAAAAAAGGAATGCTGTTACAAACCTAGGTGATGCCGAGTCTGGAAAAAACAGTGAACACCACCATGATCTGACAATTGAGTAAATATTGAGCAAGAATTATCCTTTACCTAATGATTGTGTTTCTTCCTAGGGTCAAATCCAGTACTACGGCGTTTGATTTGGCATCATGCTTTCAGATTTCTTGGTGGCATTGGAGCAATATGAATGACGGAAGATATCAAGAATTACAGATAATGGTCCAAAGGACTTGCAAAAGAAAATATCATATTTTAGCTAAGGAGACCTGAATTTCAGATCCTGTTCAGTTTTTATGCGAAATTCAAGACATTTTATCCTACTTTGAATGCATGTATGGAGACATCCAGCATTGTTCTTATCAATGGCGCATTTCTTGGTGGCATTGGAACAATATGAATGACGGAAGATATCAAGAATTACAGATAATGGTCCAAAGGACTTGCAAAAGAAAATATCATATTTTAGCAAAGGAGACCTGAATTTCAGATCCTGTTTGGTTTTTGTGCGAAATTCAAGACTTTTTATCCTACTTTGAATGCATGTATGGAGACATCCAGCATTGTTCTCATCAATGGCGCTTTGAACTGCCTTGAATCCTGTTTTCTCAGAAGCATCCAAACAAATCAATAATACAAAAAATGGGCAGAGTAGTCCAAATTGTTCACAAATGGAAACGAAGTACAACTACAGCCCTAGTTTGGTCCTTGTTTAGGTCTTGTCAAAATCAAGACCCAAAACTTAGCAAGTTGGTCTTGTACCAGCTGCTCCTGCCCACCAAAAGCAAAACAAGCCCACTTCTCCCATCTGTTGGATTGATGGCAAAACTGCAAATATTGATTTTGGACTTTACTATGCACCATGAAATGCATTCTAGCCATGCACTGCTACAAAGCAGCGACACTGCAACGAGAAATTAGAGTTCTGGATTTCTATGCAGACAACCACAAATCCTCTGGTCACATTTAGAAGAACAATTCAAACCAAATTCAAATAACAGAGAAAGCAATGAAACTGTACCATTCATGGGTTCGTTTGACAGTGAAATTAGAACTGCAACGGCTGGATCTCTTGACAGAAGCAACAGTGGGCTTCTCAGTCAAAGCCATGGCCATTGTGTTCACTCCCATTTTTGCATTACTTCAACAAAAATAGCAAGATCCAAAGTCGAACAAGCAGATAAACACAAACGATTCTGATCGTAACAGGAAAGCATGAATGAATGATAGGCTGAATTTGCTGGGGTCGGACAAGGGACCCATCATCCATTGTCAAATATTGGCAGTGCTTCATACTCTCCAAACTTGCTAAACCAAAAATAAGAGAGAGAGAGAAAGACGTGCACGGAAATGTTATCAATTTTGGAAAGGTGGGAACGCAATGTTGTTTGAGGATGCGATTCATGGCGTGGCTTTTGAGGACATGAAAGTATGGGAAAAAGTTGGCCACATGGGAAAGTGTTTGGGCCAAATCATATCTCAACAATCATTCTTCCCACGACGCCGAATATTAAATTTACAGGCTGCTCCTCCTTTGCAATATTCTTCTTCAGCGCCCATCTCATCACCCACGCATTGTCCTTCCATGTTTCTATGGGAAAAAGCTCGCTTTAACTTTCTGTAAAAGTGGAACACGTTTCTTGCCATTGAAACCTTGAATCCTTAAGATTTTCGAGACCCTGTTCCGATTTAGTCGTATATCAACCAATTTCAACTATCAAAGATATACAATGTAGATTTATGTTGTTAAAGTTATGTCAATGAATTAGTAGTTCAGCCACAATAGCATTCTTGACCATAAACACCATTTTTGACCCTTGTAACGCCTACCCGGTTCATAATAAAAATCACCATTGATGACAAATAATTTTAATGATGTTGAAGATGTAGTGGTTTGATGCTTTGAGTATGTGCACGTTAAGAGATATAGTTAAGAGAATATTTGAAGAATTATAAAGGAGTATGAAATGAAATGAAGCTTTATTACATCCAAAGATTTATAGGATCTATGGAATAGGTATTATATTTTCATGAAAAATATCAAGCACCAATGTGGGCATCAAAAATAAATCATATAGGTTTTTTGCTGTAACATTATAACGTTGTTTCAAATGGGCACCACAACACAAGAAAGAAACACATGTTACTCGTCTTCAAAGGCTATTGATCTACACAACCTACAAATGTGCTCTGATGAGAACCTAAGCAAAGCTTGTTGACAGCATTCCAATACTTGATGGGAATAACAGTTGAGAGATAGTTAGCTTCTACATCTAGTTTATAAGATCTAAAGTGGTGGAAATGAAATTGCCTCTTGTCTTCCCCACATTTGTGTTAAAGCCTTTTGCTTGACTAGTTGGTGACGATACTTAGGATTTTGTTGATGTCTTCCCAAGAGATATTCCATTTTCTCAACCATTACATCCATTGAAAATATCAGTAATGGTCTTGAGAATCCTCAAGAATTGTTTTAGAGAATTAGTCTTACACTGAGACATGCAAGCTATGAGTGTATGTAATGAACTGGCACAAGGCTTTTGCTTCTAAAGGTAATAAATCACATTCACATAATAACATTAAGGAATTTGCATCCTTGCCTTTAGCTCATTAAGAAGAAAAGTTTTTTGCATTTTTTAGTATCTTTCCAAAGTTTAGCATTGAGTCCAGGTCCCCAGATAACACATTTATATAATATAGTACGATAGATGATAGTTTGGAAAATTTGTTTTTTTAACATTCTAAGCCTAGAATCCTAGATTCTTACACTTGATTTTTAAAGCATATAAACCCTTGAAACTTCTTGCTATTTTTTCTTTGATGCACTTCCCCACATATAATTGTTCATATAAATGAGATTCAAATATTTAAAAGAATCTACTATTTGTACATTGGTACTTCCAAATGGAAGTTATAACAGTTATTTCTTATACCCCAGATCATCAATTTGGTTTTATCTACATTCACTTGAAGACTAGATGAATGACAATAATTTTCTAAAATTTGCAACATATTTTACATACCTTTTGTAGCAATGGAGATCAAGGCAACATCATTTGCATATAAAAGAAGATTCATTGCCTGGGATCCAATTTGATAGCATGACTATCTTGTCAGTTGCATAACCATTCCTACATTTAAGTGTGATTTGAATTGGCAACCTCTTTCCTAATAGGATAGTGTAATAATTACTTGAGCCACCTATCATTGGAAACATTTAAGTTACTATTAAAGAATTATAAAATTATTATATCTATAATAAAATTTAATTGCCTATAAATTATGGGTCATAGATTAAGTGGTTCTACCAATAAAAGCATAGGTCAGTTTGCACATTTGTCTCTTTGTTGGTAGAAAGGAAGGCGAAATGAATCAATTTACTCTATAGCATGGTAGGTACTTTGACAGGTAATCCAAATAATATTTTCAAGGTTGTCAAAGCCAAGGTTTAAAACTTTTTAAATTTAACTTTTGTAAACTAAAGTAACAATACCTTCTTTATTAACTTTGATGAGTGGCAAGTGTTCTCTACATACAACCATACAAATCACAAGCATCTACGTGTGATTTGGTCGAATTCCATGGGTCCTACTTGAGTGGCTACTATCCTAGATAGTCACACATGATGTTGTTGGTCATTATCTTCTAAATCATCACTTGTGTTAACTCTATTCATATAGTTAAGTGTGAGTGAGGCATAAAAGATTTACATTTTTGTTATTTTTTATTATTAAAATATTAAGGTAATAAGATGATGAAGTGATTAAAATATTAAATCCTAATTATTTATGGAACTAAGTGTGAAGTATCCTAAGTGTGAAGTGATATCTAATCTATCCTAAGTGTGAAGTATTCATTCTCACTTTCCACACCCATCCTAAACTTATACTAATATCATTGGGTAATAAAGTGGTCACTACTAGGGTACCAAGCATCCACTACTAGGATAACCAAGTGTTAGCATAACATGCTCAAAGTGGTTGTACTTATGTATTATGAAATAAAATATTAATTTCCTAAGAGCTAGAAGTTTAAAATGCAATTAAAGTAAAGTGCTTGGAAAGAAACTAAGTAATAGTTCAAGTGCTACAATGGAAGGAATTAATTCCAATTTTATTACCATCATGTAGAAGTATCCAAGTATAACATGCACTTGAATAAAATTCCATTTAATTAACTCAATCCATGCTATAGGCATTCAAAGAGAATTTTAGCGAAGTCCTATAGAAATAAACTACAAGTGCTTTGCTATATGAATAACCAAAGGTGTCATAAATGTGGATGGTGTGCTCATTTATATAGGCTTATGGAGGATTAGCATCAAGGCATATACATCAAAGCATCAAAGGATGCACTAACAAGAATGCGTTGACAAGCATTGTCAATGCAACTAATTGACTTAGACTTCATCATAGCCCTATGGCTGACCGAAAACTCCTCCTTGAGTGAACAAAAATGGGACCAAGTTGTTTAGAAAATTGGGGAAGTATGGAATTAACAGTGAATTGACTGATTGACTATAATAATAGACAAACTTTAAGTGCCATGTTAAAAAAATATTTATGTGGTTACAAAAAGTTATACAATATACAAAAATTTGGATAGGTTGATAAAATTAGTAGGCACTAGCCAGATGGGATAAAGTAGGATGACATCTTCATACCATGTCTGGAGGTGAGGACTTCTATGGATTGGAGGATCTCTCATCACATCTCAATTTTTCTTGTGATTTGGCCTACCTTGCTACTATTGTTGCTACTTTGAAAAATTTGAATGCATCTAGAACTACCTTTGTAATGATTAAAAACATTGGTGGCTGGAATCACCGAGGGGTCAATGGATGCATAGCCTTAACCCCACCTTTGCATAAGGGCCTTGCTAGCTAATGGAGGCAGAGCACCCTAAATGGTCTTATTGATCGAATAGGGACTTTGTTGATTGCAATTGGGGCAGTAAGTGTAATCGGAGGATGGCCTGGTTAGTCGAAATGCAAATGTAAACAACACAAAAATGATGCTAAGGGTCAAAGCAGTGTTTTGCGATGCTAAGTGTAGAGCATAGCCATGGAACGGGGGTGAGCATAGCTAAGGGTTTTGACCAAAACAAGGGTGTCAACCTGCGGAGACTACTTCTCGAGCATAGTATAATGTGATGACGCATGAAAAAGTGTGAAAAGATGCAAGAAAATGTTAGAAATTGGAGAGAGAAATGGAACACTGCCCCAAATGGGAGTGTAGTTAACTCCAAAAGGGTTAGAGAAGGTACATAGTGTACAAAAAGTGCAGTGGGAGCATAGTCACAGTCTTGGTGGTGTTGGGTTGTGAAGTCTAATGCTTGCCATGATGAATTGTGCTTGCCAATTTGGCCACCGTGGTGTACCATGTGGTGTTTTGTAGGGCTGCAATGGGGTTGCGGTGTACCATGCAATGCAGGGTTGCAACAGGGCCACAGTGTACAGTGCGATGCAGGGCTACAACGAGGCCACGGTGTAGCGTGTGATGCAAGGCTATAATAGGGTCGCAATGTGGTGTGATTTGGGTCTCGTTCACCCATGAAGTTAAGTGCCAAGATGCCAAAATGCCAAATGTCAAATGAAGGTGCCAACTACCAATCAGTGAAAAATGGAAGCCCACCCTAAAACATTGGGGCACAGGGGTATTTATAGGGCTAGGGTTAGCCCAAAATGCAGATCAGGTGCCACGTGGTAGTGTAGTAGGTGAGACTACGAGAAAAATTTAGAAAATTTTCTAAGTCTGGAGGTGACTGGAAAAGTTTAAAATTTTTTCTAACTCTGGCTACTATGCTTGCCTTGGGTTACATGCGGGACACGGGACATTGCCTAAGGATAGGGCATGGCATGGAAACTTAGAAGAATCTGGTAAAAATTGCAGTCCTTATTCTTATTATGCTGGCTACACTTTGGAGCGTAGCAGGAGGGGTAGCCTTAGGAGTTAGAAAATCTACTAAATGCCTCTTCCATGCTGAGCTAGCTTGATAGCTTTTGGCTTGACACTTAGGTAAAACTAGCCACTGAGGTGCTGGCTATGCTCTAGAGCGTAGCAGGGGCAATGGGAGTGTAGCACAACACTTAGAAAATTTTGCAAAACTAGCCATTTGTGTGTTGGCTACGCTTGCTATGCTCTAGAGCATAGCAACTATAGTGCCAAAGTGTAATAGCTACAGTGCCAAGGTGTAACAACTATAGTGCTAGAGCGTATCACAACACTTAAAAAAATTTTGTAACTTGTGTTATCATTCTAACACTTAAAAAAAATTTTGCAAATCTTGCAGTTAAAGCTGACTACACTTAATACTTAGAAAAATTTGGGCAAAGTGCCACCGTTTTGACACTTAGCTAAATTTGCAATCGAGATGCCAAGATCTAAAATTTTGTAGTGTTTCAATGGCCCCTCTTTGTTGACGTATGGAGGAGTGGCTTAAGAGACATCAATAAAGAATTGTAAAACACCACAGTTGACGTGGCATCAACATCGCTTGTCGGTACTAGATCAGGTATTGTTCCACCATGTTTAAGAGTGTTATGGATAAGGGTATGTTGAGTGTAATAGGTGTAGAAAATGTACTATGGAGATGAAAGGAAAATAAGGGAGATGAAATGTAAACAATGATGCAAGATGTGAAGTCAGCATGATTAACAATGACCATGGCATGGAGTGGCTTGTCCCTGAAACACTAATCTCTTGTTAGAATTTTCATGAGAGAGTCAAAGTTGATCCAAGGCTGGGCTAGTTACGAAGCTACAACATTGTTAATTTGCTTGGGGATGTGCTTTTTCCTGTTCTCCCTTTTTTTGTTTTTTCATTTTTTGCTCTTTTGTTTTTTGTTTTTTGCTTTTTCTTCTTTGCTTACTGTGAGGTGAACCTCCATTAGGTTCAACTTATTGTTGAATGCTAGCTGCAAGGTGTGGGCCATCAAGTAGATGGGCTTTACTTTGATGTAACCATGTTGCGTCTATAGGATATATGTTTCCTCCCTAGGATGAGTTGCGTTACATCCGCTTAGGCTTGGGCTAGCCCACAGAGGCTCCCCATGGGATGAGTTGCATTATCTCTATCATGGGTTCTACAGTTAAATGTGAAGCAAGGTGCCATGTGCATTATAGTGCATATGCATCAAAGGGAGTTTGCAAGCTTGGGTATGTGGGAGAATGTGGGAAATGTGAGGAATGCAAGGGACATGTGTAGGCTATAATGTGGGGACATGTGTAGGCTATAATGCAAGGATGTGTGTAGGCTAGAATGAGATGAAGGGGATGTGCACTCTTGAGTGGCTTAACTAGTCTAATCATGCACATTGGAGTAATGTGGTGACTTACTGCTATGATGAGATGCATCTTTGCATGACCGCCTTCGAGTCTTCATCCTGCAAACATAACTACGAGAAGACAAGAAAACCATACAACATGAAATGCAAGTGCAAATGCTAGATGTGAAGATGCTGCAAGTACTGGATGCAAAGATGCTACAAATGCATCAAATGCTACTAGTGAAAGTGCCAGTGTAATGATGCTATGAGTGTTCCAAAGGCCGCACCAATGGCAGGTGCTTTCAAAGATTAGCAAAATGATGGGAGGTGATGATGTTGTGAGTGTGCAAACCTAGTTTAAGGTCCTAGCAGACCATGGAGTGCTAGTTTATAGTCCTAGCAGACTGTTGTGTGCTAGTTTAACATCATAGTGGATGAGCTGTTGTGCCAGTTTAACATCATGACCTAAGGACGAGCTATGGATGCCAGTTTAATGTTGTAGCCCAAGGATGTGCTATGCCAATTTATAGTCATAGTAGACTATCTGTGCCAATTTTTTTACGTCATGGTAGATGAGTGCTTACCTTGCTTATGTGAGATGTGATGTTGCATGCATAGTCATGTTGTGTGCTTGCAAGATCATGCAAAAATCAACTAGAAAAACAACATCAAGTGGCAACTGTGTAACAAAGTTAAAATGTACAAATGAAAGGAAGGCAATGTGAGAAGTGATAGTTTTGGGTCATTTTAGGCTGTAGCGATAGTTTAAAGCCATTTTAGAGCATGTGTGCTAGTTTAAGGCCATTGCGAGCCACAAAAATAGTTTAAGGCCATCTTGGGCTAGTGAGTGTTTAAGGCTTTTTTTAGGACATGTGTTTTTGTATTTTTATTTTTTTTTGTATTTTTATGTGTTTTTGATGTTTTTCAAATGCAATGTGTAAGCTAAGTTGATGGATGTGTAAAAAAAGCAAAAAATATGTGAACAAAATGGAATGCATGATCTAAGCAAGTAGGAAAAATGTAAATTCGTAGGCTAGTGTGATGCAAATGAAAGTAAAAAATGCATGGAAAGTGGAGGCAAGGGGTAAGCAAGTGCTTAGTGCATCTTTGGCTAAGGGAGCATCTTGATTGGGTAGTTTTTTCCTAATTTGGTTTGGATTAAGGGATACATAGGGCCTAAGGTCCTCTAGGAGGCTATTGGCTTCAACCATTCATTTAGGTGTGTTAGCTTTAGGCATTACATTGGTTGCTGTAGGTGTACCACCAACAAACTCCACCTCCAACACTTGATCCATGTCTATGTTGTCGGTAGTCGGAGGGGGGATGTTATCATCGTGGATGATAACTTGACCACCATTGTATGGAAGGTAAATTTCTTGATGGATGGGATAGGAGATGGCTCATAGTTGGGCTCGCCAAGGCCTGCCCAAAATTAGGTTGAAGCCTAACATCTCCTCTATGATAGTCAAATCTACGCTAGTGGAGAATTGCTCTCCTACCACGAAGGCTAAGTGGATTGTACCACTGATAGTGATGCATGATCTATTGAAGGATTTTAGACATATGGTTTTGGTTGGCCTGACTTCATTTGCGGCCTAGCTTGTTGATGACAGAGTACAAGACTACATTTGTTGCTGCACCATCATTGACATGCACTCTGCAGATGGTGCACTACCCAACACATATGCTAATTGACAATGGAGCTATAGTGATCTCCCCTCGTTCAGGGTTGGCCTTGACTGCATTGTCATGAAATGCTAGGGATGTTGAACCTGATTCCTATGGTGTAGGGGGCAACATCAATGCACAGATGGTGTTCTCATCTATAGGGATGTCCTTCATAATAGGAATGGAGGCCAACATTTGAGCCAATGCTTAGTGGTGAGCAGATGAGATCATGACTAGGTCATACAAGATCAATGTTGTGTTTTTTTTACTTAAACATTTGTTTCACTTGGGTTAGTGTAGCTACGAAGTCCTTGTCATCAACCGTTGTGTTGGCCTTGACTTCCTCCATGTAGATTGAGAGATGAATCTCTCGCAGAGGGGACTTGGGCTTGGGTTGCTTGGCTTGCTTAGTAGCAAAGGCCCAAGTGTTTAGTTGTTGTTTGCTAGTTATGGCCTTTGCTTCGGCCATGGGGGTTGTGAGGCACTCATTTGTCCTCTTGCATTGCCATTTGGTAGGCCTATCTGGGTTGCTAGTGGGGTGAGCCCTTGAAGAAGGAGGGACCGAGACATTGCCCACTATTGGGCTTTGGGTAGGTGAGGGGCCATCATGTTGTGGCATCCTTATGACAAACAGTGATTTAGGAGTTGTTGTGGGATCAACTTATTGTGGCACCTTGATGATGAAAGGTTGCTTAGCGATTGTTTCTACTACATCATGCTAGTTTAACATCTTAGCAGGTGGTTGCTGTGGGACCTTGACCACAAAGGGTATTGTGGGTGCTCTAGGTGATACTTTGATAACAAAGGGGAGCCTCTTGCTTATGGAGGCTGAGGGAATCCTTACCTTGCTGGGAGGCACATGGATCATAAAAGGTTGTTGTGTAGGTTTAGACTTGTCACCTACGTTGATGGAGTTTATGATGTAGGGGGTGTCATATGAATTGGATTGGCTTGCTGCATTAAGCACCAATTGGCCCCATTCTATCATTATTTATAGGTCATCCTACAAAGAATGATAGTTGTCTATACTGTGACCAAACATCTAGTGGTAATGACAGTATTGGTCCAGCTGGAAATGTTATGGGACTAGGGGCTCATTTGGTACTACTAATGTGGGGTTCCTCAATAGTTCGTAGTACCTATCATATTTTTGATGGGTAATCTTTGATATGTGTTTGTATTGGATTTGCCTAGCTTTCAGGAGTTGCTCCCATAATTCAAAGGGTTTCATCAGTAGTGGTGTATACTTTGAGCGATCCTTGTGCTCAAAGTTGGGCCTTGGGGTGGCCCTTACTAATGTAGGTGAGTTGGCAGGTTTGTGAGTTAGGGCCTTGGGCTTCTTAGCCATTGAGTCCTAGTTGGTTGCTTTTGTGCTTGTGGCCACTATTGCCACTTTTGTGTCTTGCTTGTGTGCATGTTGGTTTCTATAGACTGCGTAGGCTGGGTCATTATTGGCTTGGGCTACCTCTTCTATGCCTTTCATTTGGGCAAAGGCTTAGCTAAGAGACTTCAAGGCCAGGTAATATAGCTTGGACTTGATGAAGTCATTCACTACATCCTTGAAGATGGCTAGTAGGTACATCTCTACTAGGGGTTCACACATTTCACTTAATGTAGAGTTCTAGTGTTAGAGGAATTTTGGCACAAGCTCTAGGGGCCCCTGCTTGACTTGCATGAGTTGGTCAAGGGTTGCTTTAAGCTTCAGGTTGTACCTAAAGCATGTCACAAACTAGCTTATGATATTCTCCAAAGAAAAGATTAAGGGCTTGGGTAGCACATGATACTAGTCTAAGGCCTTGCTAGTGAGTGACATGGGGAACACATGCATGATGGTGTGTGGCCAAGCTTGAAGGAGCAGGCACTCAGATTGAAATGTGGCCAAGTGTGCACTGGGTCCCCTTTACCATTGTACTTGATGAGTTGAGGTAGCTAGACCCCAATTGGGAGAGTTAGGGGTGGGATTGTAGGACTTATGGGATCATCTCGGTAGTTCACCACCTTGATGATTTCAGAGGAGGCAGCTTTTAGCTAGTTGATCTCCTCTGTCAAACTTTGGATTAGCTAGAATGCCTAATCCAAGCTTGGGGATGTGCCAATCAGTTGCATTGGCTAGGCTTGTGTTGGTTGCATAGCATAGGATTAGATTGTTGGTTGTAGAGTTTGCTAGTTTAATGTTTTAGTAGATGAGTTTAGTTGACACATTGGCTGAGTGATGGGAATAATGACCGAGGTAGGCCACACACAAGTGGGTTGGATGGATGTTGTCAAAGCTGATGAGATAAGTGGGACATAGGATGCCTGAGTCATTTGGCACTAGCGGGTGGCCCCTACGTGAGCATAGGATTGGGAAAATGCAATGTAACTTGCAAGGAAGGATGAATTGGCATGGTCACCATCTCAGAGAGGATGGGTGGACTAAACCGAGGAGGGGCCATACTAGGGAGTGGTTGTTGGAAGATGGTGTAGAGGGCTCTCACATTTAGAGCAGGCCTCAAAATCATCTTCTTCCTCCTGTGAGGCTTCCTTGTAGGTTATTCTTGCATCATGCTCATTTGCACAGATGAGTTGGGACAACAGCTGGTGGTAGGACTCTATGAGTGGGATTATGTCGAATAAGGTAGGGTTGTACTCTTGTCCATCCCAATGGACTCATTCCTAATCTTGTTTTGCCTCTGGGTCGAGGTGACCCACTTGTAATCTTGCTTGGATTTTGGCACAAACAAAATTGTATTGTTCATGGATTAGTGCAGCAGAATTTGGGTGGATCGTGCTGTCAAATGTGTTAGACACCAATGTGAAAGGTTGATCTGGATTCATGTTCACAGATCAGGTTGTGAGAGTTATTGTTTGCAGAAAATGGCTAAATCTGAAAACTGCAGAAAAATGACTAAGTCTGCTAGTAGTAGAAAAATGGCTAAGTATGGAAACTGCAAAAAATTGACTAAGCATGGAAACTACATAAAATTGGCTAAGTATAAAATTGTAGGAAATTTGGCTAAGTATGAAAATGCAGAAAAAATGCTAAGTATGTAAATGTAGAAAAAACACTAATTGTGAAAGTTACTAAACATGGCTAACTCCGGTGCTACACTTGCTATGCTAGAGTTGGCTACACTATCCTAAGTGCCTAGAATCTTGGTTAAGCACCAAAGATATGGTTTGGATTTTGTCCAAAAGGGTTCTAGGGTAATTGGTGACAGGGTCTAATCTACACCAATTAGTGGTGGAGAGAGCATGTGGGAAAACAATTAGAAAATGCAGAAAGAAATGGTGAGGCCCTCCTTCTAGCACCAAAAAACTATAACGATAGAAAACCTTAGTGGTTGGAATCACCAGGGGGTCAATGGACACATAGCCTTAACCCCACCTTTGCATGAGGGTCTTGCTGGAAAATAGAGGAAGAGCACCCTAAATGATCTTGTCGATCGAATAGGGACTTTTTTGGTTTGCAACTTGGGTGGTAGATGCAATTAGGGGGTGGCATGGTTAGTTGAAATGCAAATGCAAAGAACAAAAAAATGGTGCTAAGGGTCAAAGTAATGTTTTGCAGCACTAAGTATAGAGCATAGCCATAGAATAGGGGTGAGTGTAGTTAAGGGTTTTGACCAAAACGAGGTTGTCAACCCACAGAGACTACTGCTTGAGTGTAGTATAGCATGATGACACATGAAAAAGTGTGAAAAGATGCAAGAAAAATGTAAGAAAATGTTAGAAATAGAAGAGAGAAATGGAACACTGCCCCAAACAGGAGTGTAGTTAACTCCAAAAGGGTCTCAAAAGGTACACAATGTACAACATTCGAAGTGGAAGCATAGTCAAGTCTCGATGGTGTCAGGTTGTGAAATCTAGTGCTCACTATGATGAATCATGATTGTTGGTTTGGTCACCTCAGTGTATTGTGTGGCATTCTGTAGGGTTGCAATGGGGTTGTAGTGTACCGTGTGGTGCAGGGTTGCAACAGGGCCATAGTGTGCCATGTGATGTAGGGCTGCAACAAGGTCACAGTGTATCATGTGGTGCAGGGCTACAACAAGGTTGCGGTGTATCATATGGTGCAGGGCTGCAACAGGGCCATGGTGTAGTGTGCTTTGGGTCTTGTTTGTCCATGGAGCTAAGTGCCAAGATGCCAAAATGCCAAATGCCAAATGAAGGTGCCAACTGCCAATTGGTGAAAAATGGAAGCCCACCCCTAAAACATTAGGGTGCAGGGGTATTTATAGGGCCAGGGTTAGCCCAAAATGTAGATCAGGTGCCATGTGGTAGTGCGGTAGGTGGGACTACAAGGAAATTAAAAAATTTTCTAGTCCGAAGGTAACCAGAAAAGTTCAAAATTTTTTCTAACTCTAGCTACTACACTCACCCCATGTTACACGCGGGACACAAGATGCTACCAATGGATAGGACGTGGCATGGACACTTAGAAGAATCTGGTAAAAATTGTAGTCCTTGTTCTTGTTATGCTAGCTATGCTCTAGAGTGTAGTAGGAGGTGTAGCCTTAGGAGTTAGAAAATTTGTCAAATGCATTTTCCATGCTAAGCTAGCTTGATAGCTCTTAGCTTGACACTTAGGCAAAACTGGCCATTGATGTGTTGGCTACGTTGGCTATGCTCTAGAGCATAGTAGGGGCAACGGGAGTGTAGCACAACACTTAGAAAAGTTTGCAAAACTAGCCATTTATGTGTTGGCTACGCTTGCTATGCTCTAGAGCATAGTAGCTACAGTGCCAAAGCGTAACAACTATAGTGATAGAGCATAATAGCTATAGTGCCAGAGTGTAATAGTTATAGTGCCAGAGCATAATAACTACAGTGCTAAAGCATAATAGCTATAGTGCCAAAGTGTAGCATAACACTTAGAAAAATTCTATAGCTTGTGTCATCATTCTGACACTTAGAAAAATTTTGCAAATCTAGCAGTTGGAGTTGACTACACTTAACACTTAGAAAAATTTGGGCAAAGTGCCATTGTTTTGACACTTAGCCAAATTTGTAGTCGAGATGTCGACACCCAAAATTTTGTGATGTTTCAACCTTTATCCTTTCTTCCTTACTTCGTTGATCATTCATGGTCTAGGTGGCTTGTCCTAGACTTGCTAGTGTTATTATATTCCATGGCAAGGCATGATTAGGAACATCTTCTTAATGTTGACAAACTAGGTTGAAAATTGCTTACATTCAATATTAAACATATGGACAAGGTTTTATAGTTATTGATAGTCATTCATCCTTTTGGCCAAGTTCTCAACAAGTGATCTTTAGTTTTCCAACTTTCTCTTGAGAACTTCAAGCTTTACATTAGCCACATTAAGCTTTTTTTTGGTTTCTTTGTAGAGCTTGAACTCTACCTATATAGGAGGTACGAGCTAGCCACCTGCTTCTTCAATTCTGATCTTGGCCTCCTTGCTATGAACATTGCCAAGTTTGCATATCAAAGGTTAACTAACCCCATGTAATTCATCATCTCTTCAATTCACAACTTCTTCAAGTGGATATAAGCTTGATTGTAGGTGTTGAGGCCATTAAAGTTGGGCTGCCATACATTGCCTCTTTATTAGAGTTGCTGAAAAGCATTGTTCACCTTTGTCTTCACTAGTTTGATTTCCTTCTTGTTAATCTCCTTGAGCACCTTGACTTGGTTCTTGTAGTGATTTTTTCATATTTTTGAACCTCATTCTTTTAGGTGGTGATCTCAATGGTAGCATTCTAGGGAAATGTGCAAACCTCCTTCATTTAAATATTCTTGTTCTTTGCATCCAACCTTCTCACATCTTAGTTTACCTTGGCAAGATGTTCTTATTATTGATGAATGTACTCCACTATTTGGTCCTTTTATTATTTAGCATTATCCAAGCGGTGATTTTCCTAGGTTAGCATAAGATTTTCTTTGCAAATTTGTTGAAGGTAATAACTGGAAGAATTCATCATTGCTTTCAATAATGATGCATCAAAGAGCACCATCTCTTTTGCATTCTTAGCCTCCTGTAGTCTTTTTTAAAGCTATTGAAAAGATTCATCCCTTATAAGCTTAGGCTCAAGAATGAATGAATTAAACAAGCGAGCTTTAAGTTTTGCAACCTCAGTTTCCAACCATTGATTGCTAATGATGGCTTCCTCAAGTTGTGTACTTGCAATGAGCAACTTGCCTCTTGACTCTAGTAACTATGACTATATGGTTTAAATATCTTTTAGGTGATTAAAGATCTCTAGAATTGGTTGCCTAGTTTCGACCAATCACTCTAGAACTTTTGCATGTTGTGTTGCACTCATCTTGCCACTCTCGGCTCCTACAAACAATTGGACATCTACCATGATAGCAACGTTAAGGATAGATTTCATGGGAGCATTTAGTGCTTCTTCAATACTATCTACTACCACCTTTTTTGTAGTCTCTTAGCCCTTGTATGGCTTGACCAAGATTTTTGTTCCTTTCCCTTCCTCTAGCATGACAAAGAAGGTTGCTACATTTCTAGAAATTTTAGGGAATGCTGGTTTCAGAATGAATACTATGACTTCTTGGATGCCAGAGTTTGTGTGAATAGGTGCATGGTCCCTTTGTGTGGAGAAGATCGGGGCTACTTCATCCATCAGCAAGCTGATGGTCTTTGTGACATCATTAAGATGGCTCATGGCTAGATGGTATACAAAGGATTTACCATCACCTCTGAAGGCTTTTTGTTATAACTGTTATTCCCTAAGCTTCCTTAGCCATTTAGTAGCTATTGTCATTTTAGGAGTTTTCTCCAATGTTATAGGTGGTGGGGGAGGTGGAAACTCCTCTTCTTGAAGCTTGGCATATGATTTATCTTTTATTATCTCTTTTTATGATGTGATAAGAGCCTTGTAGATAATGTCATTAGCATAGTGGGCTATGCCTCCTCTTTTGTAAGGGTTTTGGATTAGGCAAGAAAAGGTAAGTATCTTCATAGCCTTCTCATTTTCCTTAATACGCTTCTTAATTTCTAGGAAGATGAGTTGGAAAAAGTTGACTTGGAACTTCTTGCTTAGAGCTATGCATGCCCTTATAGAGAAGGCAATCACCTGGTTTGGCCTCACTGTGGGATTGAGGTGATATGTGATGATTTTGAAATATGCTCACTTTGCTTTGGTAAGGGCCTCATACTCTTTGCAGTCCACTCCATAGCACTATTGAATCCATTTCTTCTATACCTCAAGGTTTTCTTGGGTTAAGATCTCTATTAGCTTTGCCTTGATGTTAGGCAATTGAAGGGCTTCTAGGATAGATTCAATCAAGTAGGATATGTAAGGTTCATGATCTTGACTGTGGCAACTTCTTGACAGTTGTTCCAAAAGAGACAGTTTTGCATCATGTACCATTCCCCACTAGTGGAGAGAATGGGCCATAGTGGAGACCCTTGTAGTTGGGTCCTAACCTCTTTTGGTGCTAACTCTAGAAAAGATCTAAAGTTCAACTCTAGAAGGATTGAGCTTTAAGCTTCTTTACTCTAGACCTTCTTTAGGTGGACCTCAATAAGCGTGATATCCAAGTTGGGTCATGGTCTTAGGATCTTATCCTCCCTAGATTATCTTGTCTCTCTAGTGGAAATCTAATGGACAAATTCCACCTCAAGCTCCTTACCCAAGGGTCTAATAGCATGAGTTGTCTCATGTAGCTTGTTCTTAGAGTTATTGTGGTTGTTGTAGTTGCCTTCTTTCTCCATAAGGTCATTTCTCATGGGGTTATGATGCCCCTCATGCTTGTGATCCTCATTTTGGCATCATTTGCAATCACAAAAGTAATCATGTATCTATTATTTGGATATAATCTTCTTAAGTTTTCATATCTTTCAATTGTTCGATTAGGTTAAATTTGCCAGCTAACTAAAATTTTTTCATTAAGTCCTTATTTAGTGATTGTAGGTATATGAAAATATTTTATTTCCACTTCAACAAAGGTTGATTATCAGTAATAATTCTTTGGATCATTATTTTAATACCTAATCTATGAAGTGTTCAAAAAATATTTGCTAAAAGCTAGCATTGATGCTCCCATGACATAACATGTACCTTCAAAAGCATTTGAACATGAGTAAGAGGTGACAAAGTTATGGCTATGGAAAGGTTTTGGACTTTTAAAATGGCAAAAAATCCCTTGGCATTTGAAGTGGAATGTGAAAAAATGGAGAAGTATCACACATATTTATAGGTTTTTTCTGTTGCATCAACAAGGCTACATTGATGTATATGACTATGTTGATGTAACCATCTTTTCATTTTTAATTCTAAGTAATTCTAAGAGAGTTTAGGAATAAAATAATAGTTGAATGAAAACTAGAAAGCTAGGAAAAAAGGCAACAACATCTAATGAGGTTCTAGTTCATGTAATAGAGTGAAGTGAGCATATGAAATGAGTAAATATGAGATGCTCCTCAAGTCAAACAAGCATAAAATTGGATGATGCAACCTATCAAGGTTGTGTGAATTGAGTGGAGGCCTATGGTGATGGAATTTAAATTAAAGAAAGCCAAAAGCTATGTAAGTGGATTCTTCACAAAGCAGGTTGATGCCTAGAAATGCCTTTGCATAATCCCATCACAAGGAGTTCGTAGACACCTTGGATGATGCATCTAAATTTAGATTAAGTACCATACACTTGGAAGAGATTATCTTAGGATCATATAATATACAAAATGAAAAATAGTAGATGACCATGGTATAAGGTAGTCAAATGAGAAAATGAAGTGTCAAAATGGTAGATAGAAAGATCGGGAGAGAAGAATCTAGATCATAGCTGCAAGATATCTTTTGTAAAATGCATGATTAGGATGATCTTGATATTATTTCATTCTGAATTTAGATCAAGTTCATACCATTAATAGTGACCTCGCATTGATGTGTCCCTCCTCTCTTAGCATCATGAGTCCATAGCAATCACAAAAAATGATCATCACTCTAGAAAAAGAATAAAGGAGAAGAAGGAAGTAGTTAGAGATTATTGAGAAGAAATTTGGACCTTAGTTAGAGGTGTGCCTTCAAGTATGGGTAACATGTCTTTATAGCTCCATAACCAGTGCTTGTATCCTAAAAGATCTTTAGAGAGGTGTGTTTTTATTCTTTTTTTCTTGAAAGGGAACCATACATTACAAAGACATACTTTCTTTTATGGCTTATAGGATAAGTGATGATATGTTCCATGAGGAGTCATAGGGGTTAAGAAGGAAGTTAAGAAGAGAACTCAACAAATTTTCTTGAGGCCACATGCTTTTCCATTCCCACTTAGTCCTTTCTAAGTTTTTTTAGTAACAAGATCACATGTTACTTTTTAGTTTTCATGTAAAAGAATCATCATGCTACTAAGATACAAATCTTTGTATGAGATAGATGAAATGGATAGATGTCATGAGCTCATTGCCTAGCATCATTGGAAAATGTGATAACTCATTAGTAGAGGGAGTAATCCAAAGACAAAATTAGCTTGTATAAGAAGCTATAATCTTGATAGCTACATTTAGCAATCATCAAAGTTTACAACAATAATGGAATAAAATCAGATATTGTAAATAAAATTAAATAAAAGTAAAAGTAAAAGTAAAAGGAAAAGTAAAATGTATAAAATAAATATCAAAGTATAAAGAAAATGTAAAATGGATAATGTATAAAGAATGAAAAACAAAAAGAGAAGAAAAAAAGTTCATCCTCTTTGAGGTATTAGAGTAGATGAGCTTCTTCCCCATGACTAAGTTGGAAGGAGAGGATTCAAAAAATGGTGTCAACTTATTCTTGGGTGGAGGTCTTGTAATCTTGATTGGTTACTTGAAAGTTTGTAAAGGATTTCAATTGTTGGATGTTGACTAGCATATGCTTTTGAGGGTTGGTTGGATGGTAAATTATCATAGCCCTAAAAGAAAAAGTTGAGTGTACAATGTATGGTCCTTCCCATAATGTTTAGAACTTAGTTTGTTGAGGTACATGCATAAGATTTTGATAGAGAATCTTCTCTCTTAGTTTGAATTTAACTTCTCATATCTAGACATCATATTGTAGCTTGTTGCATGTCTTGTGCACTTCATTTATTATAAGGGCTACTCTTTGATTTTAAGTGTCATCAGTCTCAGTCTTTCTTTTTGTGGTAAGTTAATATCTAAGCCAAGCTTGCATACAGCTATAAGATTATAGAGTTTGGTTTGAATTAGGAATTCAGGTAACTTTCCATATACCAACTCATAGTGAGAGTATCCTATAGAAAGTTTTCATATTAAGCGATATGCCCATAGGGCATTGTTGAGTTTGTTATTGTAATATTTTCTATATCTACTATTGATCCTTGTTAGGATTCTAGTGATTTGCATATTAGTTACTTGAACTTAGTCGTTGGCTTAGGGATGCTAGGGTGTTATAAGTTTATGTTCCACCCCCAAGTGTTGCATTAGCTTACGAAATGTAACACTTGTAAAATGGGTTCCATTATTAGAAATTAGTGCCCTAGGCACATCAAACCTATTTATCACATGTTGCTAAAAAGATCAAGTTGTAGTAAAAGAAGTATAGTTAGTAATAGTTGTAGCTTTAGCCGATTTAGTACAATAATTAATAGTAATAATAATGTAAGAATTCTTGTTGGACATGGGAGTGATGGATCCCATGAAATCAATTTTCCAAAGGTTAAAAGTCTTTAACAGTTGGAACCACTATTGAAGCCCTTCCATCTTGGTTGTCATTCCTTCATCTTGTTGACATCGTTCACATGAATGGGTGAAATGGTGGACATCCATGAAGATCATGGGCTAGAAATATCTTTCCATTAAGATTTTTATGGTAGTTCTTCTTCCTACATAGTGATCCTAATAAGGGACCTCATGAGCATCCTAGAGGACTCTTATTTGTTTTATATTAGGTACACATAATCGTACTAGGTCATAAGTATAAATTTTGTAGAGGTTTCCCTCTATCTCTAGCTAGTATTTGACCTAGTGGAAGAATTGCTACTTCCTCCTATGATCCCATTCTATAGGAGTTTCCTGTGTGAGTAGATAGGAAAAAAATTCATCATATTAGTTTGTAACCCTTAGTGTTTGAACTTCTATTACCTTAGCAAAGAGAAGCTCATCTAGAATTGATCAGACAAGGGTTTTTCAATGGTCTTGTTATCCCATCCTAACTGAGATAGATGATCAACAACTAGATTATCAATTTTCTTTTTGTCCACCATTGTTAGATTAAAGTCTTGAAAGATCACCAACCATCATATAACACAGGGGCTTACTATTTTCTTGTTCATTAGGAAATAAAATTATTTTGTGATTAGTGTATGCAAAAATGGGATAATTGAGAACATAGTACTTAATTTTTTTAATAGTATATATCATTGCCATGAGTTTTTTTTCTATACTAGTGTAATTAAGTTGTGCTCCCACAATGCTTTCACTTGCACAATGAATGTAGTATGGATGTTTCTAATCATTCATTTGTGTAAGCATTACTTCCAATGCATAGTTAGGTGCATCTATCATGATATGAAAAGGTTTAGACTAATCAAGTGTGCATAAAATTAGTATTTCTACAAGCTTATCATTTAAATGTTAGAATGCTTATTCGCACTCCTTGGTCCATTCAAATGTTGCATCCTTCTTAGTAAGCTCCACAAGAAGCTTGGTAACTTTGGACAAGTTTTCAATGAAATGTCTATAGTAAACAATATGTCCAAGTAATGACTTTATATCTTTAATTGTTTGATGCTATTTGTTAATTTCTTGGATGACCCTTACCTTTTCACGATTCACCTCAATTCATTTTTCTAAAATTAGGTGTCCTAAGATAATGCTCTTCTAGACCATTAAGTGGCTCTTTTGTAATTGAGTCGCAAGTTCATTTGCAGACATCATTTCAATATTTACTCAAGGTGGTCCAATGCTTATTGAAAATCAACATCATAGGTGGAGAAGTCATCCATGAAGATTTGCACTACCAATTTGCTGCTAAAAGATACTAAGGACTAAGTATGAAAAGGTTATGGGAATATGGCCAAAGAACATATTCTTATATGAAAAATTTTTCCAAGAACTTATGAAAGTTGTTTTTGGCTTGGTCTTATAGAGCAATTTATATTTTATTGTAACAACTATACCCATCTAGAAAACTATAGTAGTTATGCCCTGTAATAGTATCCAACACTTGGTCCATAAATGGTAGTGAAAAATGGTTCTTAAATGTGGTCATGTTTAACAACCTAAAATTTATGAAAAATTTTCATTACTCTCATTTCTTTGGTATGATAACAAGCAGACTTACCCACTCACTATCTACTAGTGGATAGCTGAACCCAACCTTAAGAAGTTTCTCAACTTCCTTCTTAACAACTTATTTTAGCTTTGGATTTAACCTTCTTTGTGGTTGCCTCTTGGGTTTAATAGTGGAATCTATGTAGATATGATGTTGAGATATGTGTGGATCTATTCCTATTATTTCATCATTTAACCAAGCAAAGGCTATTGATCATTTCTTGACTACCTTCAGTAACTTTTCCTTTTGTTCATTAATGAGTTGGACATTTATGATTACATGCTTCCCATTGTCTAAGAATATATATTCTAAAGATGATGATAAAGATTTTAGTTCTAAGGGCTTTTGTTTAAAAGTGTTAGGGATTTTCATCTCTCCCCAATCCATCTCTACTTCTTTCCTATGCTTTGCTTTGAAGAGTTGGCTCCAGATCTACTGCTTCTACTCCATCTTGTTTATATATGCATTTGTGAGAATCTCTACTAGGTCCATACACATTGTGGAGCTAGAGCTATTTTCTATTGTTAGCCATTGGATGCCTTTTTATTTTGTGGCTACCATGTACAGTCATCTTTAAATATTGGTGGTTTTAGAATATATCTTGCAAGTTGTAATGGATGTACTTTTGATTACTTATATTTTTTGCATGCAGTTACACCCTATGTCACTATATGCAATACATTAAATTCTCTTCTTCTCTATCTTATTACATTTATTTTCCTTAGAGATTTCTTAGGAGATATCTTTGATTTCTAACTTGGTGTCAATTGCACTTAGCTAAGCCCTCATAATGATTGGGAAGTTTCCTTTGAAATTTCTCATATGGATTAGTAGGAAGTTTGTGGGATATGACCATTTGCTAATAGTGGTCATAATATACTTCACTAGTTCCAATGGAGCAATAATGGACTGATCTACAAGCTCTAACTTGATATTGCATTTTGTGTGTGGAGGTAGGTTCCATGTCTTATACATCTCTTGAAAAATTAAATTCACAATGAAACATGAGTCTAGTATAGCTTTGCATGGATCATTCCCTATAATTTACAAATAAATTAGAGGGCTTCTAGGATTAGTTCTCCTCCTGGGAAGGTGTCCTGCTTTTATCTAATTTGTGACTACGTGAGTTAACATGATAGTTTAAAGATCTTAAGTCTTTGGTTTGAAAGTGAGTTTGTAGATATTCCTTGGGTAGTTTGAAAAGAATCCAAACCTATAAATACCTACAATGGTTTGGATGGACTATTAGGCCTAAATAATAAATTTTTAAGGCTTATACTTGAAACCACTTAAGTTGTTGCCTACTTTCAAATCTATTGCTTTCATGACATCGTGTTGTTGGGGCTATAGAGGTATTTCACCTTGCATAGGTAGCGTAGGTGGCACAGAAGTGAAGGTATGAGATGCAGAGTGTTGCTAAGGATAATAAGGAGTGATGAGCTATTCTATAGTTGGATTGGTTATGTTGTTGGTTCTTCACCTCATCTATGAGTCACCTGAATGTCATAATCTTGGAGGTAAGCCTAGGTGATTTAAGTACCTAGAAGAAATGATGAACTTAAGAGTTTACTGCTGCTTCCCTTGACATTTCAACTTTTCCCTCAATCAATATCTGTTACCTGTCAATCACTAGTACATCCAAAGAGCATGATTTCTTTCTAACATAAAGCAATAATACGCAAGGAATCCAACTTCTCTTTTATTAAAATGAAATGATATTTATACAAACTTTATAGCCTTGACTCATATAAATATAATGAGAAAAGGTATTTACATGGATGAGACCCCTTACCTCACTCTAGTGTTGAGAAAGGATTCCCATCTTTGCTCATACAAATGAAATAAGAATAATAATACAAAAATCGAAAGAGAAATAGGAAAAATCAGCAATTGCCTTAAGGGAATGAGTAATTGAGCAGCAAGGAAACATAGATCTTAGACTAACCTCCTTAAGGGTTAGGAAGAACAAAGCCCAACACCTCAATTTATGCAAAATATAAATACATTTAATGGAGAGAGAAGGACCATCAATGGGCCTTAAAATTCTTCACCTACTAGGTAGGTGGCTATAAAGTCAAGTCCTCACCTACTAGGCAGGTGATTCTAGAGTCTTCACCTATTGGGTAGGTGGCTTCCAAGATATCATTGTTGAATTTTTCCTTCAAAATTCACATACTAGTGATAGGTACAAACCATTTCTTCCTGTATGAAAGATTTGATGGATGCTCTTCATGGCCAACTTTGATCAACCATAACTTTCATGTTTGAAATTTGTTTTATGCAACCTAGGGATCAAGATCAGTTAATTCAAACATTTTGGACATGATGGTATAGTTAAAATTTTCATTTGAGATCATTTAATCCTAATTTGTTATCCTAAAAAATAAGATATACAAAAATATTATTAATGGAATAGAACATAATATAAATGATAACAATTGACTAAAATATACTTACTAGTGATTTAATATAAAGTAAAATAAAAATTATTTTATTAAGAAATATTACTACTTTAGGTGCTCATCATAACCTCTAGCTAGCATTTTGCCAATCCCCTGGCAAAATAATGTGAAAGAAATAATGAGGACCAAAACTTATTAACTATTTTTCAAGAGGAAATTGAAGTACTCAAAGGAAAACCTCAATCATTGATCTTTGTTTGTTATATACTAAGTAACCAACCATGAAACTCTTATTATTATTTGTAACATTAGTCTTTTCTTTTCTTTATTTTTAAAGAAAAAGCTTACATCCAATGCATTAAGCAACCAACTTGTTAATCTTGAAGTCATTCCATTAGATGAATCTTTTTTCAAAAATAGTAACGAGTAATAGGAATTAATTTGAAGTATTTCATTGTATCTCATTTGAATAAATTTTAGTTTTCATGTTATTTATGATCTATATTGGAAATCATTCTAGGCTTCCTAAGTATTGATCTATGCCAAGTTTGCTTTTGTTAGATTCTTCTATTTAGCTGTTAGGATACTAAAACTTTTGGAGGCACACCATCCACATTCAACTTTGATAGCCTAGGACAACTCACAAGGACAAATACTGTAAAATTTTAAGAATGGATTTTCTAATTTAACTATATTAACATTTTAGGTGTATCATTCCTTGCAGCCCCCTTAAACTAAAAATAGGCTCTTAATGTTTTTAAGGTGATAACAAGGAATGAGACATAATAGAATGGATAAAGAACTAACAAACTAAGAAATGGCCACCATATAAGTAATCAACCTATCCCATAGAAAAAGAATAAAAATTCAAATTTTAGTAGAATAAAGTATATGATTTAGGAAATTAGCTTTCTCAAATTGCAAATACCTAAAGTACATAAAATGTCATACAAGAAGATGAATGCACATAAATCAATAGGTAAAGAGAAGTAAATAGCATGCCCCTTTTATTTATATATAATTGTTTGTATCATTAACTTTTTGTTATTATACTTTTTTGAGATCAATAATGCTCAAGTTGTCTTGGTGCCATTAGAATTCAAATCATTGAGAAGATTATTTCACTGCCAATGAGCATGGTCCCGAAGGAAACTTTGTCCATGGTGCACATCACTTCACAAGCTAGAATTCTGACATGAGTATTGGTCACTTAGCTGCACTACCAATGAATAGGATCTCATAGGATACTTTGCTCATGGTGCAGTTCAACCCTCATGTACATGCCTCTTCTTCTTTTTTTGAAATAATTATCTAGGCAACATCGTAGTAGATTAAGCATTTATCATTCCTTTGATAACCTTCAATTTACTTTAAGTAACTAAAATTTGGGACATAGAAATAGATATGATGCATAGCCTAAAGATCCATGTGGCATTATTATCATTGTATGTCAAGTTATAGACTTAGGTAAGATTCATTTGTCCAAGCTAAAAATTCCAAAAATATATACTATAATCTTGCAAAACTTTGAATATAAATAGAAAATGGGAATTGATTATAAAAATAGGAAATATTGATAATAAGTTTAGATAATATTCCCCATGTAACCGTGGCTACCAGTTAATAAGCTATCCAACCTATTATATTATTTGGTAGGATGGAGACTAGGACTGAGGTTGAGACTAAATTAGAAATTAAATTTAAAATTTTATTCTATAAGGCTACTTTTAATTTTTCCTCCTTGACTAGGGGTCACACATTTTAGGTCCATTAAACACCTAGAGCAAGACCTAATTAGATCTTACATAATGCTATAGAGTTCATGAAACATAATCATATCGATAGTTGGAGGATTTGGATCATCATCTAGCTTTTCTGGGCTAGATAGTTGGAGTTCGATTTCAAGTTGTTCACATGTCGTATACAACTTAAGTCTTTGATCATTAACTAGAAAAGTGAGCTCACTATCTTCTAGGGTTGCGATTTTAACATTGGCATTAGGATAGACTTCAAAAACCTAATATGGACCTTCCCATTTAGAAACTAATATTCCTGGAAACATATGAAGTTGCATATTATAAAGTAAGACCTTATCGCCCTTGTTAAATTTTTTATTCATAATGTAAGCATCATGACAAAGTTTGGTTTGATTTTTAATAACATGTTACTTATTAATTGCCTTAAGATGTGCTTCATCAAGTTCATTTAGTTGTATAAGTTATCCTTCCATATTTAAAGCCTCATCAAAGCCTATTAATTGAGCTAAGTGTCAAAAATGATGCTTAATTTCAATAGGCAATAAACATTATTTTGCATATACTAGTTGGTAACGAGAGAAAATGAGGCATCATTAAGTTTTCTAGCTTACTTATTTCTTCATATAGATGCTATCTTCGTCAATATCCTAACTATAGCTCCATTTGCATTTTTAACTTGACCATTAGTTTTTGGGTGATATGGTATTGCTAGTTTATGTAGAATTCCAAAAGACTTCATAAGATGTTCCATAGTTTTCTTAATAAAATAAGTTTCTTGAATTAAGACTCTAGGCATGCTAAACCTTGTTATCACATGTTCATGAAGAAAGGAAATTACTACTTTTACATCATTAGTTGTGGTAGAATTTGCTTTAACCCATTTAGTAACATAATCAATATAGACTAGAATGTAGTCGTTTCCTTGCGATGGAGAAAATGGTCCTAAGAAATCAATCCCCCATACATCAAAGGGGTTAGAAATAGAGATAGGTTATTGTGGCATTTCATGTCATTTGGAAAGTGACTCAACTAGTTGGAAGTCGTCACAAGATTTGGAAAAGGCAAGTGCATCATTAAAGAGAGTCAGCCAATAAAATCCACTATTTAATACTTTTATCCCTATATGTTTGCCATTGAAATGTCCTCTACCAAAATTGTCATGACACATTCTATGTATCGATTATTGTTCCCATTCAAGAACACATCTATGAGTGATATTATCTACCACATGTTTTATAGAGATAAGATTCAATTTAAATGTGCTCATCCACCCTCCTTAAGAAACTTAATTTTTCATTACAATCCCAATGAGATAGAGTTTTTAAGGTTACCAAATAGTTTGCAATGTTGGCATATCATGGTTCTTTTTGTTGTAAATGAAAAAAGTTTTCATTTGGATATTTATCATTAAGAGATCCTAGTGTTCTAAACTCTTTTGGTAATTGTAATTGTGAAATATTATTAGCTATCACATTTTCTTGTTTTTTTATCAAGAATTTGCAAGTCAAACTCTTGGAGTAAGAAATACCATGGCATTATTCTTGAATTTTTGATTTTCTCTATGGTCAAAAACTTAATAGTAGAGTGATCCATATATACTTGAATTTTATAACCTACAAGATAGTGTCAAAATTTATCTAGAGCATATATTATTGCTAGGAGTTCTTTTTCAATGGTGGTATAATTAATTTAAGCATTGTCCAAATTTTTGAAAATGTTATGAATAATCTTAGATTCTTCATTGAGTAATTGTCCTAATATAGCTCTTATGGCTATATCACTAGCATCATACATTAAATTAAAGGGAATTTCTTGTTACATTAAATGGTAATTTTCTCTTTAAGATTTTGAAATGCTTTCTCACAATCATTTTTCCAATGAAATGAAATCTCTTTTTTAAGTAAATGATATAGTGGTTTAGAAATTTTTGAAAAGTATTTAATAAAACATTCCACATGTCCTAGAAAGGATCTAAGACTTCAAATGTGAGTTGGTGAGGGTAAATCAATTATGAAATTTACTTTATTTTGGTCCATTTCATTGACCTCCCTAGAGATGACATGACCTAGAACTACCCCTTTTATAACCATAAGATGGCTCTTTTCCCAAATTAACTTTAGATTTTGTTAAATGCATATTTATAACACTAATTCTAACCTATCTAAGATTTGATCAAAGGAAATTCCAAATAATGAAAAGTCATCCATAAAAACCTCAACAAATTCTTTGTGCATATTAGCAAATATTGAGGTCATGGCTCTTTGAAAGGTGGTAAGAGCATTACATAATCCAAATGACATTCTTCTAAATGCAAAGGAACCAAAAGGAAATGTGAATGTAGTTTTATGTTTATCTTCAATGGCTATGGCTATTTGGTTATAACCATTGAATCCATTTGAGAAACAATGTTATTGATATCCTTGTAAACATTCAAGAATTTGATCAATGTATGGTAATGGAAAATGATCTTTTCTTGTGTATTGATATAGTTTTCTATAATCCATACATACTCACCATTTTACATTTTTCTTAGGTACCATAGTCATGGGATTAACCCATTCACTATTAGAGATGGGATAAATTATCCATTCTCTCCATAGTTTAGTGATTTCTTCTTTCATAATTTATTTCAATTCAGGGTTAAGTCTCCTAGGATGTATTCATATTGGTTTGTCTCCATCCTCTTAGTAGATGCAATGTTGACATATGTTTGGGGATATTCCTTCCTTTAAATCTTCATAAGTCCAAGAAAATGCATCCATTCTTCTTATTAATGCATTTAGTAGCTTACCTTCTTGTTCTGCTGTTAATTCAGAATTTATGATTAAGGGTTTATCCTTAGGTATAAAGATATTTTTTAGGGTGACTAGTAGTTTTTTAAGTTGGATTGCATTTTTTTGTAAGGGTTTTTCTAATGTTAATGTATTAGATCCAAACTCTAATGATTGATTAATTTGGTCATGAAGTTTCTAATCTTCATTAATATGAACTTTCTATTGATTTTTGAGAACAACTACTTCTTCATCCTTAGCTAACATCACCAGGGCCACTTTTAAATCATTTTTACTTCTTGACATCTTTCTAAAACATTCTTTTTAAGGTTAATTATTATAGCGACCAAAAACATCGGTGGCTGGAACACCGAGAGGTCACTAGGCATATAGCCTAACCCCGAATCCGTGCGAGGGCCATGCTGGATATAAACAGATGTGAGGTGCTCTGAACGATTTGGTCGATCAGATAGGAACTTAATCGGTGTACAATAACCTTTGATAAGCATTTTTTTGGAGGCGTTATATGCAAGTTGAAATAATAAGCCACAAACGTAAAATGATGAAAAATAATGCAAGATATGATAATAGCAAACAAAGAATGAAACAAGCTTGGGTGAGGAAGTGCACGGCCCCAAGATCGGGGGATTTAATTTTTGCTTGACTGAAGAAGATGTACAACAGATGGTAGTGTGGATAGGCATAGCTTGCAATGAAGTAGTATGGTCATAGCTCCTTGAACTGCTGTCAATAGCTTACTAACAAGAGCCTTTTGCTTTCCAGTCTCCTTGTCACAACTAATCGCTAAAAAGCCAAAATGCCAAAATGATAACCAAGAAGCCAATTTCCAGAGAAGTGATTTGCAAAAGCCAATAATGCCAAAAGCCAACCATGTTAGAATGCTCTAAGAAAACTATAGGAATGATCAATCCAAAAGCCAACGATGCAAAAATCCAACCCCTTCAACATTGTTTGCCAAGGTATTTATGAAGCTAGGAGTAGGAGAAAAACATGGTTTGGATACCACATGTCCTGGGTCCCATAGAGTGAAAAAGTAACTATGCCATGATGTTGTGTGATGCTGGCTACGAAACACGCTATGCCATGACCATTCTATTGAAGCTGCATGTGCCAGAGTCCAGTGAGCTACCATGCTTGTTACAAGAAAATTGTCAACAATGCATGTGAAGTAGGGCCTATGCTCCAGGACTATGTCTTCCTTGCTCTGGCAAGCAAGGACAAGTGTAGGGACAACTTTGGGAATAGTTAGGGGGTGTAAAACAAAGCAAGCTTGGCAAAGATGCTACGATAGTTAATGGTTGAAGCATGGGCAAATGTGCTTCGCCATGAGTCAGGACTACATTATGCATAGCGTAGCACAGCGTAGCATTCATGTTGCAATGATTTCTGACAAAACTTACCATATTTTTTTGTATCATGTTACTTATGCTTCAAGGATGAAGTGGGAAGATACCCCAGAGGACCAAATCATTGTTAGTATGCATCTTGGGTGCTTTATTAGCCTTTCCAAGACCTGCTACACTATGCAGTGTAGTGTAGCATAGAAGGTCTTGAAGTTAGAAAACTTGCCAAACTATTTAGTGCATCCTAAACACGTTTGAAAACTCCTAGCATGGTCCCTGGGTAGACCGTCAGCCAAGTCAAGTTTCAAGTTGGGCAGACCAGAGAGTGTAACAAACTTGTTAGCCCAGGAGATAGAAAATTTTTCAGACTATACGGTCTACCCCCAGTGCCTCTTTCATTCAAACTGGCCTTGTTGTTGGATGTGACGTTGACTGTAATATAGAGGGTAGTGTTTGCACAGTCCAACGTGACACCGTGCTTGCAGGAACCCTTACCCAAATTCTAGGACTGTTGAATCATGAGAGTATCAAAATTTATGTTGTTTTAATGGACCCTCTTTGTTGAAGTCTGGAGGATTTTCTTGAGAGACGTTGACAAAGAATACGAAACACCATGAAGAACCAGGCACCAACACTGCTCTTTAGTGTCCACTTAAACCATGCTTTGCCATGTTTGAAAGTACTGGGAGAGATTGTAAGGTAAGGGGGTAAGGGATAGAGTTGAGAAAATAGGTTAAGGGAAGTAATGAATGTAAGGTGAAAGGCTTTGAAAAACCTTTACCATAGCATGATCCCTCGTCAGAGTGCTTATGAGGGAGTTGGCACACATGGACATTTTTTTTGACCTTTGACCTCTCATTGGGGTGCTTAGAGATGGTCAATTTATGATCAAAGCGAGTGTAAAATAGTTGCTATGCCATTTGTTTTAGGCACCTTTTTGTGCTTTATCCTTTGTTGTACATGCATGTTCACTTGTAGACAACATTGTTGTTGTTGCAGGACAGGTGTTTCCTCCCTAGAATGAGTTGTGTTACATTCATATGGGGCTTTGACCTACCTACAAATGCTTCCCATGGGACGGGTTGCGTTACGCCTACCATGGACTTGGTGGTTGGGCATGTGGAAGGGCTTTGTGCATTGGGAAAGCTTGTAAAAAGGATACAAAAATTACAAATATAGGAAATGGGGGTTGAACTGGCTGAAAGGGAGAGTAGGGTGTGTACTTTCAAGTAGCTAGGCTAATCACAGTGATCACTTCAGAACAATGTAGTATCTTTCTCTCATGGCAAAGTGCATCTCTGAACAACACCATCTTGGCTTGTATCTTGCAAACATAATAGAGGGAAAACCAGAAAAATGACCATGAAGTGAAGTGAGAGCAAAGTACCACTTGCTTTAGACACCGCTAGAGTGGTGAGTATTGTTGTCGAGGTGTGCGATGGCCAAAGCAGGAAGGCCAGCACAGATCCTAGCCACGGTAGGCTGGAAATGGTGCAATCGAAGAGACTAGGAAAAATAGTGATGCAAGTGCTCAGGATTCCTTGCCTAAGGAAAACATCATGTGGTCCAGCTACAAGGTGAGAAGCCTAACAGTTGAACATGTCTTAGGCTTAGACTATGGTGAAGGTTGGAGGATGGTAGCCTTGTGACGAGGCCACAATAGTGCTAGGCCTCCAGCAATAGGTGTTGACGGCAAAGGCTACTACTAGGATGAGTGGCTATGGTAGCGGTAGCTCCGGAAGGTCAGCACAATGTCAAACGACATCTCTGGAAGATCAACAAGATGCCAAGGGTAGTGACACTACATGTGTTCTAGAGGATTTTTTCTTAGCATTGTGAACTATATTCTGGAACTGCAACATCCCACCCCATGTTGTCTAGAAGTTTGAGAGTGTGCATGATCACTTGTTTATAGGGTCATGGATGTGAGCTAGGGGGCATTGCATTGCAAACCAAGTTTAAGGTCTTGGTAGACCATCATATGTGCTAGTTTAAGGTCCCAATAGATTGTGATGTGCTAGCTTAAGGTCCTAGTAGACCGTTGTGCTAGTTTAACATCGTAGCGGACAGTGGAAGGCTAGTTTAAGGTCGTAGCAGACCATGTTGTGGGTGCCAGTTTTATGTTGTAGCCCAAGGACGTGCTGTGCCAGTTTATAGTCATAGTGGACTATTTGTGCCATTTTTACATCATAGCGGATGTTCTTTGCCAGTTTTACATTGTAGTGGACGATCTTTGCTAGTTTTACGTCATAGCAGATGATCTTTACCAGTTTTACATTGTAGCAGACGATCTGCTTACCTTGCTTTGTACCCAATGTGATCCTTTGCATCAGACATAGTATGGCTTGAGATATAAGTGGTTGACAGGATTTGCGAACTCGTTGCCATCCATATCAGCTAGTTTGAAGGCCCCGTTCTCATAGGATTTTGTGACTATGAAAGGGCCTTCCCAGTTGGCTAAGAATTTGTTTACATGTTCACGAATAGCCTTGAGGACTAGGTCCCCCTTTTTTATTGGCTATTGACGTAAGTTGCAGTGATGCTTTTGCCATTGCTTGTCCTGGTACCATTCGATGTGATCAAGTGTTCGAGCACGCTCCTCCTCTATGGAGTCAAGATCGATGATCCTTGAGTCGTTGTTTTGAACCTCATCTACGATGTTTGAGAGGATCATTCAAAGTCATGGAACTTAGAATTCAAGAGGTAACACTAATTTAGATCCATAAACAAGACTATATGGAGTGTTACCTGTAGCTGTTTAGCATGTTGTATGGTAAGCCCACAACACATAGAAGATTTGCTCGTGTCATCGCCTCTTACTGCTACTAAGCATCTTTTTGAGAAGGTTGATAATATTTTTATTTGTTTCCTTTGCTTGACTATTTGCTTGTGGGTAGTATGGCGATGAAAAATATTGCTTGATGCCAAGGTTGTGACAAAAGGTTTTGGTTTATGCGCTACTAAATTATGGCCCATTGTCTATCATAATAGTCATGGGAAGAGCAAACCTTGTTACTATATTATCCAAGATAAAGTGGCAAACCTATTGAGATGTAGTCTTTCTCATGGGAATAGCCTCCACCCACTTTGTAAAGTATTCAGTTATAGTGATAATGAAGCTATGCCCTACAGAAGACTTAGGTGTGATGAGTCCTATGATGTCTAGTCCTCAACGTTGGAATGGCCACATGATCTTTGTAGGATGTAGCTCAGTGGGTGACATGTCTATGAGATTTGCATGGCATTGACATACATTGCATGTCCTAACATTGGCAAGGAAATCTCGTTCTACGCAAGGCTAGTAGTACCCTAGGCATTTGATTTTTGCTACCATGGCCTTAAGGGCTATGTGTCCCCAACATAATTTCTCATGAACTTCATTAACAATTTTTTGTGCTTCTTCCCCACCAACACAAGTTAGTAATATCCCATCAAAGAAGCATTTGCATAAGGTATTATCTCCTATGAGGATATATGGTTGGGCTCACTTTGGGATTGCATCCTTTTGAGCAGATGTCAAGCTGTGTGCGGGTTCTCCATGTTGAAGGTAAGCTTTAATGTTGGCATACCATTCTTGGATATCTGTTGCACTTACAGATGCAATGTGTACCACTTGAGTAATAGGATCTGTGCATTCTATTATTGAAGTGGGCAAAGTGGCAAACAAGTGCGATGGCACATTCAATGCTAACGTTGCTAGCGCATCAGCTACGGTGTTCTCATTACGAGGCACATGTTGAACGTCTAACGTTGTAAACTATTTTAGTAAACTCTTAGCTAGATCGTAATAAGGTTGAAAATGTGAAGCCTTACAAGCATAGAATTCAATGATCTAGTTGACAACTAATTGTGAGTCGTCCCGGACTACCAAATGTTGCTCTCAGGCTACTAAGAGGCCCATAAGGAGTCCTTCATACTCAGCTATGTTGCTTGTACAAAGGAATGTAAAGCGATATGAAAAGGGTCAAATTTCCCTAGAGGGAAATGTAATAACTATGGTGATGCTTTCACCTTGTGTAGTTGAAGCATCATCAAAATGTAAAGTTGCTTTGAAATTAGATGGTACAAGGTTTAGGTTATTGATGTGTTTATCCAAGAATTCAGGTTCAATTATTGCCTGATCGTCAATGGGTGAAGTTGTGAGTTGTGTGGCTATTGCTTGACCCTTTGTTGATGATTGGGCTACATAATGTAAATCAAATTCTACCGTTATAGTTTTCCATCGGGCTATCCTACTACTCTCATACAAGTTGGTTGTGATAGCCTGAAGTATGTTGCTCTTGCATATGATGTTAACTTTGCTACAAAATAGGTAATGTCTCCACTTTTTGAGTGCAAACACTAGGGTGAGACAATATTTTTCTACCTTGTTGTACTTTGCCTTGTAATCTATTAAAGCATGGCTTAAGTAATAGACCAGGATTTCACACCTGTCATCTCTTTTCTGACATAGCAATGCAACAATAGATGTGTCTGAAGTGGCAAGGTAGATGTAGAAAGGCTTATCCCTCTGTGGTGGGTAAATAGTTGGGAGATGCAAATGCTCTTTCTTTAGGTTATCAAAGGCTTGTTGACATTGATCTGTCCACTCGAAGTTGACCCCCTTTTTAAGTAGGTGTTGCATGGGGTGTAGCTTTTCTATCAACCTTGTGATAAACCTTCTGATAAACTGTACTCTGCCTTGCAACCCACGTAGCTCTTTAAGGTTTGTAGGTGGTGCTAAGTTGACGATGGCCCTCACTTTATCAGGATCCACTTGTATTCCTATTTTTGACACTACGAAACCTAGCATGCATATGATTTTAACTCCAAAAACACATTTATTAGGGTTAAGGCGTAGGTCATGCCTATGACAACGTTGGAGGACTATGTTGAGATCATTGGGATGATCGATAGATTTCTTAGATTTGACTACTATGTCGTCAACATAATTGTTTAGTCTCTCCAAGAGGTAGTCATTAAAAGTATATGTCATGGCTTGTTGATAAGTTGCTCTAGCATTTTTGAGTCGAAAGGACATCATCGTGTAACAAAAGGTTCCCCAAGGGGTCATGAAAGTGGTTGAGAACTGATGCTTTGGGTTTATACGGATCTGGTTATAGCCTAAGAACCCATCCATGAAGGACAGTAAGGCATGACCAGCTATAGTGTCTATAAGTTGATCAATACTTGAAAATGGGAAATCATCTTTAATTGTTGCTTTGTTCAAGTCTCAAAAGTCTATACAAATTTGTATACCTCTCATTTTCTTAGAAACTATAATGATGTTTGATACCCATTCCAAGTAATCGACCGCTCAGATGAAACCAGCTTGATAAAGCTTGGTGATTTCATCATTTATGGCTAGTGCAATCTTGGGTTTGATTTTACGAGCTTTTTGCTTGACTTCCTTGACACGTGGATCTAGGATGATGTTGTGTTGTATGAGGCATGGGTCCAGACCTGGCATGTCATCATATGACCATGCAAACACTTTAACATTATCATGGAGAACTTTTGAGATGTATTGGTGTACCTGTGGATGTAATAGAGAGCTAACTTTCAAGGTTCTTGCTTCACCTTTAGAGGTAGTTACAGGGATTTCAATAAGAGGATCCTTAGTCACATCCCCGGCCTCTAAGTCTAAGGCTTGGACCAAATGTTCAGGCTAGTCTAGGGATGTTTCCAGGGATGCTATAGTGTTGTGAGAGGATAATTCAAAGTGTACCAATTCTTGATTCAAGCATCTTGTAAATCTACCATAAGGACCCATTAAGGTCAAAGGCGAACAAAGATCACCATGCATAGCCATTTGTTTTTTGAGTGGACTTGTCAGATCAAGCAAATAAACCAAGTCAAGTGGTACCTATTTGAAGCAACAACATGTAATGAATATATGTAAATTAATAATGCAACATAAGATAATTTCTAGTTTAAGGTCTTAGCAGACCGCAATAAGGTAATAGTTTGGTCTAAAACATAAAATGAATGCTAAAACTACCAGTTTAAGGTCATGGTGGATCATAACTAGGCTACATTGTAGAGAGAGTGCTAAAATTACTAGTTTAAGGTCATGGTGGATCATAATAATGTAAAGTTTGGTTTGAGATGCTGAAATTGCCAGTTTAAGTTCATGGCGGACTGTCACTGGGCCATATTACAAGTTAAAATTGATAGTTTAAGGTCTTTGCGGATTGTCATATGATTGTATTGTAGGTTAAAATTGCTAGTTTAAGGTCTTTGCAGACCATAACTGGCTTAAAATTTGTAAATACAGAGTGAAAATTTTGGTGGGCCCACTTACTATGCTGCCAGTGAGTGCTACGCTGTAGTGGGACTACACTACAGTAGTGCTACGTTGTAGTACTGTCCTGCGTTACCCGAAATGTAAAAGTGACAAGTATTTTACCATATTAGCCATAAATAGGGGATTACCCCCCTTGGTAAACTTGTCATTTTCATTGTTAGAGTCCACACTCAGAGCATAGTGCAGTTAAACAGAGAGAGAGCATAATAGGCGTAGCATAGCAGTTGGTACTACCGATTTGTGAGCATGGCAATGGCACACAAAAGTGAACGTAGGCATCGAGGACTTGCCAAGGTGGACAAAGTAAAGAACACTTTGGGACGCCTCTCCAAGGTGTGCGTTGAGGGGCGGCAAGAGGCTTCGTCTACTTGGTAAGTCGTTATGCTACCTTTGATTGTATTATGTGATGCATCGGGTTAGATTACCATTGCCATTAATATTGTCATTTTTTTTTGCAAATATTTTCACCATTTTTTTGTCATTTTGGCTACTACGCCATGGTTGTCGCTACTTGGCCACAACAGCTGTACGGTTGCTACACTACGGCTGCATGTGGTACCACCTTGGTTGCCATTGTTAAGAATGGTCACTGCACTATTGTAGGGGTTTGGATGGTTCTGGGTGGCATAGTGCATGCTCGACGTAGCGTATTGCCCTTAGAGGGGTTTGTTTGTTTGCAAATTTTTGAGGTAGCATGACACATTCTTGGCGTAGTGTAGCACGAGCTATTTCATGTGGTAGGGTAGGGTAGGGACAATGGGGGAACTGTGAGTTCTTTTTTGCCTATGTTGTTAAGACTATTACATTTTTTGTTGTTACACTACATTGTCATGTTGGCAGGCCTTTAGGAGGTTATGTTAACAGTCTATTACATTGCTACACTGTCAAACTTGTAACACTGCTATGCTATTAAATTCGCTATACTGCCCTATCGCTAAATTCGCTATGTTGCTAAATCTGCTATGCTGTGATGCCTGTTACAGTGTTCTACTTATTACATTGCTACATGTCTGATACACGTTGTATTGTCACACTTGCGACGCTGCACGCGGTGCATTCATTTTTCTGCGTGTAATGCAATCATCACCCTTATGTGAGAGTGTAATTGTGATGCTACGCTGTACAAGGCATGTCTACTACGTTGTGTTGTGTAACATGTAATTGTCGCATTGTGGGGTGCACTCGCTATGTTATGCTACACGGCGCTACGCTACGCTATACGTGACACTTTGTTATGTTGCATGCAATGTTTAACTCTATTCTATGGGGGGCTTATTATTTCATGGTAAAGGAAAATTTATAACCAGAGGATTACGCTAGGCTATATGTAAATAGACGGTCACACTATGCTACATCAGTAATCACCACTTAAACATAATGCTAACGTTTGGTGCTTTGTCATGCAGGGTCATGTTGAAACCCGTTCTAATTGTCCTTGAGCTGGTGGGAGTCCTATGCTGCCTTAGTGAACCTATGGCCAACGTTCCCCCACCCCACGCACGAATAGGGCAGTAGATGTTTTGGTTCCAAGAGGGTGCATGGGACTTCCTAGAGTTCCTCCTGTACCATTTTAGTGTGATCATATGGTCACACTTATTGGCTAAAATAGCTATTGTACTTACAAAAACTTTGTTGCCCAGGGTAAATTGGGGTATTTTGAAGTTCATGGCTGATGGGTCGATAGGGGGTGAAGGGGTAAAAGGCTCAGATCGGTGCCCAAGGGGCTTGAGGTGCCTGATTTGGACCTGGGACATGCTCAAATACAAATGCTACCATTTGTACAACATGTTATATGTTGCCCATCACATGGGCACCTGCTTTCAGAACCCACCTGGAACTGTTTACTATGCCGATGAGTGAGTCCTGTGAAGGTATTTTAACGTGTTGTATAATTTTCCTTATGCTAGAAAAAAATGCTTACCATATTCTTGTGTGTTGCTAGGTTTTATATTGACGAGGGCAATCTTCACGGTAACACGGATACCTTGGCGTTGGCCCAAACGGCTCTGCAAGAGTTCTCCTCTATTGGGAATGTGCATGTCAGTGTGATAGAACAACTTGGGCTTGATTTTAAAGCCTATCCAACTAGGTATTCCAAATTCTATGGGAAGTGTAAGGAAGCTGGTTGGTTGGATAATGAATGGGCATTGCGCTGATCGATTACCATCGAAGACATTTTGGTGAAACTTCCACCATTTCCTATGCCGTTTAAACCTAGTATGTTAAACCATGCATTTTTTCTTATGTGTTCAGGTGATGATATGGTTTTGCCTTTGCTAACCTCTTTTTTTTTGTTCGTGTTTGTTGTTAACCGTTGCAGTAGTAAGGGAATCCCAAGAGGTCATAATGATCACCTTTGGGCATGACAAGACCAACCTCTTCTTCAAGTATGGGGAGGTGGAGGAGATGCAGCGTTGGCTCTGCAATGGGGTCCTAGCCATCCTTGTTCATAACATTCAGAAGGCTGGGCTCATGGATTTATTTCTAGCTATGAATCCAAGTGTCCTGGCTACAGAAATGCTTTCCCTAGTCGATTCCTTCTCCGAGAAGGCTGACTGCTTCCGCACACGTGTTCACGGTGTGCAGGTGGTGTTTGAAATTAATGACCAACTATTTGTAGATATTTTTAGTGTCCCTTCTGATGGTCTCCTTGTAGGAGAAAAATCTAGGAAAGATGCAAACCATCAGGGAGACATCAAGGAATGGCTAGGGACAAGCAAGGATCGAAAGGGGATTTACATCCACAAGGTCAAGCTAGCGGTGGCCCAAATGGTTTACCTTGTCTTCTATGTTCGTACCTTCCCTAAGATACTCTCCCAAGGAAAAATACTTAGAGTGGAGCAGGCTTGGATAATGAGGGAGGTCATGAAGTAAGGGACCTATTATAACTGGGCTAGGTACCTTTCAGAAGGCTTGCGTGTTGAAATGATCAAGCTTCGTGAGAATCTTGACTCTCGTTTCAATGTGCACTATGCATTTTTCGTAGCTTTCTTGCTTCAGTTTGTAGAATTTTTGGTGGTCTGTGAAAATGATGCCTGGGTACAGCAAGATTGTAACCAGATATCTAAGCCATGGATTTGCCAAGTTTTCCATACCACTCGATCCCAGGACCCCCTGGAATTTATCGAGGAATCACTTTCAATAACGATGAGGGATCGGGTGGCACGACCCTTTCGTGCCTAGGATTGCATGGGAGAGGCACCTCCTATTAACACAAGAAATGTTCTTAAGGGGGAAATTCCTCATTATAGAAACTGTGAAAACTAGGCTGCAACGTAAGAAGTCTTATCTGGCAGAAGAATCTCCCTGTACGAATAAAGGACAAGGGAAAAAGCTGTGAATCAAAGTTTGTAGAGTGGAGCCCCTAGTTGGTAAGTGTATTTGACTATTTTGTTAGTGTAACATCTACTACATTATGCTACACTATGTAGCATAGCATAGTGTAGCGCCCGTCTCATGCATCCTGCTTACTTACAACATGTTTGTCAGAAGAGGAAGAAGAAGAGGAAGAAGAGGTCCCAACCGTAGAAGAAGAGGCTCCTGCTATAGAGGAAGAGGCCCCTATTGATGAACCTTTTTCTAAATGTGGTTTAGTACCTGAGGGGCACATGAGTGTTGAAGATGCTGCCACACTTTTGGATCAGCTAGAAAGAGAGGGGCTTCAATTTGATGCTAGTGAGTTTGACCGCTTGTTTGATAGTGTGTCGATGGGCGACCCTCCCGCTATCACCCTTGAGGGTTTGCTAGGTAAGAGCTTTACACTGTCATTTACATTGTTCATCAGCTTTGTTGTTGTCCTCTCCACCATGGCTAACATGTTTTATTGTACAACGGACACCACTGTTGATACCCTTGGCCCTTCTTCTTCGATTCATGTCTGACCCTGGACCGAGACCCTTGACAAATTCACTTTTATGGAGGGGGTGGTCGATGACATGATTGATTGCCTAAGGCAGATCGATCTTGAGATTGGTATGTTAAAATTTCTATGCTAGGCTCTGTTAATTATTGCAATTTTTCTATGTCATTTTGACTAACGCTCTCCCATGTGTGGTTGGTAGCCTCTCGTCTTGAGTGGGATCCTAAGCAAGCCGTTGGGGTCGATGCTATGCCTAAACTTTTGCTAGAGGTAGCCAAGGTACCTCGTCACATATATGATGAAGCAAGTAAATGTGCGTTGTACTCGGAATGCTCTTTATGGGAGTGTAGGCGTGTGAATGAGAACCTCTCGAAGTGGGTACAGAAACTTGAGAAGGAGAAGGCCAACCTAACCGCTGAGGTTGGGGATCTCCAATTTAGGAATGAATTTCTATTGGCATGTGACACTCACAGTGGTAGTTGGTGTATGATAGTCATTGACTACACAAGATTTGGATAGCCGTACGAAGCAAAAATGAGGCCACTCGCAAGATCATCAAATAATGCATGTAGATGGAACTTCTAGCCTAGAAGAACCAAGACTAGAAGAATTATAGCGCAAAGGTTTACGAATGGGGACATGCACAGAAGAACCACAAGCACATGTATAAAATGGAATATGCCACCTATCATAAACAATACTGAGATGCAGCTGTTGGGTTTCATACCCACAAGCTATTCCTTGATGTTATTGGTGCTTCTGGAGCTTATGAAAAGTTCATGTAATAGGTGATAGTCAGTGAGTCTCCTGAAAGGGAAACGACCCTACCTACTGGTGAGACCACCACCACCACCTTTTCCCAAGATCACCTAGATGGATAGCTATGGAAAAAGGGAAGGTTGCAGCAAGTGCTAATCTAGGAGATAAGAATTGGACCAACCTCACTGAGGAGGATATCCTACGACGTCTTGTGGTTGGCATGGATAGGATACACTCTGAAATGGACGCGGACCATCTCGGGTTAGTAGCTTTTTATTGTGTCATAGTTTATTTTATAGAAGCCTTTGTTGTAGCTTTGATTCATTGTTTTATTTTCTTTTCTACATAGGATCCGAACGAAGATGCAGGACCTAGTGAAACAAGGAATGGTGGTGTGGGCGAAGACACATAGTGTGGTGGCACGAGATTTTTATTTTTGTCTTTGAATTTAAATTTTTTTTGTAAAAATTATTGATTGAAATTGAATGAAGAATATAATGTGAAATAATTTGTTTCACTTTGGTTAATGTGTTATATTTATTTTTATTCTTTTTCTTTCTTTTTCTTTTTGGCCCCTTAGGGGCTTCTCGTTCTAGTTTTAGGCCATTTCGGGCCGTCACTAGTTTTAGGCCATTTCGGGCCGCAACAATAGTTTAAGGCCATTTCAGGCTGTTACTTAATGATAAAAAATATTTTTTTTGAGAAGTGGAGTGGTCATTTTTAGGTCTTAGTGGGCTGCAATGGTAGTTTAAGGCCATTCCGGGCCATGGTGGTAGTTTAAGGCCATCTCAGGCCATTTCTAGTTTTAAGGCATTTCGGGCCATTGCTAGTTTTAGGCCATTTTGGGCCTTATGTAAGGTATTGGTGACAAGGGCAATGTAGTAAGCAAGCTCAACGTAAAATGAAAATAAGAAAAAAGTTGAATTAATGTAAACAACAAATTCATTGTGAAATGTAAATGATGCACACAGTGGACTTAATGTGAAAAATGTTAATTACGCAAGCAGTGAACTTAATGTAAAAAAGAAAATGTGAATACAATGAACTGAATGTAAACACGTGAATTATGTATACAACAAAGTAAATGTAAAACGTAGTGTATACCAGTGGAAGTATGACAAAATTTAATTATGTGGTTGTTTCCTAACTCGACGGGGGTTAGGTGAGGCATAGGGCCAGGCGAACCTACATTGGTACTCTTCTATGTTATTGTTTGCAGCTTGGAAGGGAAACTTGGCCCACGTTGTCTCTTCGTTTGGACTAGTTTCAGCTTGTTCAGGTGTTTCAGTTTGAATGGGGGCTTAGTTTTCAAAAATTTCAATCTTTGAAGCTTGCTCCACTTCATTGCCATGGATTACCACTTCCCCTCCTACGTAGGGTAAGTGGATTTCTTGGTGTATAGGTGAGGAAACAACCCTCAGTTGGGCCAACCACTATCTCCCTAGGATTAGGTTGAACCTAGGTATTTCCTCTACTACAATGAACATTGCGCTTGTGGAGAATTGGTCCCCTACCACAAAGTTAATGTGGACAGTTCGCTTTACTCCTACGCGTGCTCCATTGAACAATTTTAGGCACAAAGTTGCTGTGGGCTTGATTTGATCAATCAAAGCCAGTTTGTCCACTATGGGAAATGGAATGACATTTGTAGCGGCGCCATCATCAACGTGTACCCTTCAGATCTTGTATTGTTCAACCTAAATTGTGATGAACATGGACGTTGTTGTCACCTGACCCTTTTCAGGGTTATCCTTAATGGACTTATCATGAAATGTCAACTGAGCTAGCCACAGTTATTTGGCCATAGGTGGAAGCATGACAACATGGATTGCTTTCTCCTCTACCGGCATGTTTTCATCAACCAGAATGGATGTTAACATGTGAACCATGGCCTCGCGGTGTGCAATGGAAGTCATTACCAATTCATACAGGCTCAAAGTTGTATTTTTATATTTTAGAGCCTGTTTAACTTGCGTGAGGGCATTAAGAAGATCTTGTCCACCATCTTATTGTTTGTTACTTCTTTCCTCTTGTATTTGTCCTAGGAGACGAATCTCGGGAGGTGGGGGGGGGGGGCAGTTTCAGGTTGAGAATTAGGCTTTCTGAGGTGGGAAGGTGACGATTGCGTGCATGCATTGTTATTGGTTGTTGATGACGAAGGGGCCATGGGCTTTGAGGCCAAGGGAGTAGGCTTGGGGGGACCTAAGGTAGTGCATTCCTTAGCCATCTTGTCCGCTAAACACTCTTTTCATTTTTTTGAATGGGGAGGCTACGATGCCATTTTTGTTGTTTGATTTTGTGTGGTAGAGGTGCTTGAATGTTTTGGCACTTTAATGAAGAATGGTGCTTGTTGTGCCGGTGCAGGCAACGATGCAACTTTGAGCACAAAGGATGCGGGGGTGGATGTCTGAGGAGGAACCTTAAGGACAAATGGTTGTTGTGATGTCGTTCTTGTTGTTGTCAAGGTTGTTGCATTATGAGGAGGCACATGCACCACGAATGGTTGTCATGGTGGTTCTGGACTGTTGTCAATGCCAATGATGTTGATAGTATACCCCGCGTTGTTGGTGTTCAAGGGATCTTTGTAAACATGCATTGATTGATTCTCAAGACGGATGGGACTACTTTCATGCAAGACAAATTTTCCCTGATCAATCATCCGTTGAATGTCATCTTTCAATGCTAGACAATAATTTGTATCGTGGCCATAGAGTTGATGGTAGTTATAGAACCGTTCTAGCCTAAAATTCATAGGAACTGGTGGCTCATTGGGCGTGGCCAAGGAGGGGTTCCTAAGAAGTTCGTAGTACTGTTGATGATGTTTGATTGCTTCCTTCAACATCTACTTATGCTATATACACCTAGCCCTCAATAATTGCTTTAGAAGTTTTGAAGGCTTAATGGGTAAGAGGGTGTACTTGGAGTGATCTTTATGCTCAAAGTTGGACCTAGGTTGGGTTGATTCCTTAGGTGGTAATGTTGAGGGCTGACTGGTATTGCTTGAGCCAGATGTGGCATTAGCAAGTGCTATGACTGCATTTTTGTTAATATTGGGCCTAGTCTTGTTGGCCACAGTGGCCACCATGGTTGTTGTGACCTTGCCCTTCTCTTTGTCCTTTTTGATGTGTGCGTTTTTGTATGTAACATAGGCCAGGTATTTACTAGCTTCGACTACATCCTGAATGCTCTTGGTCTGAGCGAGTGCAGAGCCAGGTAATAGAGCTTAGACTTAATAAAGTCGTTTACTTCTCCCTTGAAGATGGCCAATAAGTGGACCTCATCGTTAGGCTCGCATATCTCATTCAGGGTTGCACTCCACCATTGTATGAATCTTTGCACAGATTCCAATGGTTCTTGCTTGACATCCATGAGCTGATCCAATGTGACCTCCGGTTTTAGGTTATATTTGAAGCGGGTCATGAATTGGCTTAATAGCTCTTATAGGGTGGAAATGGAGGCATGTGGGAGCATGCAATACCAATCTAGAGCTTTGCCTATCAGGGACATGGCAAAGACATGAATGATGATGTGTGGCCATTATTGCAATAGTAGAGATTTAGATCTAAACGTTACCAAATGTGTGTTGGGATCACCCTTCCTATTGTATTTTGTAAATTGGGGGAGTGGTACCCTAGGGGGTAACATAAGCATGGGGATGGTCGGGCTGATGGGGTTGTCATGGTAAAAGTACATGACCTGTACAGTGTCAGAACCAGTGGCTTTGAGGTGTTTGATCTCTTTAGTAAGGGTTTGGATGAGTTGGAAAGCTTGATCTAGACCTGAGGATGTTGTAGACGGTTGCAAGGATGCCTGAGCAGCCATCATATGTGATGCTGTTGGGGTGGTAGCCTGTCCCATGGGGGGCACCATTGGAGCCGCTCCAGCAAGAGATGCTGCTTGGGTGGTCCACCACCCAAAGGGTGGTGCTGTTGGGACGATGGTAGTTAGTGGCACTATGTGGTTGGTAGTTTGCCCGATTGGCAGGGCAACCCACAATCCTATGTTTGGTTATACTATGTGCAGAAGCTGGTGCACTTGAGATTGCACGTAGTGTGACATTAAAGAAGGTTGTGTAGTAGGGAAAGAAGTGGTTGGAACCCACCACATGGTTGAGACTAGGTTAGTTACTGGTGGTGGGACAGGTGTAGATGAGGGACCAAGAGCAAAGCTCACATGCAACTGTGATGTCGACAGAGTGTGGACGTATGGCAGCGTAGCTATGATTGACGTTGGGTATGATGTTGGGGCAGACTGAGAAGGAAGGGTGACTGGGAAAGAAGTTGAAGGGTCCACTTGCTGGTACGTTGAATGTACAGGATGGCCGCCCATGGTTGACAAAGGTGTGGGTTGTGGCGGGGTTGTGGTAACTATGAAGGGGGCAGAAGCAAAGAGTAGGTTTGACTGAAAGACAGTGATGGGAAGGATAACTGTAGCGTAGGTCTGGCCACCACCTTCGGAGTGGGAGTCCAAGTCTTCCTATTTGTCCTGGAACACTTTATCGTAATGAGACATTGTGTCTTGTTCCCTAGACTTACTGACTCACATCGAGTAGTCTAAGACCCATTGATATGCTTCAGTTAACGAGATAGTGACGTCAAGGGTAGGGATGAACTCCCTCCCGTTCTGGTGGAGTAACTCAAAGTTACGTTTATCCTCAAGTTCTTGATGATCCAAGGGTAGATTTGCTTGGACTTTTGTATAGAGGAGGTCGTATCGCTCTACATCCTATGCTAAGCACTCAGGTGACAAGTGTCACAGTCTAAGGGATTGACGTGGTGCCAGCATAGGGTTGAGCAGCCGCTCGAGACCTTTCATGTTTTGGACTGAGTAGGGATCCTCTAGGTTTGAGGTGGTGGCGACAGTGGTTGCAGGAATCATCTTCTATTGTAAGATGACAACTATAAAAGAGAGAAACTAAAACTGGGTACACTGGGGAGTTACGCCTGCTACACTAGAAGGTTTGGTACATCACACAAGGTGCAGGTAGTGTGGGGTAGTAAATAGAGTAAACATGGTATAGTAAATGGTTGGAGGCTTTCATCCTATTGGATCGTAGAGGAACCATCGTTGAGACCAGTCTACACCACATAGTGTGTAGACAACCATAGGGGTGTCACATCTATGCTAGTAGGTGGCGGGGTACAAACAACATGTAGGATTACCCCTGATACATAGAAAGGGCGCAAAGGGAACTTCTTCTAGCACCAAAAACTGTAGCGACCAAAAACATCGGTGGCTGGAACACTGAGAGGTCACTGGGTGTACAACCTAACCCCATATTCATGCGAGGGCCATGCTAGATATAAATAGATGCGGGGTGCCTTGAACAGTCTAGTCAATCAGACAGGGACTTAATTGGTGTACAATAACCTTTCGTAAACATTTGTTTTGGAGGTGTGATATGCAAGTTGAAACGATAAGCGACAAACGTAAAATGATGAAAAATAATTCAAGATATGATAATAGAAAAAAAAGAATGAAATAGGCTTGGGTGAGGAAGTGCACTGCCCCAAGATCAGGGGATTTAATCTTTGCTTGACTAAAGAAGGTGTACAATAGATGGTAGTGCGAACAGGCACAACTTGCAACAAAGCAGTATGGTAACAGCTCCTCGAACTACTATCAACAGCTTACTAAAAAGAGCCTTCTACTTGCCAATCTCCTTGTCATAGCTAATTGCCAGAAAGCCAAAATGCTAACTAAGAAGCTAATTTCCAGAAAGCCAAAATGCTAAAAGGCTTAGATTCTGACTCAATCTTGAAAACGTTTTGTCATGGGATGTTAGTAGAGAAAACCTGTTTAATGGTTGAAGCATGGGAAAATGTGCTTACTCCATCAAAGCTATCTGAGTAGAAGTATCATCAAAGTGCATCCCTGCTACATTGTGCTACGATGCATAGCGTAGCACAGCGTAGCATTCATGTTGCAATGATTTTTGACAAAACTTACCATAGTTTGCTGTGTCATGTTACTCATGCTTCAAGGATGAAGTGGGGCATATACCCTAGAGGATCGAATCATTGTTAGTGTGCATCTTGGGTGCTTGATCAGCCTTCCCAAGACTTGCTACATTGTGTAGCATAGTGTAGCATAGGAGGTCTTGTAGTTAGAAAACTTGCCAAACTATTTAGTGCATCCTAAACACCTTTGACAGCTCCTAGCATGGTCCCTAGGTAGACCATCAGCTAGGCCAAGTGTCAAGCTGGGTATAATAGAGAGTGTAACAAACCTATCAACTTGGAAGATAGAAAATTTGCTAGACTGTACGGTCTACCCCCAGTGCCTCTTTCATGCAAACTGGCCTTGTGGTTGGATGCATGTTGACTATGCCATAGAGGGTATTGTCTGTACGGTCCAACGTGACACCGTGCTTGTGGGAACCCTTACCCAAATTTTGGGACTGCTGAATCATGAGAGTCCCAAAAGTTATGGTGTTTCAAATATGTTTAGGTTAAATGTCATATTTGCAAAGGATAGTTATAGTAATCCTTAGTGACAATGAATTACAACATTAGTAGTGGCTAACTAAGGTCTTCTTAAGATAAAAAAAAAACAATCTAAATCATGAACCTCTAGTATAACAAAATTAGCATGGTATAGTCCATTATTAACCTTAATTATGATGTTATCCACTATTCCTAAGGGTGTTATTATTGTATCATTTGCCAGGGATATAGTCATGTTAGTATCTTGATGTCTAAAATACCTAGTTGTTGAGCTAACTTAGATGGAATGATGTTTATACTTGATCCTAAGTCTAGTAGTGCATTATGAAGGTATCTATCCTTGATGGTAAGGGGAATTTTTGGAGTTTTAGGATCCTTATATTTTGGTGGTAGCCTATTTTGAATAGGCTTTGTTGTACAATCTACTAAGTATACTTGTCATCGGATCTTTATCTTTCTCTTTTTGTTACATAAAGTTCTAAGATACTTAGCATAAAGAGAAGTGTCTTGGATTGCTTGATACAAGGGAATGTTGAGGTGTGTATCCTTAAAAAGTCTTTCTAGATGATCCTCTCAATGTAGTTTCTTAGCCAACCTATTAGGATATGATGCTAGTATATCCCATGCCTTCTTTTATGGAAGTTCAAGAAATATTGATCATGATGATGTGGAAGAGGATGATGATGATGATGTTAAAGGTGTGTTCACTCTATTTTCTTGATCATCATCACCATCTTTGTTATGTCCATCATCTTCATCTTGTGTCTTTAGGTAACTAATGATTTGTGATGGTTTGATGAATGTTACTTTCCTTTTAGGATGCAAGGATTCCTTTGTTGTTTTGCCACATAGTGTGGTTACTTTGTTTACTTATTCTTTACCCTTCCTTTGGGAAATTGGATTAGGCTTATATTGTGATGCTAGTTCTTTTCTTTCTAAATCTTGAAATCTACGCCTAATCTCCTTTCATAGTTCATATAGTTTTCCTTCTATGTTATTCATCCTTCTTTCTACTCAATCATAAAGAGAAGGACTTCTAGTTTGATGATAGTTTTAAAAGGAATTAGATCCAAAGTTTCTAAAAGTAAAATTTCTTTGGTCATAGGTTTCCCTTCCTTGGTTTGAGTTTCATGTTTGTTGAAACATTTTTATAGATTCTTGAATATGTTCATCATAAAATGGGAGTGAAGGATAGTTATATAAAGTGTGTTGTTGGCTATTACATAAATAACAATAGATTTGGTCTTATGCCAATTTGGCATTGCTCATCAAGAATTCTGTTAATTCATCTACCTTACTATTTAATGCCTTAGTTTCTTCAGATGCTCCATGTGTTAAATATGGCTTAGGCAATCATTTACTTTGATCAACTAAGGAATTGAAGATATGCCATCCTTCTTTAAGTATGATTTTTAAAATGTTTCCTCCATAAGAAAAATCTACATTTCTTTTGCAATATTGTAATAATCCTTCTACAAAAACTTGGATGAGTTGATGGGGTAGAAATCCATGGTTTGGGTTCTTTAAATACAAAGCTTTGAATCTAACAAAGACATGCTCATAATTTGCATTCTCACTTTGTGAAAACTCATGATTTACTTTCTTAAGGAATATAGCTTACCTTGAGATAAGAACCATTGTAAAAATGCATTTTTAAATTCCTCCCATGAAGTTATAGGAATTTTAAGTGTTTGCAACAAAAAATCTACTTTATCTTTAAGAGTTGATTTGAATGTAGCCATCTTTGTACAATCTTCACCATGTAGTGCTAGCATAGAAATGGTTGTTTCTGTTGGCACATTTTGGCCATTTCATGAAACAGGCTTTATAAGGTTATGGTGAATTTTGAAAAATTTAAAAGAGATTTTTGAGATTCTGTTTCTTCACCTTGAAGTCTACCATGTTGATTAAGACAAGCTTTTGGCTAATTGGTTCACATCCACAAAGGCATGGTTGAATGTCCCAAAATCTTAGAGGCCTTGTTCTTGCATCCTTGAACCAACCAATACACAAAAGTTGCAGAGCCTCCTTCCAAGGACCATGTGGCCCATATGCAAAAATCTTACCATTCCATGGGATTTCATTCCTTGTTGGAATCGGACAATGAAGATTTTCTCCTTTAAGTTCATACGAGATTCATTCAGCCTTGGTTATGTGAAGGTTGATATATTTGACTTGTTCTTGTTATCAAATGTCATCAACGACATCAACCTCATTTATGGAAACATTATTGTGCTGTCCAAAAAACAATGAAAACCCAAGCAGGGCATTGGACCATCTAGATATAATGGCCAAATATACAACTTGGATTGAGGCTGATAAGGAATTGTATCCAGTTCTCTTGTCGAATGGTAATTTGAAGGAACATGGAGACTTAGAGGTGGCAAGCACTATGCAGTATGGGAGGATCCTTTTAAGAAGCCTTCCTATCTTTTTGCTTTGGTTGCAGGCCAGTTAGTTAGTAGGGATGACACTTTTGTAACAAAATCGGGACGCACTGTTAACCTCTGCATTTGGACTCCTGCAGAGGACTTTTCAAAGACTGCTTATGCTATGTATTCCCTTAAAGCAGCAATGAAATGGGATGAGGATATGTTTGGTTTGGAATATGATCTTGATCTATTTAATATAGTTGTTGTACCTGATTTTAACATGGGTGCAATGGAAAACAAAAGCCTTAATATATTCAATTCAAGACTTGTCTTAGCATCCCCAGAGACAACAACTGATAGTAATTACGCTGATGGATCTCTACTTTCAAAGACATGATGGGCAGGCAGTCACATGTGAAGACTTTTTGCTGCAATGAGAGATGCAAATAAATAGAATTTTTCAAATTTCTTGTTATGGTATTCACAGGCTGGAACCCCTATTCTGCAAGTAAAATCAGATTATGACGCAGAAGTAAAAACATTTACTCTCAGGTTCAGGCAGGAAATTCCTCCTACACCTGGCCAACTTGTCAAAAATCCAATGTTCATACCAGTGGCAATTGGTCTCTTTGTTAGAAATTTCAGTGCTCCTGGTCATCTGTATTCAGATGTAACTAACGACGATATGTTCTTCTTACTTGCACATGATTCTGACGAATTCAAAGGTGGAGCAGCTGAGACAGGCCATTGAGGAGCTTAGCAAGCAGCGGAGGACAGAGTTCAAGGCTGGCGCGGTGGCCCCAAAAATAAAAAAAAATAAATATAATACGATGGGCATCGGCGGAGAGAGACGGCAAACCAAAGCTCAGCATTTTTCTTCTTCTTTCCTTGGCCTGCAGAAATCATGGCGGTTGTTCGGGTTTTCTTGTTGCTGTGCGTGTTTCTGGTCTGGTCCAGGGTTTAGGCAGAAATAGAAGAGGAGGGCTGCGCGTTGGCAGAAGACGGTGGATGAACGGCGGCTGTAGGCGGCAGGAGCAGAACAATGAACCGACATCAACAGAAATTGCAAACGGCAGCGAAAAGGACTGCACGCGGGCGGAGTATCAGCAACGGATGCCGAACGCAAATTAGGGAAAGGGTTCACACCAGAACCAGATCCGAAGCGTGACGGCTGAACAAGGGCAAGGCCTAATCCTGCAGCAAAACCAGAGCCGAAAGCGATGCAGGTGGATCGGTGTGAGGCAGAGATCGCGGGCGCGAACGGCGGTCAGGAGAGGGGGCTTCCAAAAATAGCGTTGTGTATAGAAAACGCAGAACTGAAACAACTTGAGAAAGGTTTTATTAACTGATGCTATGCCCAAAGCTATAACATAAAAAAATATTAATATGGCATAAAGTCACAATTTAAGTTTTAATAGGGAGTTTGTTGGATAAACACTTGGCCACCATAACTTTTGTTTTCTATAGTGGTAATTTTTTGTGGAAGTTGTAACTTCCTAGCCTTAATCCATGATGTTTGAAACCACCAAGGCCACTTGTTAATTGCAACCTTTTTATCTCTTTGGTGGTTACAACCACCCAAAATTGTTGTAACTTACCTAACTTGTTGGGCAAGTAACCTCTTAACTTGTTGGACAAGCAATTTTCTAATTGGTTAGTCAAGTTACTTGGGAGAGAAGTTAGGTGAGATATTTTTAAAAATGTAACTTCCCTACCCACCTTGGAATCCTATAAAAAGGCTTCAAGGGAAGGGAAGAGCATCATCATCACACTTGGAAGATTTGTAAAGAAGATGGTTTGCAAGATGATTTGCTAGAATAAAGATTTCAGCCTCTTTGTCATGGTCCTGTGAGTTATGCATTTCATTTTTTTTTTGTTTTAATTGCTTAGCTAGTGGTTTAGGTAGTATCATTCTTGGCAAGTAATTTTGGGATTTTTAGATTGCTCTTATTGTTCTTGTTGCCCAATAGGAATTTCTGTTAAAATTTTGCCATAGAAGCGCTTGTGTTCAAAAAGCCTTGAGAGCATTTTAGTAGTAAATTTCGTTATTGTGCAACGTTTGGGAACTGCTATTGGATTGTTGGAAGAGAGCCTCTGTTTGTAGTCACGCCGTGGAACAATTTGGTAGTCGAGAGGGTTCAGAAAATCTTTGGTATTTTGATGGGACCAGAATAGCTTCTTTTTATCTTTAGAGTGATTTTCCGTGTTATTTCAATCAGAAATTGTCAAGTCTTTTAAAGGTTCTGTTTAAATGCAATCATTGACATCTACTGTCTAGCCAAAATGGAGTCTCGTACATGGTAGTTTACGCAGCAATTTTTGGTAGTACAGTAGGATTGTCTTGAAGATATTGCTTGTTTGAGTCTTGGAAGTTTGAACAATTCATAGATATTGAATTTGGAATAGCTTTATTGCGAAGTGTTTACTCGTGTCATTTTACCTTGTTTAAATATTTGAGGTCCACACAAATCTGCTTTCTTTTATTTTCTGTCTATTTCCATTGAATCTTGCTCTATTTCTAGTTTTCTTATGGAACTACCTCTTTCTCTGGGGAAAATTAGGAGTAGATTTGAAGAGTTGTGCTCAAATGGTTTTTGCAAAATTTTACTTGTTACAAGCAGGTATTATAGGGACCGCGTAGACTAGGTAGTTGAACAAAATAGGAAACTTTCAACAACTCACAGTACTTGACAAAGTTGGCTGAATCTCCTAAAGTAATTCATTTGTAGTTTACACACACGCAATCGTTACATTTCTTACAACCGCACGCCGCAATAGCACACACACATACTCACATTAACTACTGAGTTATTTGGAGGTATCTGGGCCTTGGTGTTGCCAAAGACCAGCAGGCACCTAAATCCTATTCGAGGACACTCGTTGGCGATCGCGTCCCAAACGGTCGCCAACAGTTTCAAAATCCCTCAAGTGAGTAATTGGATTCTCATCATTCATTCCTCTAAAGATGGCCAATAGATGAATATTCTCCACTTCCACATCACTACTAGGGAAATAACCTAAATGTCCTTATGGAATATTTGTGGTTCTTTGATTTAGTAATTCATTTATAGTTGCACTTGGTTTGGGAGGAAATTAGTTTTCTCTATAATGAAAAAAGGATGGTATTTGGTTGGATGTAAAGGGTTGTCTTCTAGATGTTGAGGGTCCAAATATTGAAGTGCTCATGGGAATTCCTACACCTAGGCCACCTACCCATGTTTGAATTAGATGACTAAATCCAATCCCCATTGTAGAAGTTGAAAACAACATTGAGGAGAAAGGTCCCAAATTGTTAACATGTGTGCCACTCATATTGCTAAATGAAACTTGTTGCTGTAACAACGGAAAAATTCGATTGCTGGAAATACCGAGCGAAGTTTTGTGTACATAGTTCCAACCCCAAATCCGTGTGAGGGTCATGCTGGAGAAAATGAATCCAAGGTGCTCTGAACGGTCTTGTCGATCAAACAGGGACTTACATAATCAGTAAATTTTTTAATAACTGGATTACAAGATGACAATTTCGATGAGGAGATATGATATCGGTAATCTCAAAGGTAACGAGAACGATGTAAATGATTCAAAGAAATTGCAAAATCTATGCAGATAGGATGCAATAAATTGGATTTAGAGAATGTGCGATCCTGAGATCTGGGATTTAGCTTATAAGAAAACATGTTGAATACAATGATTGCAGGCAGACTTCAGTTTAGACAAAGCACATGCCAAGAACAGGAAAGCTATTTAGAGATGAAACAAGCAAATGTCAATTTACCTTGTTCTAGCCAATCTGGGCTCAAGGGAGTTAGACCCGAAGTAGGATGTCCGCTAACTAGAAGTTTCTGATCAAAAGCTCTTGTCGTTCACCTTCGACGTTCTTTCGATTGCCGATCCTCTCTTGTTCTCTTGCCAGTCTTCATCAAAAATTGTCAACAATTGTCAATGAAAGAAGATTGCTCACTGAGAAAATTTTCCAACCCTTTGATCATTGTCAACTAAAGTATTTATAAGGTTAGGGTTAGGAGAAAAATGCAATTTAGATGACGTGTGTCCTGAACCTACAAAATGCTATTGACTTGGTGCATTTGTGGTTGAAGCTTGTGGCGCTGTGCTATGTTACGCTTTGAAGTGTAGTGTGTCGAGATCTACCCTTGCTTGAGCTTTGGTAACAAACTATCCTACAGTTACGTTGTAATACACTAGAGAGTGTATCGTGGCATAAGAACCACCAATACCTGAATTTTGCTATCTCCATTGTTGCAATTAAATCAATTATTTGCTTGCATTACGCTGCGTTATGCTACATTACGTAGCATAGTGTAACTCAGCGTAACATAGCAAACCTGCAAAATTGAAGTGTTGTCGCTGCATATCCCTTGTTTCTGCTCAGTCTTTCTGGAGTCTATTATGCTGTGCTTCGTAGTGTAGGATAACAGGCCTTAAGCTGAAAGAAGACTGTCTGAAATGTGCCACTTGTGGAAATCCTTTACGTAAACTACGAGACTTTGCTGAATCATCGAGGTATCGAAATTTCACGGTGTTTCAATGGTCCCTCTTTGTTGATGTTTAGAGTGCTTGCCCGAAAGACATCGAAAAAGAATATGAAACACCACAGAGGTAAAGATGCCAACACGATCGTTAGCCGCTGCTCAGATGTCACTCTGTCAAACCTGGAAGTGTGAAGGTGGGAGGCATAAGGAGTATAGGAGGGATCTTAAAGAAGTGAGAGAGGGGAGGTTCGGGGAAGACTCAAGCATGTGAACAGGAAACTTTCTCAAACATGTCATTAGGCATCATCTCACGGGTTTTTTCTTGAGAGGTTACGCTGTTATACTGCATATACGGGGCTTGCATGAATGAGTTGTGTTATGCCCATGTGGCCTGGATGAGTTGTGTTACATCCATTATACCTAGCTATGCCCACTTTTTTTAGGATGTTTTCCATGAGGTGAGTTGTGGTACGCCAATTCATGGATGAGATGATGCATTCCATGAGGCGAGTTGTGCTACACCAAGTCATGGATGAGATGATGCATGTGCGAAAGAGTTTCTATACGCTCAAATTTTGTACAAATAGGAAGGAAGAGTAAAAGCGATTATAGGGATAAAGGGAGGAGAAAGTAAAATAAGTTGTCTGATGGAGGGGAAAAGAAAGGGTCTACATTTCCAAGTAGTCAGGCTAATCTGAGTAGTCACCTTAGAACGCCGTGACGCTTTGCCTCTAGGTGAGTGCATTCTTGAACGACGCTATCATAGCAAGTAACCCAAAAAATATAATAGAGAACATAAAGCAAAAGCAATCATCCTAATCACTAGGTAGGCTATTGAAACAAGTGCCACCCGAAGCAAAAAGAAGAGCGCAGGCCACAAAGAAGGGACCGTAGCAAGAAGCAAGGTTCCCTTTTTTGATGCCACGGTTTAGGAATTTGTCGTCGACAACCAGACTCATCTTACCCAATTGACTGGCCAAAGAACTAGTTAGATGAATATGCTAAGCTAGAGTCTGGTAGCGGCGATAGGTGGAGGCTACCAAGGCCATTGGTGACCATAGTTTCCTTGGAGCCCTAAGTGGTGAAGTTGCCCCTAGGAGTTGCAACTATAGAGTCGTTGTCGTAGCGGCATCTCCGAGGGGTCAGTAGTATGCCTTTCGGCATATCTGAGGAATCAGTAGGATGCTAGTAGGGTAGCGGCGTTGTGTCTGTTGCAATGCCCTATCCATTCTGTCAGGTAGGGATGCTGTGCAAGAAATGATCATGCTCATTTGCTTCATGGATTTTCTATTGTCAGATTCCCATTTTAGGTCCTGGTGGACCATTGTTTCTGATTTTAAGTCTCAGCAGACCGTGGTCCCAGTTAAAGTCTGGGCAGACTGAAGTGTGCTAGTTTTATGTCGTAGTAGACAGTGGAAAAGCTAGTTTAGGGTCCCAACAGACCGTGTTGTGGGTGTCAATTTTGTGTAGTAATCGAGGGACAAGTTTGTGCTGGTTTAGCATCTCAGTAGACGGATGCTTACCTTGCCAGTTTCATGTCATGGCGGATGATCAAAAACTTTGCCAGTTTAGCGTTGTGGTAGACGCGTGCAAGAAATGCCAGTTTTACGTCGTAGTGGACGTGTACAACACTACCAGTTTTACATCGTAGTGGACGTGCAAGAGAAAATCCCACCATTTTCTTCACCCTTTGGACATGGTAAATTACATTATGGTGGTTGATTGTACAATCTTACAGGATGGAAACAATGTATAAAATTATTTTATTTTGCTATATTGTCTAAACCATTGCTTTATGTTCATAGTTAGGGAATCACGGGAGGTCATGGTTATGGCGTTCGGGTGTAAAGTGAGCAGTCTTTTCTTTTGTTATGGTGACATAAAAGAAGTGCAATGTTGGCTCAGCCATAGTCCGGCCCCAGCTGTCATAACCAATAACCTTCGGGAAGTTGGACTAATGGAGCTATTTTTGGCTGTAACCCCCGACGTCACTACTGGTAAAATGTTGACCCTAGTTAACTCCTTCAGCGAAGAATCTGAGCATCTTTACATGCGCATGCGTAACATGCGTGTGAATTTTGATATTGACGCTCGATTGTTCACCAAGTTTTTTGGCATTCCCTCCGATGGTCCTCCAGTAGAAGAAAAGTAAAAGAGGAGTTCTAAGCACCAGAAGGAGATAGAGGAGTGGCTAAAGGTTAAAAAGGAAGTGAAAGGAATCCTTGTTGATAAAATCTAGCTAGAGGTGGCTCATACCATTTATCCCCTCTTCCAAACCTGCGCCTTTCCCAAGTTGCTCTCCCAGGGAAGAATCCTTACTATAGAGTAGGCTCGGATCATGCGGGAGTTTATGGAGGAGGGAACACAGTATAATTGGGCCAGCTACTTCGCTGAAGGCTTGCAGGCTGAAATGGTCAAGCTTTGCAAGAATCTTGTGTCCTGCATCAACGTGCATTTCGCTTTCTTTATAGCCTACTTTCAGCGTTTTGCTGAATTCCTAGTGGTTCATAGGGATGGAATCTGGGTGCAGCAAGATCATAACCAGATTTCTAAACGATGGATTTCCCAGGTTTTCAGCACCACCCAGTCGTAAGATCCCCCTGAAGGCATTGGGGATTCGCTTTCACTTATGACTAAGGAGTTGGTGGTGCCTCATGCATGGGGCCAGGACAACGTGGGTGGGGTGCTCTGTTCTTACACTGGTAGTGTATCAAGGGGGAAAAGCCTAGAAGAAGAAATAGTGAGTTCATTAGTCTAGCGGAAAAAACATCATTCGGCCGTGGAGTCTCTTGGCCTGATTGATGCAAAGAGAAAGGGGCTGCGAATTGAATTTCATAGGAACGATCCCCCAGTTGGTAAGTGGAGAGATGCGTAATTAGTTTATATATATGTATTATGCTGCGTATAGACATCGTGGCATCGCGTAGCATTTGTAATTATTTTGGCTAACTGTGCTTTAGTAGACAAAGGGTAAAATGTAGAGGAGTTGATCCCTGAAATAGGGGCCATAGTTTTAGGACGTGGAGAAGGATCCCCAGTTTCAGAAAAGGAGGCCTCTGTTAGTGACGTAGGTGGCACACGGGTTCCTATGCCCGAAGAAGAGATGGAAGTAGAGGACACCAAGGTCCGTTTAGATGAGCCGGGAAAAGAGAAGCAGTTAGTCACTGGTGAGTTTGACTTTTCCTCATAGGGCAAACCTCACGCTACTACCCTTGAGGGTTTTGTTGAATTGAGTTTTGCATTATTGTAATCATATCAGTTGCCCTTTACATCTACTGTACTATGTCTAAGTCATTTCGTTCGCTTAGCAGGCACTTCTGATAATAGCGGCGTGCGTTTGTCAGTGGCACCAACTCAACATTAGGGTGAGATTCCCGATAAATTTGCCTTTATGAAAGGCATCATGAACAATATGATCAGCCGCCTAGAGCGAATCGATCCTGAGATTGGTACGTGATTGTTATAACACAGGGATTGTTAGCATTGTGACATTGCATTATTTGGTTGTGCCTAACTGTTACTTTTTTATGTTATAGGATCTCGCCTTAGATGGGATCCCAAAGTGCCTGTTGACTTAGACACTACCCCTAAACCTTCACCAGAGGTGATCGAAGTGCCACACAGCCTTTACGATGAAATGCGTAAGTGTGTGTTATGCTTGGCCTGCTCTTTATGGGAGTGTCAAGATGTCAACGAAGATCTTTGGAAGAGGTTCCAGAAATTAGAAATGAAGAAGATGTTCTTAACCGATAGGGTTGAGGACCTAGATTCTCGAAATGAATTTCTACAAGCTTGGGAGGCCAATGATGATAATTGGCAAATAGCTGTGATTGACTACGCCCGTTATTCGACAATTGTCAGAAACAATGTCTAAGCCAGCCGTGAGCTTATTGAGCAATGGATGCAAATGGATCTCCTAGCCCAGAAGAACTAAGACTGGAAGGATTTTAGGATGAGGGTCCAAGCATGGGGGTAGGCACAAAAGGACCACAAGTATGTGTATAAGAAAGAAAGTGTCACCTACTGCCAACATTACAGGGATTCTGCTGTTGAAGCGCGACCCCTCTAGCTATTCCTCAATGTCCTCGGTGCTTCTGGAGCGTACGAAAAGTTTCAGAAGCAAGTGACAGTAAGCGTCTCCCTAGAGAGAGAAATAACCCTTCCTGGTAGGGAAACCACTATCCCTTCCTTCTTTCCTGAACCACCCCATTAGACTCCTGTGGAAAAGGGGAAGGTTAAGGCTGGAACTGATTTAGGAGATGGCGTTTGGTCTGAGCTTACCAAGGACAAGATCATGCAATGCCTATGGGTTGGCTTGGAACAAATTCCTTTCGCAGCTAACGCAGGACCATCATAGGTAAGTTGTAGAACTATTGTATTCTTGTTATGCGTAGTTTTAGTGATAATGCTAACATGCATTTTCATGTCAAATCGTAGGATCGACACGAAGAGGATCCTCATGAGGAGGAGCGTAATGGAGATGATGGTCCTCACGAAGAGGGTTTCCATGAGGAGGAGCTTCACGAAGACGATGAACCTCATGGCAAGAATTCCCATGAGGGAGAGCCTCGAGGAGAGAATCACCCCCACGAAGAGATGCAACTCAAAGGAGGTCCTTATGAGGATGATCTTCATGAGGCAGAGATGTAGTTGGATGACACAGGTGGAAGTGGTAACAGCGACAATGTGTGACGTGGCTATATTGGCCAACCTTTTATTACAATGGAGTGGATTAAAAGAACAATGTTCATCAATCTAAGTGATTTAATCTATGTGATATAAAGATTTTGGTTTTCAGAAAATGAAATGTATCGTTAGAAGGATTATACTTTTTAGGCCACTCCGGGCCATTAATAGTTTAAGGACATTTCGGGCCAGGCCATCGTAAGTGTAAAAGGAAAAAAAAATTGCTAGTTTTAGGCCATAGCGGGCCATAAATAGTTTAAGGCCATTTCAGGCTGAGCCATCGCAAGCGTAAAAGGAAAAACAAAATTGCCAGTTTTAGGTCATAGCGAGTGTTGGCGACCGTTTGGGACGCGACCGCCAACGAGTGTCCTCGAACAGGATTTAGGTGCCTACTGGTCTCTGGCTACACCAAGGCCCAGATACCTCCAAATAACTCAGTAGTTAATGTGAGTATGTGTGTGTGCTGTTGCGGCGTGCGGTTGTATGAATTGTGACAATTTCGTTGTGTGTGAACTACAAATGACTTACTTTAAAGAGATTCAGCCAACTTTGTCCAGTA
>MNCI01015499.1:458645-555920 GCA_015680685.1 Gnetum montanum
GAAAATCACTTTAAAGATAAAGAAGCTATTCTGGTCCCATCAAAATACCAAAGATTTTCTGAACCCTCTCGGCTACTAAATTGTTCCACGGCGTGACTACAAACAGAGGCTCTCTTCCAACAACCCAATAGCAGTTCCCAAACATTGCACAATAAAGAAATTTATTACTAAAATGCTCTTGAGGATTTCATTCATTAGCGCTTCTATGGCAAAATTTTAACAAAAATTTCTATCGGGCAATAAGAACAATAAGAGCAATCTAAAAATCCCAAAATTACTCGCCAAGGATGATACTATCTAAACCACTAGCTAAGCAATTTAAAGAAAACAAAAAAAATGAAATGCATAACTCACAGGACCATGACAAAGAGGCTGAAATCTTTATTCTAGCAAATCATCTTGTAAAACATCTTCTTTACAAATCTTCCAAGTGTGATGATGATGCTCCTTTTTGTGAGAAGTGATGATGATTCCCCCCCCTTTTTTCCTTTAACCTTGAAGCCTTTTTATAGGGTTCCAAGGTAGGTAGGGAAGTTACATATTCACCTATCTTTTCTCCCAAGTAATTGGATTAACCAATTAGAAGATTACTTCTCCCTCAAGTTAGGAGAAAGTTACAAATATTTATGAGGAAAAATTTGTAACTGACAAATATTTATTCATGATACAAGAATTTGGTCTTTTTGTTTTTGAATATGATTTAAATATTTAATCGTTACTTTTGAGGCTTCGTTTCGTCACCATTTTATAATAAGTTATAAAATTGACTCCATAGGATAGCAAATACGTTTACTTATGGAAGGGCGAAGATACTGCAAATGTAAACGTTTTGTAACGTGGTTAACCACGATGCTCTGCCCGCTCCTTCTTGTGCGCGCCATCCCACGACGTGTGCCACCGCTGCTGAACTGCTCCGTCCGTTATTCCTACCACCGCGCTGCATCAGGTTGGTCCAAGGTCGCGATTACCACCGTTAGTTCGTTGCTGACGTTGATGAAACCCTGTCGCTGCTTTGCTGCCGCCTTCTCCACGTCTTCCGCGTTCGTCATGGCCGTGTGTCATCTGTTGAACCCTTACAACGCGATTGCAGTTGGAACAGCTTCCTGCGGTCATCATCTACTAACTTACTAACTCACTCGAATCTGAGAACCTTCAGCCATAGTGTCCAGCGCATTCATATTTTGTTTGGTAGTTTTCGCTCGTAACTGTCCAGAGTTGCAGGCAAAGGCGTAGGCGTGGCAACCGGCTGCGTTCTGATCTTGTGTCATTTATTTGCTGTACCCTTTGGCCAGGAGATTAGGCTCATTGCAGAATCAAAACAAAGAAACCCTTCGCAGCAAGTGTTTGACAAAATTTTAAATAGAATATGTAGGGATTCTGGCGTTTTCTTGGCAGCCAGCGTCACTGCGTTTTCATTGCCATTGCTACTGCGTTTTTTCTCTCTGTATTCAGTAACTATTTCTTCTCAACACAGAGTTCATTTCATCTATTTTTGCAGACTCTTGCTTACATCATTTTTGAATATTTCCATTTTTCCCCTGCAATCTAGCCTTTGAATTAGATGTGCTACTTCCAATGGTTTTGGAATGATTTTGCATCCATAAGATGTATGTTCAGGACAATTGCTGAACCCTGTTTTAATGCTCTCAGATATGAAGATTGCTGTACAGTAACAACCATAGCCTGTGGTACGTTTTTATCTATGGCAATAATGGAAATTATATGTGTAGACCCTTCTGATTTTCAGCATAACTTGATCTATATTTTCTCCAAAACAACCTGTGTTTTTACTAATAATGGATGCATTTCTGCTGAGAATTGTAGTCCCTTGAGTGAAGTTCCACTTAATTCTTGCCATTCAATCATCCATTTAATATATTAGCAACCAATCTTGTTTTCTATTTCTGACATTCTATGTATGAAGATAAGACTTTCAGGATTATGCATATCCATGTTAAAATGACCATATCTTGTGATGACCATTGGGGTGGAATTAATATCATTTACATATTTTAATCATGTTCTATATCATTCCCTTTGAATATCTACTTTTGCTGTTCCATGAAATGGCTAAATGTGCCAACAGTGAGCCGTAAATAGTTTAAGGCCATTTCAGGCTGAGCCATCGTAAGCGTAAGGAGGGTAAATTACATTTGCCAATTTTAGGCTGTAGCGGGCCGCCACTAGTTTAAGGCCATTTCGAGCTAGGCTGTCGTAAGCGTGATAAGGAGAATGTAAAAAGAAAGATCATAAATTGCGTAACAATAAACAACGTGGACTAATGTAACATGTCACGTCAATGTGTTCATTCACTAGCTCCGCAGCTGCTTCTTAATTATTTTTAGTTTTGGTGATGTGTAAGGATGAGGAGGTTTATTACTCTATTCCTCCATGCCACCATCTTCCTCCTAAAAAGGTAGTTCAGCCCAGACCAAGCTGTCATTAGCCACTGTTTTGGCCTTTTCAAATATTGGGATAGGAGATTGATCTTTGGGGATTTCTATTTCCGAACCCTGTTCCATTTCTACGTTATTAATAGTCTGAGGGATCATCTTATCACCATGGATGATCACTTCCCCTCCTGCGTAGGGCAAATGGATCTCCTGATGGATGGGTGATGAGACTACCCTCAGTTGAGCCAACCAAGACCTCCCTAAGATTAAGTTGAAACCAAGCATCTCCTTGATGATGATAAACACTGCATTTGTGGGGAATTGGTCCCCGGCTATGAGGTTAATACATATTGTTCCTTTGACTTGCACTCATGACCCATTGAATGACCTTAAACATGACATTGTTGTGAGATTGATTTGGTCGATCAAACCCAGTTTATCCACTATAGGGTATGGAATGACATTGGCAGCTACCCCGTCATCTACATGTACTCTTCGAATTTGGTATTGGCCAACCCAAATGGTGATGAACATAGGCACTGTTGTCACTTGACCCTTCTTTGGGTCATCCTTGATGGATTCATCATGAAAAGCCAGTAGGGAAGGCCGGGGTTGTTCAGCAGCAAGGGAAAGCATGATGGAGTGGATTGTTTCTTTATTCGCTGGCAGGCTCTCGTCCATGGGTATGGATGTTAACATGTGAACCATGGCCTCACGATGCTTTTGTGATGTCATCAGCAAGTCATAGACACTCAACGTTGTATTTTTTTGTTTCAGAGCCTGCTAAACTTGCATAAAAGCATCAAGGAGATCACGTCCATGATGTAGTTGTTTATCACCATTCTCTTCTTCCATTTGTCCTAGGAGACGAATCTCTCGGGGAGGAACGGTTTCTAGTTGAGGGTTGCATTTTCTCGGGTTGGGAGAAGATGGTTGTGTTTGCATAGTGTCATCTTTTTTTGAGGGTGGGGCCAAGGGCGTTGAGGCGAGGGGCATAGGCTTAGGAAACCCCAGCGTAATTTGGTCCTTGGCTGTATCAGCTATCATACGCCCTTCTCCTTTTTTGTTAGGTTGTGATTGGGGCGTTGACTTAGAGGGTTGCCTCTGCGTTGCAGGAGCAATTAACAGCTTTGGCACCTTGATGACAAAGGGTGCCCTAGGTATGGGCATGGGCTAGGCTGTGGCTTTAATGATAGTGGGCTGTGGGAGGATGGTAGGAGATAGGACCCGAAGGACAAAGGGTTGTCGCTGAGCCGCTACTGTCGATGTTGATAGGCTTGTCGTCTGAGACAGGCGAGGAGGTACTCGTAACACGAAGGGTTGTTTTGGCTGTGCCTAGTCATCACCTTTCATACCCACTACATTGATAGTGTACCTTACGTTATTTGTGTTTAAGAGGTCTTGGTACACATGCATGGATTGATTCTCTGGACAGACCGGGCTACTGCTGTCTAAGACTAGTTTACCTTGATCGATCATGAGTTGAATGTCATCTTTCAACACCAACAGTAATCCGTGTCATGATCACAGAGTTGATCATAGTCAGAGAAATGGTCCGACCTAAGGTTTTTGGGGACTGGTAGTTCATTTGGCAGGGCCAAGGAGGGATTCTTGAGTAGCTTTCAATGCCATCTGTGGCGTTTCAGACCCTCCTCGGATACCTTCTTATGTTGAATATGGCTAGTTTCCAGCTATTACTTTGGAAGTTCTGAAGGCTTTATAGGTAGAGTTGTGTATTTCGAATGATCTTTACGCTCGAAATTAGGCTTCGGCTATGGAGGTGCTTCAGGGGAAGATGGAGTTTCTTGATCAGCACTGTTTGAGCTAGTTGTGGGCTCAGCAGGCTTTGCAGATACTTTCTTGTTTTTATTTTTCTTCTTGGCCCTCTCGGCTACCACTGCTACGGTCGTTGTCGTAGCTTTGCCTTTATCCTTACTCTTGTTGTGGGCATTTTTGTAGACCACATATGCTAGGTCCTTGCTAGCCTCTACTGTGTCTTGAATGCTCTTAGTCTGAGTGAAGGCTTGGCTGAGGGAGCGGGGAGCGCCGTAATATAACTTAGACTTGATAAAGTCATTAACTGCCCCCTTGAAGATTGCCAACAGATGGGCCTCTGCGATGGGTTCATGGATTTTGTTCAAGGTGGCTCTTCACCGCTGTATAAACTTTTGAACTGACTTGAGCGAGTCTTACTTGACTCCCATGAGCTAATCCAATGTGACTTCTAATTTCAGGTTGTACTTGAAACAAGTCACGAACTGAGTTAACAGCTCTTCCAAAGTTGAGATGGAAGAGCGTGGGAGTGCTCGATACTAGTCTAAAGCTTTACCCATTAGGGACATAGCAAAGACATGGATGATGGTATGTGGCCATTGTTGCAATAACAAAGACTCTGACCTGAAAGTGACTAGATGGGCGTTGGGATTGACTTCCCCATTGTGTTTTGTAAAATGGGGGAGTGGCATCCCAGGAGGTAACGACAAAACAGGCACTGTCGGACTAATAGGATCATCATGGTAAAAATCCATGACCTGTATTGTGTCAGAACCGGTAGCCTTGAGGCATTTAACTTCCTCAGTAAGGGTCTGAATAAGCTGGAAGGCTTGATCCAGACCCGTAGACGAAGAGGTCATTTGTGGAATGACAGGAGGAGCCACGCTGGGTGGCGGAATAGGGGCAGCAGCTTGGATGGTGTGTGATGCAACAGGAACTGTCCCTGCAGGTGGTGCCGCTTGTGGCATCCACCACCTGGTAGGTGGCACGGATGGGGCGACCACCGTCGATTGCACCATGGGATATGCTATTTGTGTGGCTAGGGGCACAAACAATGACCCTGTAGTAGGGTTTAGTGCCTCCGGGACCTGGTGTTGATGATGAGTGAGATGGGACATCTATGTAGGATGTGCAATGAGGGACAATGTGTTTGGAACCCACCACGTTGTAGTGGTGAGTCCTGTCATGTGAGTCGGGATGAATGTAGGTGCTGTATGTAATTGCAAAGTAGGTATTGCATGTACATATGGTGACATAGGCGCAGGTATACGATGAGATGGATTAGCTAATTGTGGCTGCTAAGGAATGATTTGTGAAGGGGCACCACCTGAGAGGGTAGTCAGAGAGAAAAAATGTGGCTAGGGCAAGTGCAGTACTTGTTTAGCATTAGATAATGTCAAGTGCGTGGTGATCATGAACAACGGGTTTACACAGGACGCTATGGAAGGGGGGGGGGCCACAACAAAGTCAGCATGACTGCCTCCCTCGGAATGGGAATCGAGTTCCTCTTGCCCATCATGAAGTGCTTCATCATGGAACAACTCCTCTCGTTGTTCTGTCGATGCCCTAGCCATCAGCATTTGATCTGAGATCCATTGTTGTTGGTCTGTCAGGGGTATAGTGGCATTTGATGAAGGAATAAATTCCTTCCCATTGCAGTATATGAACTCGTATTCTCATTTCTCTTTGAGTTCTTATGGATACATGGGCAAACTTACCTCAAGTTTGGCATAGTGGAAATTATAATGCTCCCTACGCTAAGCGTGTCCCTCAGGCTCCTTGTTTTGAAGCCTGAGGGGTCGGCATGGTCACATCGGACTGGTTGGCAGCTCGACCACAAGAGGCATAACTTGCAGAGTCCAAGGGTTCTCGAGGTTAGCAGTGTTAACAGCAGTGGTTGATGCAGCCATTCTCTACGTAGTTCAAGAGTAATGGTGATAAGGATAAAGACCACACGGGCAAAGGCAAGCTAAGGGGAACATTAGGCTTTCTACCCTACAAGATTCCAAAGGAATCGTCGAAGCGATCGATCTACACCACACAATCTCGTAAACAACCACGGAGGTATTACGTTTACGTCGATTGAAAGTGGGTATAGATAGCTTACAAGACTACCTGTAAAACACGGATCGAAGGTTCAAGCCCTCCTTCTAGCACCAAAAACATGTAACGACGGAAAACATTGGTCGCTGGAGATACCGAGCGAAGTTCCGTGTACACAGTTCCAACCCTAGATCCGTGCAAGGGCCATGTTGGAGAAAACGAATCCAAGGTGCCCTGAATGATCTTGTCGATCAGATAGGGACTTACTTAATTAGTAAATTTTGTAATAACCAAATTACAAGATGATAATTTTGATGAGGAGATATGATATCGATAATCTCGAAGGTAACGAGAACGATGTAAACGATTTGAAGCAATTGCAAAATCTATGCAGATAGGATGCAATAAATTGGATTTAGAGAATGTGCAATCCTGAGATCTGGGATTTAGCTTATAAAAAAATATGTTGAATACAATGATTGCAGGTAGACTTCGGTTTAGACGAAGCACATGCCAAGAATAGGAAAGCTATTCAGAGATGAAACAAGCAAAGGTCCGCTAACTAGAAGTTTCTGATCAAAAGCTCTTGTCAGTCACCTTTGACGTTCTTTCAATTGCTGATCCTCTCTTGTTCTCTCGCCAGTCTTTGCCAAAAATTGTCAACAATTGCCAACGAAAGAAGATTGCTCATTGAGAAAATTTGCCAACCTTTTGATCATTTTCAACAAAAGTATTTATAAGGTTAGGGTCAGGAGAAAAATGCAATTTAGATGACGCATGTCCTGAACCTACAAAATGCCGTTGACTTGGTGCATTTGTGGTTGAAGCTTGTGGCGCTATGCTGTGTTATGCTTTGAAGCATAGTGTGTCGTAATCTACCCTTGCTAGAGCTTTGGTAACAAACTGTCCTACGGTTACGTTGTAATACGCTAAAGAGCGTATCGTGGCATAAGAACCACCAATGCCTGAATTTTGCTATCTCCATTGTTGCAATTAAATCAATTATTTGCTTGCATTACGCTGCATTATGCTACATTATGTAGCATAGTGTAACTTAACGTAACATAGCAAACCTGCAAAATTGAAGTGTTGTTGCTGCATATCCCTTGTTTTTGTTCAGTCTTTCTGTAGTCTATTACGCTGTGCTGCATAGTGTAGGATAACAGGCCTTAAGCTGAAATAAGACTGTCTGAAATGTGCCACTTGTGGAAATCCTTTACGTAAACTTCGAGACTTTGCTGAATCATTGAGGTATCAAAATTTCACGGTGTTTCAATGGCCCCTCTTTGTTGATGTTTAGAGTGCTTGCCCGAAAGACATCGAAAAAGAATATGAAACACCACAGAGGTAAAGATGCCAACACGATCGTTAGCCGCTGCTCAGATGTCACTCTATCAAACTTGGAAGTGCGAAGGTGGGAGGCATAAGGAGTATAGGAGGGATCTTAAAGAAGTGAGAGAGGGGAGGTTTGGGGAAGACTCAAGCATGTGAACAGGAAACTTTCTCAAACATGTCATTAGGCATCTTCTCGCGGGTGTTTTCCTGAGAGGTTATGCTACTATACTACATATACGGGGCTTGCATGAAGGAGTTGTGTTATGCCCGTGTGGTCTGGATGAGTTGTGTTACATCCATTATACCTAGCTATGCCTATTTTTTTAGGATGTTTTCCATGAGGTGAGTTGTGGTATGCCAATTCATGGATGAGATGATGCATTCCATGAGGCGAGTTGTGTTACGCCAAGTCATGGATGAGATGATGCATGTGAGAAAGAGTTCTTGTACGCTTAGATTTTGTACAAATAGGAAGGAAGGGTAAAAGAAATTATAGGGATAAAGGGAGGAGAAAGTAAAATAAGTTGTCTGATGGAGGGGAAAAGGAAGGATCTACATTTCCAAGTAGTCAGGCTAATCTGAGAAGCCACCTTAGAACGCCGTGACGCTTCGCCTCTAGGTGAGTGCATTCTTGAACGATGCTATCGTAGCAAGTAACCTAAAAAATATAATAGAGAACATAAAGCAAAAGCAATCATCCTAATCACTAGGTAGGTTGTTGAAACAAGTGCCGCCTGAAGTGAAAAAAAGAGTGCAGGCCACAAAGAAGGGACTGTAGCAAGAAGCAAGGGTCCCTTTTTTGATGCCATGGTTCAAGAATTCGCCGTTGACAGCCATACTCATCTTACCCAATCGACTGGCCAAAGAACTAGTCAGATGAATATGCTAAGCTAGAGTCTGGTAGCGGTGACGGGTGGAGGCTATCAAGGCCATTGGTGACCATAGTTTCCTTGGAGCCCTAAGTGGCAAAGTTGCCCCTAGGAGTTGCAACTATAGAGTGGTTGTTGTAGCGGCATCTCCGAGGGGTCAATAGTATGCCTTTCGGCATATCTGAGGAATCAATAGGATGCTAGTAGGGTAGTGGTGTTGCGTCTATTGCAATGCCCTATCCATTCCATCAGGTAGGGATGCTGTGCAAGAAATGATCATGCTTGTTTTCTTCATGGATTGTCTGTTGTTAGATTCCCATTTTAGGTCCTGGTGGATCATTGTTGCTGATTTTAAGTCTCAGCAGACCGTAGTCCCAATTTAAAGTCTAGGCAGATTGAAGTGTGCTAGTTTTATGTTGTAGCAGACAATGGGAGAGCTAGTTTATGGTCCCAACAGACCGTGCTGTGGGTGTCAATTTTGTGTCGTAACCCAGGGACAAGTTTGTGCTGGTTTAGTGTCCCAGTAGATGGATGCTTACCTTGCTAGTTTCATGTCATGGCAGACGATCAAAAACTTTTCTAGTTTAGCGTCGTGGCGGACGCATGCAAGAAATGCTAGTTTTACGTCGTAGCGGACGTGTACAACACTGCCAGTTTTACGTCGTAGCAGATGTGCAAGAGAAAATCCCACCATTTTCTTCACCCTTTGGACATGGTAAATTACATTATGGTGGTTGATTGTACAATCTTATAGGATGGAAAAAATGTATAAAATTATTTTATTTTGCTATATTGTCTAAACCATTGCTTTATGTTCATAGTTAGGGAATCACGGGAGGTCAAGGTTATGGCTTCCGGGCATGAAGCAAGCAGTCTTTTCTTTTGTTATGATGACATAAAAGAAGCGCAATGTTGGCTCAGCCATAGTACGACCCTAGCTATCATAACCAATAACCTCCAGGAAGTTGGACTAATGGAGCTATTTTTGGTTGTAACCCCCAACGTCACTACTGGCGAAATGTGAACCCTAGTTAACTCCTTCAGCAAAGAAGCTGAGCATCTTTACATGCGCATGCATAACATGCATGTGAATTTTGATATTGACGCTCGACTGTTCATCGAATTTTTTGGCATTCCCTCCGATGGCCCTCCAGTAGAAGAAAAGTCAAAGAGGAGTTCTAAGCACCAGAAGGAGATAGAGGAGTGGCTAGGGGTTAAAAAGGAAGTGAAAGGAATCCTTGTTGATAAAATCCAGCTAGAGGTGACTCATACCATTTATCCCCTCTTCCAAGCCTACGCCTTTCCCAAGTTTCTCTCCCAGGGAAGAATCCTTACTATAGAGCAGGCTCGGATCATGCGGGAGGTATGGAGGAGGGAACACAGTATAATTGGGCCAACTACTTCGCTGAAGGCCTGCAGGCTGAAATGGTCAAGCTTTGCAAGAAGCTTGAGTCCTACTTCAACATGCATTTCGCTTTCTTTATAGCCTACTTTCGGTGTATTGCTGAATTCCTAGTGGTTCATAGGGATGGAATTTGGGTGCAGCAAGATCATAACTAGATTTCTAAACCATGGATTTCCCAGGTTTTCAGCACCACCCAGTCGCAAGATCCCCCTAAAGGCATTAGTGATTTGCTTTCACTTATGACTAAGGAGCTAGCGATGCCTTGTGCGCGGGGCCAGGACAGCGTGGGTGGGGTGCCCTGTTCTTACACCGGTAGTGTATCAAGGGGGAAACGCCTAGAAGAAGAAATAGTAAGTTCATCAGTCTAGTAGAAAAAACATCATTCGGTCATGGAGTCTCTTGGCCCAACTGATGTAAAGAGAAAGGGGCTGCGAATTGAATTTCATAGGAATGATCCCCCAATTGGTAAGTAGAGAGATGCATAATTATTTTATATATATGTATTATGCTACGTATAGACATCGTGGCATCGCATAGCGTTTGTAATTATTTCGGCTAACTGTGCTTTAGTAGACAAAGGGAAAAATGTAGAGGAGTTGATCCCTGAAATAGGGGCCATAGTTTTACGACGTGGAGAAGGGGCCCTAGTTTCAGGAAAGGAGGCCTCTGTTAGTGATGTAGGTGGCACACAGGTTCTTATGCCTGAAGAAGAGATGAAAGTAGAGGACACCCAGGTCCGTTTGGATGAGCCGGGAAAAGAGAAGCAGTTAGTCACTGGTGAGTTTGACTTTTCCTCATAGGGCAAACCTCATGCTACTACCCTTGAGGGTTTTGTTGAATTGAGTTTTGCATTATTGTAATCATCTCAGTTGCCCTTTACATCTACTGTACTATGTCTAAGTCATTTCGTTCGCTTAGCAGGCACTTCTGATAATAGCGGCGTGCGTTTGTCAGTGGCACCAACTCAACATTAAGGTGAGATTTCCAATAAATTCGCCTTTATGGAAGGCATCACGAATGATATGATCAGTCGCCTAGAGCGAATTGATCCTGAGATTGGTACATGACTGTTATAACACAGGGATTGTTAGCATTGTGACATTGCATTATTTTGTTGCGCCTAATTGTTACTTTTTTATGTTATAGGATCTCGTCTTAGATGGGATCCCAAAGTGCCCGTTGACTTAGACACTACCCCTAAACCTTCACCAGAGGTGACCGAAGTGCCACACAGCCTTTACGATGAAATGCATAAGTGTGTGTTACGCTTGGCCTGCTCTTTATGGGAGTGTCAGGATGTCAATGAAGATCTTTGGAAGAGGTTCCATAAATTAGAAAAGAAGAAGAGTTCTTAACTAGTAGGGTTGAGGACCTGGAGTCTTGAAACGAATTTCTGCAAGCTTGGGTGGCCAATGATGAGAATTGGCAAATAGCTGTAATTGACTACGCCCGTTATTCAACAATTATCAGAAACAATGTCTAAGCCAGCCATGAGCTTATTGAGCAATGGATGCAAATGGATCTCCTAGCCCAAAAGAACTAAGACTGGAAGGATTTCAGCACGAGGGTCCAAGCATGGGGGCAGGCACAAAAGGACCACAAGTATGTGTATAAGCAAGAAAGTGTCACCTACCGCCAACATTACAGGGATTCTATTGTTGAAGCGCGGCCCCTGCAGCTATTCCTTGATGTCATCGGTGCTTCTGGAGCGTACAAAAAGTTTCAGGAGCAAGTGACAGTAAGCGTCTCCCTAGAGAGAGAAATAACCCTCCCTAGCAGGGAAACCACTATCCCTTCCTTCTTTCCTGAACCACCCCATTAGACTCCTGTGGAAAAGGGGAAGGTTAAGGCTGGAACTGATTTAGGAGATGGCGTTTGGTCTGAGCTTACCAAGGACAAGATCATGCAATGCCTATGGGTTGGCTTGGAACAAATTCCTTTCGCAATTGAGACAGGACCATCACAGGTAAGTTGTAGGACTATTGTATTCTTGTTATGTGTAGTTTCAGTGATGATGCTAACATGCGTTTTCATGTCAAATCGTAGGATCGACACGAAGAGGATCCTCATGAGGAGGAGCGTAATGGAGATGATGATCCTCACGAAGAGGGTTTCCATGAGGAGGAGCTTCACGAAGACGATGAACCTCATGGCAAGAGTTCCCATGAGGGAAAGCCTCAAGGAGAGAATCACCCCCACAAAGAGATGCAACTCAAAGAAGGTCCTTATGAGGATGATCTTCATGAGACAGAGATGTAGTTGGATGACACAGGTGGAAGTGGTAATAGCGGCAACGTGTGACATGGCTATATTGGCCAACCTTTTATTACAATGGAGTGAAGTAAAAGCACAATGTTCATCAATCTAAGTGATATAATCTATGTGATATAAAGATTTTAGTTTTCAGAAAATGAAACGTATTGTTAGAAGGATTATACTTTTTAGGCCATTGCGGGCCATTAATAGTTTAAGGACATTTCGGGCCAGGCCATCGTAAGTGTAAAAGGAAAAAAAAATTGCTAGTTTTAGGCCGTAGCGGGTCATAACTAGTTTAAGGCCATTTTAGGCTGAGCCATTGCAAGCGTAAAAGGAAAAACAAAATTGCCAATTTTAGGTCATAGCGAGCCGTAAATAGTTTAAGGACATTTCAGGCTGAGCCATCGTAAGCGTAAGGAGGGTAAATTACATTTGCCAGTTTTAGGCTGTAGCGGGCCGCCACTAGTTTAAGGCCATTTCGAGCTAGGCTGTCGTAAGCGTGATAAGGAGAATGTAAAAGGAAAGATCATAAATTGCGTAACAATAAACAACTTGGACTAATGTAACATGTCACTTCAATGTGTTCATTCACTAGCTCCGCAGCTGCTTCTTAATTATTTTTAGTTTTGGTGATGTGTAAGGATGAGGAGGTTTATTACTCTGTTCCTCCATGCCACCATCTTCCTCCTAAAAAGGTAGTTCAGCCCAGACCAAGCTGTCATTAGCCACTGTTTTGGCCTTTTCAAATATTGGGATAGGAGATTGATCTTTGGGGATTTCTATTTCCGAACCCTGTTCCATTTCTACGTTATTAATAGTCTGAGGGATCATCTTATCACCATGGATGATCACTTCCCCTCCTGCGTAGGGCAAATGAATCTCCTGATGGATGGGTGATGAGACTACCCTCAGTTGAGCAAACCAAGACCTCCCTAAGATTAAGTTGAAACCAAGCATCTCCTTGATGATGATAAACACTGCATTTGTGGGGAATTGGTCCCCGGCTATGAGGTTAATACATATTGTTCCTTTGACTTGCACTCATGACCCATTGAATGACCTTAAACATGACATTGTCGTGAGATTGATTTGGTCGATCAAACCCAGTTTATCCACTATAGGGTATGGAATGACATTGGCAGCTACCCCATCATCTACGTGTACTCTTCGAATTTGGTATTGGCCAACCCAAATGGTGATGAACATAGGCACTGTTGTCACTTGACCCTTCTTTGGGTCATCCTTGATGGATTCATCATGAAAAGCCAGTAGGGAAGGCCAGGGTTGTTCAGCAGCAAGGGAAAGCATGATGGAGTGGATTGTTTCTTTATTCGCTGGCAGGCTCTCGTCCATGGGTATGGACGTTAACATGCGAACCATGGCCTCACGATGCTTTTGTGATGTCATCAGCAAGTCATAGAGGCTCAACGTTGTATTTTTTTGTTTCAGAGCCTGCTTAACTTGCATAAAAGCATTGAGGAGATCACGTCCATGATGTAGTTGTTTATCACCATTCTCTTCTTCCATTTGTCCTAGGAGACGAATCTCTCGGGGAGGAACGGTTTCTAGTTGAGGGTTGCATTTTCTCGGGTTGGGAGAAGATGGTTGTGTTTGCATAGTGTCATCTTTTTTTGAGGGTGGGGCCAAGGGTGTTGAGGCGAGGGGCATAGGCTTAGGAAACCCCAGCGTAATTTGGTCCTTGGTTGTATCAGCTATCATACGCCCTTCTCCTTTTTTGTTAGGTTGTGATTGGGGCATTGACATAGAGGGTTGCCTCTGCATAGCAGGAGCAATTAACAGCTTTGGCACCCTGATGACAAAGGGTGCCCTAGGTATGGGCATGGGCTAGGCTGTGGCTTTAATGATAGTGGGCTGTGGGAGGATGGTAGGAGACAGGACCCGAAGGACAAAGGGTTGTCGCTGAGCCGCTACCGTCGATGTTGACGGGCTTGTCGTCTGAGATAGGCGAGAAGGTACTCACAACACGAAGGGTTGTTTTGGCTGTGCCTAGTCATCACCTTTCATACCCACTACATTGATAGTGTACCTTACGTTATTTGTGTTTAAGAGGTCTTGGTACACATGCATGGATTGATTCTCCGGACAGACCGGGCTACTGCTGTCTAAGACTAGTTTACCTTGATCGATCATGAGTTGAATGTCATCTTTCAACACCAACAGTAATCCATGTCATGATCACATAGCTAATGATAGTCACAGAAACTGTCCGACCTAAGGTTTTTGGGGACTGGTAGTTCGTTTGGCAGGGCCAAGGAGGGATTCTTGAGTAGCTCGCAATGCCATCTGTGGTGTTTCAGACCCTCCTCGGATACCTTTTTATGTTGAATATGGCTAGTTCCCAGCAATTTCTTTAGAAGTTCTGAAGGCTTTATAGGTAGAGCTGTGTATTTTGAACGATCTTTACGCTCAAAATTAGGCTTCAACTATGGAGGTGCTTCAGGGGCAGATGGAGTTTCTTGATCAACGTTGTTTGAGCTAGTTGTGGGCTCAGTAGGCTCCGCAGATACTTTATTGTTGTTGTTTTTCTTCTTGGCCCCCTCGACTACCACTGCTATGGTCGTTGTCGTAGCTTTGCCTTTATCCTTACTCTTGTTGTGGACAATTGTGTAGACCACATACGTTGGGTCCTTTCTAGCCTCTACTATGTCTTGAATGCTCTTAGTCTGAGTGAAGGCTTGGCTGAGGGAGCAGGAGTGACGTAATATAACTTAGACTTGATAAAGTCATTAACTGCCCCCTTGAAGATTGCCAACAGATGGGCCTCTGCGATGGGTTCATGGATTTTGTTCAAGGTGGTGCTCCACCGGTGTATAAACTTTTGAACTGACTCGAGCGGGTCTTGCTTGACTCCCATGAGCTAATCCAACGTGACTTTTGGTTTCAGGTTGTACTTGAAACGAGTCACAAACTGAGTTAACAGCTCTTCCAAAGTTGAGATGGAAGAGTGTGGGAGTGCTCGATACCAGTCTAAAGCTTTACCCATTAGGGACATAGCAAAGACATGGATGATGGTATGTGGCCATTGTTGCAATAACAACGACTCTGACCTGAAAGTGACTAGATGGATGTTGGGATCAACTTCCCCATTGTATTTTGTAAAATGGGGGAGTGACATCCTAGGAGGTAATGACTCAATAGGCATTGTCAGACTAATAGGATCATCATGGTAAAAATCCATGACCTGTATTGTGTCGGAACCAGTAGCCTTGAGGCATTTAACTTCCTCAGTAAGGGTCTGAATAAGCTGGAAGGCTTGATCCAGACCCGTAGACGAAGAGGTCATTTGTGGAACGACAGGAGGAGCCACGCTGGGTGGCGGAATAGGGGCAGCAGCTTGGATGGTGTGCGATGCTATCGGAACTGTCCCTGCAGGTGGTGCCATTTATGGCATCCACCACCTGGTAGGTGGCATCGATGGGGTGACCACCGTCGATTGCACCATGGGATATGTTGTTTACGTGGCTAGGGGCACAAACAATGACCCTGTAGTGGGGTTTAGCGCCTGCGGGACCTGGTGTTGATGATGAGTGAGATGGGACATCTATGTAGGATGTGCAACGAGGGACAATGTGTTTGGAACCCACCACGCTGTAGTGGTGAGTCCTGTCATGTGAGTCGTGATGAATGTAGGTGCTATATGTAATTGCGAAGTAGGTATTGTGTGTACATATGGTGACATAGGCACAGGTATACGATGAGATGGATTAGCTAACTACGGCTGCTAAGGAATGTTTTGTGAAGGGGCACCACCCGAGAGGGTAGTCAAAGAGAAAAAATGTGGCTGGGGTGAGTGCAGTACTTGTTTAGCATTAGATAATGTCAAGGGCATGGTGATCATGAATAGCGGGTTTACACAGGACGCTATGGAAGGGGGGGGGGACACAACAAAGTTAGCATGACTGCCTCCTTCGGAATGGGAATCGAGTTCCTCTTGCCCATCATGAAGTGCTTCATCACAGAACAAGTCCTCTCGTTGTTCTATCAATGCCCTAGCCATCAGCATTTGATCTAAGATCCATTGTTGTTGGTCTATCAGGGGTACAATGGCGTTTGATGAAGGAATAAATTCCTTCCCATTGCAGTATATGAACTCATATTCTCATTTCTCTTTGAGTTCTTATGGATACATGGGCAAACTTGCCTCAAGTTTGGCACAGAGGAAATTATAATGCTCCCTATGCTACGCGTGTCCCTCAGGCTCCTTGTTTTGAAGCCTAAGGGGTCAGCATGGTCGCACCGGACTGGTTGGCAGCTCGACCACAAGAGGCGTAACTTGTAGAGTCCAAGGGTTCTCGAGGTTAGCAGTGTCAACAACAGTGGTTGATGCAGCCATTCTCTACGTAGTTCAAGAGTAATGATGACAAGGATAAAGACCACAAGGTCAAAGGCAAGCTAAGGAAAAAATTAGGCTTTCTACCCTACAGGATTCCAAAGGAATCGTCGAAGCGATCGATCTACACCACATAATCTCGTAAGCAACCACGGAGGTATTATGTTTACGTAAATTGAAAGTGGGTACAGAAAACTTACAGGACTACTTGTAAAATGTGGATCGAAGGTTCAGGCCCTCCTTCTAGCACCAGAAAACTATAACGACGAAAAACGTCAGTCGCTGGAAATACCAAGTGAAGTTTCATGTACATAGTTCCAACCCCAGATCCGTGCAAGGGCCATGTTGGAGAAAACGAATCCAAGGTGCCCTGAATGATCTTGTCGATCAGACAGGGACTTACTTAATTAGTAAATTTTGTAATAACCAAATTACAAGATGAAAATTTCGATGAGGAGATATGATATCGATAATCTCGAAGGTAATGAGAACGATGTAAACGATTTGAAGCAATTGCAAAATCTATGTAGATAGGATGCAATAAATTGGATTTAGAGAATGTCTGATCCTGAGATATGGGATTTAGCTTATAAAAAAATATGTTGAATACAATGATTGCAGGTAGACTTCGGTTTAGACAAAGCACATGCCAAGAACATGAAAGCTATTCAGAGATGAAACAAGCAAAGGCTGATCTACCTTATTGTAGCCAATATGGATGTAAGCGAGTTAGACCTGAAGCAGGATGTCCGCTAACTAGAAGTTTTTGATCAAAAGCTCTTGTCGGTCACCTTTGACGTTCTTTCGATTGCCGATCCTCTCTTGTTCTCTCACTAGTCTTCATAAAAAATTATCAACAATTGCCAACGAAAGAAGATTACTCACCGAGAAAATTTGCCAACCCTTTGATCATTGTCAACTAGAGTATTTATAAGGTTAGGGTCAGGAGAAAAATGCGGTTTAGATGATGCTTGTCCTGAGCCTACAAAATGCCGTTGACTTGGTGCATTTGTGGTTGAAGCTTGTGGCGCTATGCTACGTTACACTCTGAAGCGTAGTGTGTCGTAATCTATCCTTGCTGGAGCTTTGGTAACAAACTATCCTGCAGTTACACTGTAATACGCTAGAGAGTGTATCGTGGCATAAGAACCACCAATGCCTGAATTTTGCTATCTCCGTTATTGTAATTAAATCAATTATCTTCTTGCATTACGCTACATTATGCTACATTACGTAGCATAGCTTAACTCGACGTAAGATAGTGAACCTGCAAAATTGAAGTGTTGTCATTGCACATCCCTTGTTTTTGTTCAGTCTTTCTAGAGTCTATTACGGTGCACTGCATAGTGTAGGATAACAGGCCTTAAGTTGAAAGAAGACTATTTGAAATGTGCCACTTGTGAAAATCCGTTACGTAAACTTCGAGACTTTGCTGAATCATCGAGGTCTCGAAATTTCACGGTGTTTCAGTTGCCCTATAGGATTCACATTAATATTTGTTGAAACATATTAGGACACTTAGATTTTTCCATCATCTAATCCTACATGAGGTATCTCAAAGTGGGATTCCATTGGCTCAAAGAGAGGATTACCATATGACACTAAATTACACCACTCTGATTTTGTGGACTCTTCTTCTTTTTCGATGTGTAGATTGATAACTTGGTTTTCAATTTTCATTTACTATTTTGAGTTTCTTATGTTTTTTTAAGTTTTTGTTTGTCTACAATAGGGGACTCTAGAGGTTTTTTTTCCTTATAATTTTTAAAATCTCCAACTCTCAAAGAGATGGAGTTATTTGCAATATTCCTCTGGTATCTATAAGTAACTATCCTTCGTGGTTGGATTCTCATAGGTCTTGGTGTTACTTTATCTTATTTATGTTTAGTCTCAATCATTCATTATTTAATTAACATAAAGAAAGGATGGAAAGGTTTAAAGTAAAAAATAAACCTAAAGTCCACACCCCATATATATCTAGATACAAATTAAAAGGGAAATAGAGATTTTAACAAATATTATACTTGTTCCTAATTGATTCTTTCCAAAATCATGTAAATAAATATTTTAAATATAATAAAATAATTAAAATAGAAAATCTTATGTTTTGATAGATTTCAAAGAAAATAATTTTTGTTTCTCTTTTTCTTCAACCATGAAATCAATTCTAAGGATTCGGGTACTCGGATCTACCAAATTCCACTTGAGAATGTCCCCTCTTTTATGAACTTGGAAATGTAAGTCTCTTTGTGTGTTTTTGTATCCCATGAAAGAGGGATCTAATCTAACCTTTTTTTTAAATCTAAAATTATTCATCTTGTATTTGGAAGAAATTTTTTTACTCAAAGATATTTAGATTTAAACTCATAGATTTGCAATTTTCAAATCAGCCTTTCTAAATCCAAATTTCTAGATCTAAACTTAAAGATCATAATTTTTAGATTGGAATTTTTAAATTTTATTTTTTGGATCTAAAATTTCATATCCAAAATTTTCAAATCATATGTTTTAAATTTGATTTCTTAGATTTAAATTTTCAGATCTAATGAATCAAATCTAAATTTTTCAAATTTAAAACATGAGGATCTAAATATGAAATTTTCAGATCTGATTTTGCAAATTTGATTTCTCAAATCTAAAATTTTCAGATCTGATTTTTCAAAAAAAAAAAAATCAGAAAATTACAAAAAGGAAATTAAACTAAAAAAAACTGAAGAATAAGAAACAAATATCTACTCTACTAATCTTCAAGAAAAATCCAATCAAACTATTCTAGCAAATAAAAACTAAGAAAAGGAAAAGAAGAATGATGAAGGAGTGTAAACCATTATTCTAAGTAGTTGAATACCACTTACCTCCCCATTAATGATTACAAAATGATGAGCTCTTCTATATTTGGATTGGTTATATTGTTGCTTTGTCACCTCATCTATGACTCACCCAAATGTCCCACTCCTGGAGGTAAGCCTAGGTGATTCACGTACCTAGAAATAATGGAAAACTCAAGAGTTTACTATTGCTTTCCTTGACATCCTAACTTCTTCCTTGATTGATATTTGTCACCTATCGATCACTGGTACATCCACAAAACATGATCACTTTTTAATAGAAAGCAAAAATATGCAAGGACTTTAACTTTTCTTTCATTAAAATGAAATGATATTTGTATAAACCTTATAGCCTTGACTCATACAAAGATAATGAGGAAAGAGAAAAAGTATGTACATGGATGAGACCCCTTACCTCACTTAGTATTGAAAAGGGATTCACAACTCCACTCACACAAATGAAATAAGAACATTAACGCATGAATAGAAAGAGAAGTGGGGAAAATTAGTAATTGCCTTAAGGAAATGAGTAATTGAGTAGCAAGGAAACATAGATTTTTGACTAACCTCCTCAAGTGTTAGGAAGAACAAAGTTCAACACCTAAATTTATTCAAAATATGAATCCATTTAATGGAGATACAATGTCGATCAATGGGCCTTAAAAGTATTCACCTTCTGGGTAGGTGGCTTTCTAAGTGATCACCTATTAGGTAAGTGGTTCTAGAATGTTCACCTATTGGGTAGGTGGCTTTCTAGGTCATCACCTACTAGGTAAGTGGTTCTAGAGTGTTCACTTATTGGGGAGGTGGCTCCTAAAGCATCCTTATTGAATTTATCCTTAAAAATTTATGTGCTAGTGGTAGGTGTAGACCATTTCTTCATGTATGATAAATTTGACTGGTGCTCTTCATGGCCAACTTTGACCGGCCATCACTTTCATGTTTAGCATCCGTTTTATGCAAATTAGGGATCAAGATTAGTTAATTCAAACATTTTGAACATGATGGTGTAAATGAATTTTTCATTTTAGATCATTTAATCCTTATTTCTGGTTTTTCAAAATAAGATATACAAAAATATTATTAATGGAATATAACATACTATAAATGATAATAATTTGTTGAAATATACTTACTAGTGATTTAATATAAAGTAAAATAAACATTATTTATTAAGAAATATTCCTACTTTAGGTGTTCATCAAGGAGTATATGTGGAAAAAGATTCAGTATGTGAAGTGGCAAGTGTATGATTTGCATTGGGATAGTAATGGTAAGAAGAAATATCACCTATGAAGCCACTTAGTGACATAGGTTGTTGGGCATAGTAGCCATATGGATCTGGTTGACAGTAAGGATATTTTTGCCTTAATGGTAACATCCCCCATGACTATGAATTTTGCTATTGATGATAATAGTCTTGAGGTCGATGCAACATTCCACTTAGATAATAATGCTATTGGTGAAACTATTACTAATAGTTGTCTTATGGATAAGGCAATTTGGTGGGTAGTTGCTTCCTAGAAAGCTTTGAATTTAAGGCATAGAACCTAGATTCTTGAAAGTGTGATAGAATTGAACAACATCCCTTGGGATGGTCATACTAGTAAATGTCACATCCTTCATTATCTATATCAGAATTTGCAACCTCATTTACTATTGTAGTCTTACTTGTCTACTAATGATAGTCCTTCAAATTTTCTTCTTTCTTCATTTTTCTTTATCCTTGTTCCTATATTCTATTTTCTCCTCCATGATTTTAGAAGTAGTTTGAAACTTTTCATTCAATGAGTCCTACATATTATTCACCTTGGTTGATATTTTTGTGATAAATTTTTAAATTGGTAAGGTATTTCTTTGTACAACCTTCTCTAATGGTGCTTCTTCCTCTAGGTTAAAGAGACATACCTCCTTTTGACGGATGAAGGAATCTCTATTATACTCCTTTGCACTTGTCTTATTTTTCAACTCTCCTTATTCCTTTTCTACTTGATCAATGAGCCTTTGGATTTGGTGGGCTCTCATTTATGATAGTCTTCTTGGGCATAGAACCCAAGAATCTCTCTAGTTTTTTTCTAAATCCATCTATAATATGACAAAGCTACTCTCTTTGAGAGAACCCATGGCCTAGGCATTAGTGTATTAGTGAATAGTACCTTCTCAAGGCTACATCAAGGAATTCATGGTTATCTTGTTTGTATCCTAAAATTTTCTTCCTCAAATTGGACTCCCTAGAGTATGTTTAATATTTGTCATTAAACAACTCCAACATCGTACTCCATTTGTAGATAGATTTCGATTCCAAGAACTAGTACGAACTTTCAACTTCCTTTATGAGTATCCTAAGGAACAATTTGAGCTTCCATCATTTATTCTCTATGTTATGCAAGGCACAGGCATCATGGAATACTTGTAGATGATGCTATGGATCAACATTATAGCCTCCCTCAAATTTAGGAATGTTATTCATGTCAAGCCATCTAATCTAGCTATCCATTTGATGCTTGGTGGGGATGGGAACTACCTCATGGATGTTAATCATGTTTCTTGTCGCAAGCATTATATTATCATAATTATCACATTCATCATGACCCTTATCATGGTCATGTATTTTATGATGTGGCCTACAATGCCTTTTCTCTTGATGATGTTCCTCTTTCTCTTGTTATTGTCTAGGTTCCCTCCTTCTATCTCTTCAATGGGATCTTATATAATTGTCACCTTGGCCTCAACTATCGCTCATTTGATTTTGGTCATGTTCCTCCCTATTAGAGCTATACAATGAAGAGAATTGCATAGACAAAGAGTTAGGATAATTATTCCTACTTACTCTCGTTCTTTGGTCCCTTGGTGGGGATGTGAACTACCTCATGGATGTTGATCATGTTTCTTGTAGCAAGTGTTAGTTTATCATAATTATCACATTCATCATGACCCTTATCATGGTCATGTCTTCTATGATGTGGCCTACTATGCCTTTTCTCTTGATGATGTTCCTCTTTCTTTTGTTACTGTCTAGGTTCCCTCCTTCTATCTCTTTGATGGGATCTTATATCATCTCCACCTTGGCCTCAACTATCTCTCCTTTGATTTTGGTCATGTTCCTCCCTATTAGAGCTATATGACTAAGAGAATTGTGAAAATAGAGAGTTAGGAGAATTATGCCTACTTACTTTCATTCTTTGGTCCCTTGGATTTTTTCTTGTTTGATGAATAGAAGACCTTGGCCTTGAGGTTTTCCTAGGTCTATGTCTAGTTCTTTCTTTTCCTTGGTTGTTTAATAAGGTTGAATGTAACCACTAATGAGTTGTGTTGTTCTCACCAAAGGAAGAATGATCTTAGCATTGAGATCACCTTGATGAATATTTAGTGTCCTCATTTTCTAAGTACTATATTAGTATGATTATACTCTTTTACCTTTGGAGGCTTCATGGTGAGCCTCCATGAGTTTATCTTTTTAAAGTTGGACCTCTACTAGTTAGTAGTTTATCTTTTTAAAGTTGGACCTCTTAGATATTAACTTCCATAACATGATTCTAAGATTAGATGAAAAAAGACTAACAAGGTACATGAACTATAGGGTAATATCTATCTAGGTAACTCTTACCCATTTCTTAATAGCAATAGACATTCTAATAGCCATATAAGGATCTAAACCATTAGGTTCTAATTTCAAAGAGCAACTAAAATAATATTCATAATTTTCTCATAAAGTTAGTAATTCTTGACTAAAGTCTTTAAGGAACTTGTCTTGTTAATGAGTGTTATATTTTTATAAATAGTAAAAACCTCAAATAGTAATAAACTTGATATTCCATACCTATCTAGACTTTAGTTATTAATGAAGTTATATCAATGAAATTTAAAACATAATTGGATTAACATAAGTAACTCAAACTAATCATAAATTTTCCTACCTAATTGATGAGTAGTGGATAGTGCCTACATCCAATCATACAAATCACAAGCGTTCACATGCGACTTGGTTGGATTCTATAGACTTATTTACCTAACTAGGTAATATTCTTAAATTTTGAATTATGTAGTTGTAAGTCATTGTCCTCCAAATCCATACTTGTGTTAATCTGTGCATACAGTTAAGTGTGATTGAGGCATAAGATATCTATTTTTTTGTTTTTATTATTATTTTATATCCTGCTTGCTAAATCATTAAATGAATAAATGAAGGAAGATCTAATACTTAAATTAACTAACTAATTAACTATTACTGAGTGGCAAGGTAACCTATGCCCAACCATATGAATCACAAGCATTCATGCATGATCCAATCGAATTCCATGGATGGGACCAGTTGTGGCATCTAGATCATTATGCCTTGATCACAATTCACTGTCTTCCCACTTGGAGTAGTGATAGCTTTGTCATGTATGATTTAGTCTAGAGTGAGGCATATGATTTTTATTATTTTATATTTTATTTTTCTATGATTAACAATAGGTTGAAACTCAATTTATAATCAATTCAACTAATCTAATTGCTAATTAATAATCAACTACCCTAACATAAGTATTCGATTCCATTTTCCACACACATCTTGAACATGTATAATGCTACTGGGTTACCAAATGTTAAGCATTTTTGGGATTACTAAGAGTCATACGCATGCTTGAAGTAGTCATACTTATGTGCTTAATTACTATGCATGGAAATGTAAATATTAAGTAAGTACATGAAAAGTAAATTGCATGGAAAGTAAATCTAATTTAAGTTAAAGTGCTACAATGAATACGAATCAATCTCAATTTTATTACTATTCATGGAATGTGTCCAACATTGCCACTTGAATAAGACTTCGTACAACTGAGTTAGATCCACTTTGTAGGCACTTACTGACTATTCTCTAAGATAGTAGAATAAAACTACAAAATTTTTGCTACTCTATTGAAAAAACCTATGCTCAAACCATATGCCCAAGTGCTATATTTATATGCCAACATGCATCCCTTGATATTGGATATCCAATGACATAACATGCGACATGATATTGGATATGCGATATCATGTATTTGATATCAGGGCCAAGATATCGAGGCTAAGATATTGAGGCCAAGATATCAAAGCTAACCAAAAATTAACTTTTTTGTAAGATATCCTAGCAAACTGATGACTCATCAACTATTTTGTTAACTAACTAGCTTAACATAGAGTATCCATTCCCACTTTCCGTACACATCCTGAACATATATTAACACCATTGGGTTATTAAGTATATATTATTGGGCACACCAAGTATACATTGCTAGAAATAGTACACATTAATATATAATGCTCAAAGTGGTCATACTTACATTTTTTATGAACAATAATATTAATTAATTAAGAATAAGAATGTAAATTATTGAAAAATAGAATTATGCTAGGCTAAGTGCTACAATGAATAGAAGAAATCTTGATTTTATTACCATTCATGCAAATGTGTCCAAGTACATATGCACTTGAATAAAATGCCATACAATCTCTTACATCCATGCTGCAAACACTTAGAGGGAAAATATTCTAATTTTTTTGGAAGAAAACTACAAGAGTTTGGCTAAGCTATGATCGACAGATGACATATATGCAATGCCTACATCAATGTTGACATACTTACATCAACACATTAAAGTATACATCAATGGGGATACATTGATGGGCATGCATCCACGTAGTCTATCTTATATATGATTCGACATACCCCCATGACTTATTAAAAACTTGTCCTTGAGTGAACAAAATTGGGATTGAGTTTCTTACAAAATTTGGAAAAGTATAGAAGTTTATTGATAGCAAAACTGACTAACTCTAAAAAAAATTGGATACTTAGAAAAAATTTTAGTATGAACCTATTAAATGAACTAAGACATGATGAAGTCTCATATAGTACTTAGAGGTGGAGGCTCATCTAGCTTAGATGATCCTTCATCACAACCCAAAGTTGTTGGAGGTTGAGGCTACCCTGCTACTATAGCTACTCTTATTGGAAGTTTAAAGACATCCAGGAGTACCTTCATATTTTCTTCCTTAGTCCATGGATTGTAAACAATCCAAGCTACTTCACCCAAATGAGCTAGTGCAGGGATGGGCATGGCGTTAGCTATGGGTACAGCTAGTTTCTTGTTGCTCTTGTTACCATTGTTACTAGGACTGGGCTTGGCTTCAGTCACCACAGTAGCCACTGTAGTTGTCAAGGTCTTACCCTTGTCCTTCTTTGTGAAGGTGTTTTTGTAAGTGATGTAGGCTAGGTCTTTGATTACCTCAGTCGCATCCTGTATACTCTTAGTCTGAGCAAAGGCTTGATTAAGAGTGCAAGGGGTGAGGTAGTACAATTTAGACTTGATAAAGTCGTTCACCACACCTTTAAAGATGGCCAACAGGTGGGCTTCCATGATGGCCTCACGGATTTCGTTGAGGGTCGTGCTCCATCGTTGGATGAACTTCTGGACCGGTTCCAGAGGTTCTTGCTTCATGCCCATCAACTGATCTAGCATGATTTCCAGCTTCAAGTTATACTTGAAGCATGTTACAAACTGGGTCAGAAGCTCTTCTAGATTTGAAATGGATGAGCGTGGAAGCGCGCGGTACCAGTTTAAGGCTTTCCCGACTAGGGACATGGCAAAGACAAAAATGATCATGTGTGGCCATTGTTGCAATAGGAGAGACTCAGACCTAAAGGTAACTAGATGTGCTTGGGATCTCCCTCCCCATTGTACTTCGTGAAGTGTGGGAGAGACATCCCTGGGGGTAATGTCAGAGTAGGGATTGTAGGGTTGATAGGGTCATCCTGGTAAAAGTCCATGACTTGCACTATGTCAGACCTGACAGCCTTAAGGTGTTTGATTATCTCAATGAGGGTCTAGATGAGCTAGAACGCTTGGTTCAAACCTTGTGACATTGTAAATGGTTGAGGAACTACTGAGGTAGCCCCTAGCTGTGGAATGGCAGGGGTGGCGATGTGACCCATTGGCAGTACCATTGGAGTAGCACCTGCGAAAGGTGTTGCTTGCATTGTCCACCACCCGATAGGTGGTGCTGTTGGAGTAACAACCGTGGTTTAAGCCACCGGATAGGCTGCTTGTGTCATTGGCGGAACAGACCATAGCCCTGTGTTAGGTTGTACCATTTCCAGGGTTTGGTAGGTCTGAGGGTGAACATAATGAGACATCTGTGAAAGTTGTGGAATAGGCGAAGAAGTGAATGGGGTCCACCACGTGGATGGGCCTAGGCACGTCACAGTGGGTGGAATAGATGTGAACATAGGAATCAAAACAAAAGTTGCATACGATTGCGAAGTAGGTATAGTATGAACATGCGACAAGGTAGCTGTGATTGGTGCGTGATGTGCTACAAGAATGGATTGATGAATAGTCTATGGAGGGATAGTTGCTACAAATGAAACAGGGAAATAAGGGCATTGATACGCCAGGAAGGTGACATGGCTACCCATTGCAGTTGTAGTTGCAGGCTGCGGGAGTATAGGCGTGATGAAAAAGGAAGTGATGATAGGTAATGGGTTGGCCCAGAAGGACTGGGTAGGAGGGATAGGAATGGGATTGGTTGGACCTCCCTCGTCGGATTGGGAATCGAGTTCCTCCTGTCCATCTTGAAAAGTGTCATCCTAGCTAGATGCCATGTCTTGCTGCTCCCTAAGCCTAGCCAACTGGATTAGCTAGTCTAGCAGCCTTTGGTTTATTTGTGTCAAATGTATGGAAGCATCAGGAGTGGGAACAAACTCCTTCTCGTTGCAGTAAGTGAACTCGAAGCTACGTTTGCTTTCAAACTCGTGTACGTCCAAAGGTAGGTTTGCCTGAACCTTCACACAGAGGAAGTTGTAATGCTCATGTTGCTGGGCCAAGCCCTCAGGTCATCGATTTTGGATCCTGAGGGATCGACGCATTTCCAGCATTGGGTTCAATGATTTTTCGGCATTAGTGGTGCCTTGAACATAGTTGGGAACCTCCATGTTAAAGGTGTTAACAGTGGTAGTTGTAGAAGTTATTGTTACTAAGCTAGAAAATTTTGCAAATGAGAAAAGCGAGGAAATCAGAAAGCTAGGCAGTTTTGCAAATTGAGAAGAGTAAATAAGTTGGAAAGCGATGAAAAAAAAGGTAATCAAAAAGGCTTTATGTCTTGCTGGGCTCCTGAGGAACTGTCGAGGTGACCGACCTATACCGCACGATGCGTAAATAACCATGAAGGGTGTTGCATTTACGCTAGTGCACGATAGGGTACTGGGTGCATGCAAGACTACTGTAAGATAGGCAAGTCAACTAGCAACCAGAGGCTTTATATCCTGTAGGGCTCCCGAGGAACCATCAAGGCGACCAATCTACACTGCACGACGTGTAAACAACCACAAAAGGATGTCACATTTATGCTAATGTATATCAGGGTGAAGAAGGCTTACAGGACTACTGTGACATGTGGAAAAGGCACCAAAAGGCCCTCCTTCTAGCGCCAGAAAGACTGTAGCGACTAAAAATATCAATGGTTGAAAAAACAAATGCCGAGGGGCCACCGGCTACTGGTAGTCTTGACCCCGTTTCCGTGGGAGGGTCATGCTAGATGGGACGAAAATGGGGTGCCCTAAATAGTCTGGTCGATCAAACAGGGACTTAGTCAATGTCTATATAACCTTTTGCAATGTGTGATTTGAAAACGAGACTGACAAAGTGAAGTAATGCTTAAATGTATAGGAAACAGAAAACAGTGTAAAATGCAATAGTAAATGGGAGATAATGTAAAATGCAATAGAAAAATGCACTGCTTTGAAGCTATGACCTCGCTTTGTCAAGATGGACACAATCAGTTGCACAATGCTGGGAAGTGCAGAGATCCCAAGAGTAACCAAGACGTGTAGAATGAGACGGCTATGCGCTTGAACACGAGCTCAGTCGTTAATAATGCAAAAGTGCTACCAAGGTGGTAGAATAGAATAGGACAGGATGCTAGTTGAGAATGCTAACTGTTTACAATGTTAAACAGAAAGCTTACAACACTTGAGATTACAGTGCCAACCTTTTGCTTGTCAACCAACCAGACTGTTAGCTGACCAGATTGTCAAGAAAATAGATTGGGGACTGAAAAGATTTGAAAAAGGGGATGCCAAAAGTGCCAGAGATATTTTGAGCATCGCTCATTGGGGTATTTATAGGATCAAGGGCATGTGAAAGATGTGGTTTGGATGCCACATGCCTTGGGCCTATGCTAAACTATCTATGCTACATGTGCCTGCATGACCATTGGGCGAGCCTTCCACACCATAATTACAAACCTGCCACATTGTAATTACATTGTCAAAGCAATGGTGCAATTAGGTGAGGTGCATTGACGTTGCGTTTTTCCATTTTGCTATGCTTTGTAGTGTAGCATGTTGGCGTAGTGTAGCATCTTATTACGCGTCTTGATGCATGTGTAGAAAGCCTTTGAAATGTGTAGGTTGTTCATTGTATGTTTGCTATGCTATGCTACGCTATGTAGCGTAGCATAGCATAATGATTGGCCTTAGTCCCAAAAATTTCACTAATCTGTAAACTTTTCCTTTTGCACTGCAAATTTTGCGAACTTACTGATCCCACACTTTGAGTTGCCTTCTGTCAACTTCCACAAAATTGCTACGCCTCGTTGTGCCATGTAGCTTAGTGTAGTGTAGCAGCAAACATGACCTGATGTCAGCTAAGTTCACCACCTTCTGACGGAAGGAGACATTGCCGAAGGACTTGAAGTCAGGTGAGGGGGATGATCATCCAGCTTTTGCTACGTTGTGCTATGCTACGTAGCATAGCATAGCGTAGCACTGTGCTTCTGCAAACGTCTTCTGAGGTTTGCTACGCTGCATGTCGTAGCGTAGTGTAGAAAGAATCCTTGACTTAGAAAACTTGCTGAAGTGGATAGTCTAAAAATTAGAGCATCCATCTCCTGAAGAACTACCGTAACATTGCGCAAATTGAAAAGACTTGGTGAAGCAAGCATGCCCTCGAATTTTGGGGTGTTTCAGGTTAAATGATATGCTAAAAGAGCATTGTTAAGTTTTGTACTCCAGTCCTTACGATATCTACTGATAGTTCATGTTACAATCTTAGTAATCTTCCTATTGGAAACTTTACCTTGATTGTTAGCTTTTGGGTGATATGGGGTTGTAAGTTTATGTTGCATCCCAAGTGTTGCATTAATTTATGAAAAGTGGACCTTAAAAAACGTATGCCATTGTCTAAAATAAGTTCTCTAGGAATACCAAACGTATTTACCACTTGTTGTTATAAAAATTGAGCTATAGTACTAGATGTATAGCCTCATACAATTACAGCTTTAACCCACTTGACATAATCATCAACAATAGCTATGATGTATGGCTTCTCATTTAACATGGAAGTGATGGGTTCCATTAAGTTAATACCCCAAATGTTGAAAGGATCTAATGGTTAAATCTGCTGTTAGAGCCCTTTCATTCATATTGTCATTCCTCCATCTCTTTGACATCACTCACATGAATGGAAAAAATGGTGAACATCCTTAAAGATTGTTGGCCAAAAGTATCCTATCATGAGGATTTTGTAGTCATCCCCTTTCCTATGTAGTGGCCCCCACAAGGACCTTCATGAGCATCTTGAAGGATGCACAACTGATCAATATCAAGAACACACCATAGAACAAGGCCATTCACACAAACCTTGTAAAGGTTTCCTTGGATCTTTATGTAATGTTTGACCTAGTGAAGAAACTATTATTTCTTCTTATTATCCCATTCTATTGGAGTCTCTTGTTTGAGAAGATGGAAGAGGAACTCATCACACCAATTAGTAATTGTTGGCTCTTGAACTTCAATGAATTTAGTAAAAAGGAGTTCATCTAAAAATTGATCACATAAAGGATCCTCATTCTTCTTGCTATCACATATTAGCTAAGACAAATGATCAACAACTATGTTCTTAGTTCTTTTCTTATCTACCATGGTAGAATCAAATTCTTGCAAAATCACCAATCACTGTATGACATGGAGATTAATTGCTAGTTTGTTCATTAAGAAATGAATTGAACTATAATTAGTGTGCATAAGAAATTGGTATCTAAGCACATAGTGCCTAAATTTTTTCAAGGCATACATCACCATCATGAGATCCTTCTCAGTGGTGGTGTAGTTAAGTTGTTCATCCATGATGATTCTGCTTGCACAATGGATGTACTATGGATGTTTCTAATTGTTAATTTATGTAAGCAGTAATTCCAATGTTTACTTAGATGCATTTTTTATTATGTGGAATAGTATGAAACAATTTGGGCCACATAGAATTGGAGCTTCTATGAGCTTTTTATTTAATTACTAGAATGCTTGTTCATATTCCTTGGTCAATTTGAAACCTACATCTTTCTTTGTAAGCTCCATAAGTAGTTTGAAAATTTTGTAGAAATTCTCTATGAAGCACCTATAGTAACTAGTATGATGAAGGAATGACCTTAGATATTTTACAATTTAATGTTATATGGTAATTTCTTAGATGAATTTTACTTTCTCTAGGTTCACCTCAATTCCTTTTTTTGAAATATTATGTCCTAACACAATGCCCTCTTGAATGATCAAATCACTTTTCTACCAATTGAGCTATAAGTTTGTCTCTACATAGTGCTTCAACACTTACTTCAAAAGGTCCAAAGCTTATTCAAAGTTGGCATCATAGGTGGAGAAGTCATCCATGAAGACTTCCACACCACTACCAATATGTTACTGAACGATGCTACGTACAAGACATTGGAGCATACAAAGGCCAAAGGGCATATTTTTATATGCAAAATTCCCCCAAGAATGTGAGAAAGTAACCTTAGCCTGATCTTTTAGTGCTATTTAAATTTCATTATAACCACTATAAACATCTAGAAAATTGTAATATTTTTGCTGTAAAATTGTATCCAACACATAGTCCATAAATGACAATGGAAAATGATCTTTGAATGTTGTTGTATTCAACAACCTAAAGTTTATACAAACTCTCCATTTTTGTTCTTTCTTAGAGATAATCAAGAGTGAGCTCATCCACTCACTATTTGCTACAGGATAGATGAATCCTATCTCAAGAAGTTATTTTACTTTAGCTTTGACAACTTGCTTAAGCTTTAGATTTAATCTCCTATGTTGATGCCTCCTTAGCTTGATAGAGGAGTTTGTATAGATATGATGTTGTTATATCTATAGATCTATCCTTGTTAACTCATGATACAACCAAGTAAAGGTTGTTGACCATTTGTTGATAACTTGCAGCAGCTTCTTTTTTTGTTTTCTAGTGAGTAGCATTAATAATTACTAGCTTGTCATTCTCAAGAAAAACATATTCTAATGTTTTTAGTAAAGCCTTAAGTTCAAGGAGCTCTTGCTTAAAATGATTTGGGATTTCCAACTCCCCAAAATCTTATTCTATGTTTTTGTGGAAGAGTTGGTTATGAATCTACTCCATTCCATCCATGTTATCCATATAAGCATTTGTGAGAAGATCCACTACTTCCATGCATATTGTTGATTTAGAGTTATTTTTGGTTATCAGCCACTTAGTACCTTCTTGTCTTGTGGTTGCTACCTACACACATCATTGGACATTCAATGTCTCAGCACACTTATTGCATACTATGATGGATGTACTATTCATAGTCCATATCATTTGCATGCAATGGCACCCTATGCCACTGTACACAATGCATGAAACTCACTTATTTTGAAGCTTTCCCAATTCATTTTCCTTGGATATTTTAAGGTATTTGATCCCTATCTTGGCATTAATTTAACTAAGCCAATCCCTTCTCATGATAATAGGGATGTTCCCGTTATAATTATTCATGTGCATCACTAGGAAATCTATCGAATATGACCAACCATAGACAGTGGCCACAATGTCCACGAATCCTAAAGAAATAGTGATGGACTAATTTGAAAACTCTAATCTGATAATACATTTCTTGAGTGTAGGAAATTTCTAGGTCTTGTACATTTCTTGGGAAATCATGTTTACTTTAGAACTTGAATCTAGAACAACCTTGCATGGATCATTTCCTACACTCTGCAAATAAATTATGTCACTCTTAGAATTAGATCATTTCCTAGGAAAGTGTCCCACCTTAATGTAATCTATGACTATATGAGTCAATAAGATAGTATGAGAATTTGAGGACCTTTGGTTTGAAAGTAGCTCAATAGCAATTTCAGAAGTAGTTAATGTAGGGTTAGCAGCCACAAATGTTTGTGAGGGTTTTTGTGGATTGTTTGGTCATACGAAATTCCGTTTCTAAGGCTTATGCTAAGAACCACTTGGAACATCATTCAACTATAAGTTTATGACCTCCATTGCATTTTATTATTGGGATTGTAGTGGAATTCCCCTTACATAGGTAGTGTAGGTAGCAAGGAAGTGGTATTAGAGGATGTAAGGTGAGTTGGTGGATATGAAGGAGGATAAGTGGAGGGAGACTCAATCCATGATGTAAAGGTTCTATGAAATTCTAGATGATAGTAGTGATGAGAGAAAGGAGTATGGCTAGTGGAGCCACAAGGAGATAAGGGTCTAGCTAACAATAAGGATATTGTTGACGCTATGGTGGCATCCCCCACAATTATGGCTTTTGCCATTGTTGATACTAATTTTGAGGTTGAGGTGTTACTCCACTTGGATAGTATTATGTTGGGTGGAACTACTACCTATAAGTGCCTTGTGGATAAGGAAATCTCTTAGGTGGTTGTTTTCTTGCTAATTTTGAATTCAACATGTATACTCCAAATTCTTACTGATGTGATACCATAGAACAACATTCCTTGGAATGTTCATATTGACAAATTACATCCATCATCATCTATTTTTGAACCTACAACCTCACCAATGGTTGTGGCCTTATCTTTCTACTAAAAGTAATCCATGCTTATATATTTCTTTCTTCTTTTGTCTCTATCTCTACTTCCCTACTCTATCTTCTCCTCCTCAATCTTGAGAGTATAGAAATTCTTATCTAAGAAGTCTTACATTTTGTCCACCTTAGCCAATATTTTAGCAACAGATTTTTAAATTGACAAGGTTTTTCTTTACACCACTTCATCTAGTGATGCTTCCTCCTTTGAATCATAGAAATGCATTTTCATTTTGAGAATGGAGGGCTCCCTATTATATTCCTTTTCTCTTCCTCACTTTTTTAGTGCTCCTTCTTCCTTTGTCACCTAATTAATCAATCTTTGGATCTGATTGGCTTTCATTTTGGAAATTCTCCCTTAGGCATGGACTCTAGGAGTTTATCTACTTTTGTTTCAAAGCCCATCTATAATGTGGTGAAGCTTCTCCCTTTGATAAAATCCATGGCCTAGACATTAACATAAGAGATAGTAGTACCTACCCAAGGCTACATCAAAGGATTCATGATTACTATATTTCCATCCTCGGATTTATTTTCTCAAGTTGGATACTTTGGAATACATTTGGTACTTATCATTGAATAGCTCTAGCTTTATACTTCATCTGTAAATGAATTCTAGCTTCAAGGACTAGTACTAACTTTTAGCTTCCTTGATGAGTATTCTTGGAAATAGTTTAAGCTTTTACCACTTGCTCTTGATGTTTTATAAGGCACAAGCATTATGGAAGACTTATAAATAATGTTGAGGATTAGCATTATATCCTCTTCAAATTTAGGGATATTATTCATGTGAATCCATTTAATTTTGTTATTCCTTTGATGCATGGTATGAATTTAAATTGCTTTTGAAATATTGATCATGTTCCTTATAGCTAGTAATAGTTCATCATAGTCATTGCGTTCATTATGGCCACTATCATGGTCATGCCTCCTATGATGTGACATGTTGTACCTTCATTCCTAATGATGCTCCTCTTCCACTCATGGTTGTCTATGCTCCTTGTTCTTATCATCATAATGGAACTTTTGATCATATCTATCTCAATCCTAATCTTTCCTTCTTCCATCTCAGCCACAACTCCTCCTATGAAAGTTTGATGATGAGGAGGATGGTGAAGGTCGAGGACTAAAAGAGTGGTGCCTACTAGTCCTTCTCCTATGGTCCTTTCATTGTTCTTTGTTTTTTTTCCTTGAATGAATGACTAGAAGATCATTACCTTGATATTATTTTAGTTTTGGACTCTATTCTCTTCTTACCTTGGTTTTTCTTCAAAATTAATTGCAACCATTAATGAAGTGTGTCATCCTCAATGACAGAAGGAGAATATGTATACTGAGATAGCCTTGGAAAGAAATCAGGGCCTTCTTTCTATGATTGTAGAAACAACGGTGTTAGGGTTCTCTTTTCCTTGAAGGCTTCATGGTATGCCTCCATGCATCAATCCTTTCTGAGTTGGGCTTCTAAGTGCTAATATTCTCTAGAGGTGTGATCTACTACCTCATACTCTAGACCTGATGATTAAATTTCCATCTTTATGAGATTGGCCATGAGAATGACAAGAATAGACTGATCAAAAGGTAATAGGATGTTATCCTCCATATTCCTCTAGCATAACTATTCATCTTGATGGAGAATGAAGGTGAAATCTAGATAGTAGGGATCTGGGTATGCATAGATGACTTTCAACTATTGAGGTTTCTCACTAGTAGTTCTTTTAGTAATTCCTATGATCTATTCCTATGAGAAGAAGTCATTTTAGTAATTTAGACAAAGTGTGCCTTGACATAATAATCTCATTATTTTATATTAAGGATAACTTGTTATATTCTTCTTACAAAAACTTTATATGGATTCATTGTTCGATAATACTTAGTGTACTTAGCTAAACTTAATCCTTAGCCACAATGCCAATGATGGGCAGTGAGTAGTCCCTATCCCAATCATATGAATCACAAGGGTTCACATGCGATCTGATAAAATTCTGTGGACTTATTTACCTAAGTGGCCAATATTTCTAAATCGTGAATTACGTAGTGAAACATCGACAAATCTAGACTATGGCATCCTAGCTGCAAATTCAACCTAGTTGAGAACATATTCAACCTATCATGAAGAGTGTAGTCAACATGAAGGTTAGTTTTACAAATTTTTTTGTAACTGTTAGACTACGCTCTCCCCTAGATGGGAGTGTAGTCAACCTCTCATGGAGAGCATAGTCAACCTCTCATGGAGAACATAGTTAGCATGAAGGCTAGTTTTACAAATTTTTTCTAAGTGTTAACACTACACTAGATCCTAGTTGAGGGCATAGTCAGCCTCTCGTGGAGAGCATAGTTAGCATGAAGGCCACTTTTGCATATTTTTTCTTAAGACTACACTCTCCCCTAGATGAGAGAGTAGTCAGCCTCTTGTGGAGAGTGTAGTCAACACGAAGGCCAGTTTTGCAAATTTTTTCTAACTACTGAGACTATGATCTCCCCTAGATGGGAGTGTAGTGAACCTCTTGTGGAGAGTGTAGTAAGCAAAAGGCCAATTTTTGTAATTTTTTAAAGTGTTGACACTATGCTCTTTTCCATATGGGAGTGAAGTTAGCCTCTCATAGAGAGCATAGTCAACACGAAGGTCATTTTTTCGTAGTTTTATCTAAGTTTTGAGACTACACTCTCCCCCAAATAAGAGCATAGTCAGCCTCTCATCAAGAGCATAGTCAACACGAAGGCCATTTTTTTGTAGTTTTTTCGAAGTGTTAAGACTACGCTCTTCCCTAGATGGGAGTGTAATTAGCCTCTCATAGAGAGTGTAGTAAACACAAAGGCCATTTTCTCGTAGTTTTGTGTAAGTATTGAGACTATGCTCTCCCCTAGATGGGAGTGTAGTCAGCCTCTTGTAGAGAGTGTAGTTAGTATAAGGAAAATTTTACAAATTTTTCTAAGTGTTGATATTATGCTCAACCCCAATTGAGAACATAATCAGCCTCTAGTAGAAAGCGTAGTCAATAGGAAGCAAGTTTTGACAAGTTTTGGCAAGTTCCAAGACTATGCTCAGCCTCAATTGGGAGTGTAGTTAGCCTCCTGTAGAGAGCATAGTCTGCAAAAGTCCAGTTTCTCATAGATTTTACCAGCATTAAGACTATGCTCTTCACCAACCTAGAGCATAGTCAGCCTCTTGTAGAGAGCGTAGTTAGCCAGCATAGTCTCTGGTAGCCTCCATAGTACATTAACAATGCTTAGTTTAGCTCTATAATGTAGTGAAATCACCTTTAGCAAGCATAGTTAGCAAGATACTTCCTTTTTATATCTCCCTTTTCTACAAAACTATAACTATGCTTGACCCCATGCAAGAGCATGGAGAGTGTAGTCCCATAGAGTGTAGTCTCTGGCTTTTATTTTTTAGGTACCTTATGGTCTTCTCAGCACACACATGTGGTTGGTAGCATAGTCATAGTCTCACAGTCTTGTAGAGTCTGGCAGAGCATAGCAAAGCACAACACAACTAGCCCCATCAGTACACCACATGAATAGTGACTACATTGAGTGTAGTCCCAACTATCCCCTCTACCACATGGTAACCATCCTATATTTTTTGCTAACCTTAAACCTATAAATACCTGTGCCCTCAAAGTTGTTAGGTTTGGAAAATCTAAGGAGCACTTAGAAGAAAACCAAAGAAATTTTGGTAAACTAAGAAGAGGCAAAGTTGTAGACTACCATAGACTCCCATAGTTCAACAGAACACCACATCCAATAGTACACCATGACAGCGAACCTAGTAAATGCAGACACCTCGGTGAAACACTAGTCTTCATAGCCAGACACCTTGGAGATTGTGACTACACTGTCCACTACACCTATTATACATCATGTATCTTCTAACCTCTTTTGGTGTTAACTATGCTCAGCCCCAATTGGGGTGGCATCCACTTCACTCTCTCTTTCCTTACATTTTCTGCACTTTATTTACATTTTTTTTGCTATTTTATCACATAGTCACATTGAAACTATGCTCAAGCGGTGATTTATGTGCATTGATGCTACCAAATCTACTGAAAATATTAACTATGCTAGCCTCCTTGGGTACCTCTTAGCTACACTCAACCCCAGTAACATCATTAACACCGTGAACACTGTAAACACCATCTACACCCTTAGCACCATCTCACATCAGCATCATAGCTAACCAAACTACACCCCTATTGCATCTGGTAAGTCCTATTTTGATCAACCAAACTATCCAAGGCACCTTGTCTCTACCCCTAACAAGCCCTCATGTGGATTTTGGATTAGGCTATGTGCCCATGGACCTCGGTGTTCTAGCCACTAATGTTTTTGATCGCTGCAATTTCTAGCACTAAAAGGAGGGCTAAGCCACTTTTTTGGACTCTGTTGTGGTTGTCTTGCATTCTCTCTACATTATAGTTTTCTATCAACCTATCGGTGTAGATTGGACCTCATAGTTGGTCCCCCTGGAACCCCACATAGCAACCCAAATCACACTTGCTTCTATTGTTGCTAAGTTCTCAATCTCTTTAGTTGGAGCATAATCATTTCTAGTGTAGTTAGTGTAGTCTACTCTCTGGCATGGCGAGCATAGTCAACATGGTCCCGTCTTTAGTGTAGAGAGCATAGTTAGTGTAGTCAGTAGTGTTAGCTGAGACAAAGTCAGTTTCAATTTAGTCCATTGTGTTTCATAGTCAACAACCTTTGCAGTCATCTTGTAACCTGATTTGTGATCGTAAATCTAGATTAACCTTTGACATCAATGTCAAACACACTTGACATCTTGCCCATCCAACAACAGACTAGGATTGATGACCTTGGAATCCTCGTAATGGTAAGACTAAGGGAATTCCTTAGGTTATGTGGCCAAGACCCAGAGCATTTTGAGCTAAGTAATGAGCAATACAACTTCATATGCATAAAGATCCAAGCAAGGTTACCCATAGTTTACTTTGACATGGAGGTAAAATGGAACTAAAAATTGATCATTTGAGACAAATGGGAGTATATCCCTTTCTCATTCGATATCATCCCACCCACGGAGCATGACCATCATCTATTAACCTAGCTCATCTGAGTAGGTGAGTGCAATGTAGGAATAGATTATGAGGAATCCCTGTAGAAGGAAGAGGATAAGTTTGAAGCTCACTCTGAGCACAAGGGCCCCTTCCACACCACCTTTCAATGAGGAATCCCTAGTTTGGCCCCTCCTTGATTTAGTTCACATGTTCTCCTTGAGACGGTCATAGCACCAACATCACCTTCCCACTCCATTAGGCCTAAGTTAATGCCTGTAGTAGTAATGCATCAGATGCAATACACATATTATGATGTAGTAGCTCCCCTTAACTTACAATTTTTGGCATCATCGTAACTCGTTCAACCATCTTTGTCCATAGCAACCATATCATCTCCACCATACATGCATGCAGGACCTATCCCGAGGTCCCAAATGACTTAGGCACCCTACATCCTACATGTTTCTTCAATGCCTTCAATGTTGATCCAACCCACACATGCATTGCTTGTCCCAATCACGATGTCCATAGCATAGCCAACACATCAAGCATATCATGTAGTTTCACAACTAGCAACTAGATCATGGACCACATAGCCATCCTAATAGCAAATAGTGCAACCAGATCAATTAATTGGAGCATCTCAAAACATAGACCAAGCATTCCAATTGATCCAAACCTTGACCGAAGAGGTGAAGTGACTCAAAGTTGCCTCCTTTGAAACTATCAAAGTGGTGGACTTGTACCATGATAACCCTATAAGTCCTACAATCCCACCTTTAACTTTTCCAACTAGGGTCTCACTACCTCAGTTCATCAAATACAATGGTGACGAAGACCCCAATGCACATTTGGTCACATTTAGTTCTAAGTGCCTCTTGTTGCAAGCATGGCCACATGTCATCACACATGTGTTCACCATGTTACTAATTGGAAAATCACTAGATTGGTACCATGCACTATCCAGAGGATTTATTTCCTCTTTGGAGGACCTCTTAAGCCAGTTCGTAATGTGCTTCATATATAATTTGAAGCCAGAGGCAACCTTAGACCAACTAATGCAAGTCAAGTAGGGCCACCTAGATCTAGTGTAGAAATTCATTCAATGTTGGAGTTTCTCACTAAATGAAATATGAGAGCCAATAGAAAAAGCACATCTCCTAGCCATTTTTAAGGGTGCAATTAATGACTTCATAAAGTTAAAGCTGTACTACCTGGGCCTGTAGTCCCTAAGCCAAGCCTTCACTCATACCAAAAACATAGAGGATGTGGTAGAAGCTAGCAAGGACCTAGCCTCTGTGGCCTACAAGAACCAAGATACAAGGAGAAATAAGGACAAGGAAAAGGAGAACACAATAGTGACAATCATAGGCAAGAAGGCCAAGGAAACCAATCGAGTGTTGATAGCTAGGTAGCTTAAAGCCCCAGCTAACAACAAAGCTACCAATGCTAGTGCCAAGGAAACCAACCAACCTACATCCTCGGTGGCCACAATACAAATTATTCAAAAGCATAACTTTGAGTGCAAGGATTTCTCTAAGTATACCCCATTGTTGCTAAAGCCCTCAAAGATGCTGGAACAACTGTTAAAAGTTGTATGCATCCAATACAAACAAATGTTTGAGGATGCCTGCAAAAAACATGACAGATATTGCAAGTTGCTAAGAAATCCCACTTTGGCAGTGCCAAATGAGGCCTCAGTCCTAAGACATTTTATGCTAGATTGATTCTATAATTACCACTAGTTGCCTGGCCATAACATGGATGTTTGACTAGCTTTACAAGATGACCTACAAAGGATGATAAACAAAGGCAAGCTAGCCCTTGACACTACAAACCCATTTAGGCCCCAAAACCAATCCATGAGGGTGTACAATCATCCTCTAAATATAGATGACGCAAGCTACATCATAAAGGTTATTAGCATTGATGATGGTCCAGAATTAGCTCAGCAAGAATTTGTGGTCCAAGTACCCTTTGGTAGAGAAAGGATCCTCTCAGCACCCATGGGTTCAAGGGCCCCCTTCCTTGTTAAAGTGCCACCTCGAGCACTTGCAATGTCCTTCGTGGTTAGGGTCCCATTGCATGTCACATCAACTACAACCAGTTAGCCATCCTTTATCGTTAGAGTGCCCTAGCATGGTAGCTCCTCACCTGTCCAAAGACTAGTAGTAGGAAACACATCGGTCCCTTTCCATCCAAGGGCCAACCTCAGTGGCAACATGGGTAGACCCCCTAGGTGGAACATAGTAGACCTAATGAACATTTGGTAAACAAAATGATTAGGAAACATTAAGACCAAAGAGTGTTGGGTCCACCAAAACTAACCCCCATATCTGCAATTCCCATGGCCAAAACAACTAAAGAGGCCACAACTAGAAAATCATAAGACAACACTAAAACACCCTAAATTTTCAAGGCATTCTTGCTTCACCAAGTCCTTGGAATTTAGGCAGCATCATGACAGTTTGGCAGAAAATGGATGCTCTGAGTTTAGACTATCTAGTTTGGCAAATTTTCTACCTCTGGTGTGGACAGGCCCAACGAACTCATCGGCCTACCCACTTGGGTAGTTCATCCAGTTGAAAGTCTACTTGGGAGCAATGCATGGGGTTGTTGGTGGTGCTTGAGCTATGTAAAATAGTTTGACATGTTTTCTAGTCAAGAATTTTGCTACACTACGCTACACTATGTAGTGTAGTAGGCCTCAGAAGACAATTGTAGGACAAAGCTCTACGCTATGCTACGCTACGCAACGTAGCACAATGTAGCAAAAGTAAGGTAGAAAGGCCTAGCTTACTTAGTGATTTCAATTGCACTGAGTAAGCACTTCCGATCTTCAAAAGTAGTTGCTTTGCTTAACTTCAAGTCCTTTGGCAAAGCTCCTCTTAATAGAAAAGTAGCAGATCAAGAAAAAAATAGGCTATGTTGGCTACTACGCTATGCTATGCTACACAGCGTAGCAATGATGCAAGAACAACAAGAGGCATCTCAAGATGTAGGATCAACAAGTTCACATGCTTCGCGTTGCAAAGAGCAAAGGCTACAGATTGTCAGCATGATTTGCAAACAAGCACTTGCAATGCAAATCATGAGTAAGGCTAGCTTCTACGCTATGCTACGCTACATATTGTAGCATAGTGTAGCAAACATGAAGAGCTAGCCAAAACACTTCAAAGGCTTCCAGCAGTTACAATTGGCTCCACCCAGATTTCTCCTTCGAATTGGTGGTTACGCTATGCTATGCTACATAGCATAGCATAGCATAGCAAATAGCTACGCTATGCTAAACATGCTATGCTACATGGTGTAGCACAACATAGCAAGTAGCTACGCTACACTAACATCGCTATGCTTCACAGCGTAGCACAACGTAGCAGGCTTTTGGGTGTAGCATAGCATAGTAAGCAGCTACACTATGCTAAAATGGCTACACTCCACAGCGTAGCAGGCAGCTACACTATATCGGTGCGCTTCACTCCTTATCTGCATTGATAGCACACCTAATCCAAACGTCTCTAGTTCTGACAGTGTAATTGCAGCGCGACAAGCTCATCAATTAGCTTTGCATGTCCATGCAGCACAGACACATCAACATCTTGCAGGTCCAGGACACATGGCATCCAAACTGCATTTTTCGCATGCTCCTAGCCTTATAAATACCCTGACGAGAAACACTCAAAGGGTTGAAAAAGTTTACAGGTTGGCAAATTTGGCAAATTTATGTAGAAACAATGGTTGGCAATTTTTAGCAGCTTTACGCATAGTTGGTAATTCTTAGCATTGTTGGCATTTGTTGTTGGCAAATCATATAAACAAAAACCTGTTAGAAAAATAGTTTGCATTCCCATTTTGCATCTTGTTAGCTCTTTTCCATTGCCTTTATAGCACTTTGCATTGTTAGCGCATGAATTCGTGTTCAAGCATACAGTTGGCATGCTTTGAACATATTTGGTTACTTTTGAGATATCTGTGCTTCCCAATGTCGTGCAACCGATTGTATCCACTTTGATAAAGTAAAGTCGTAGCCTTGAAAGCAGTGGATTTCTTAACCCCAGTTTACTTTCTTCTCCTATTTATTATTGCATTTTACATCATTTTCATTCTTCACATATAATAATCGATATTTTATGCTATAAATGCTATTTTCACATTATACGTTTGCAAAAGGTTTAGTGACACCCATTAAGTCCTTGTCTAATTGACCAGACCATTCAAGGCACCCTGTTTCCATTTTAATCTAGCACGGTCCACATGCGAATACGTGGTTAAGATTTTCACGATTGACGACCTCTCGATGTTTTCTAGCCACCAACGTTTTCAGTTGCTACAGTTTTCTGGCACTAGAAGGAGGGCTTTAGTGTCCTTTTCCTTATGTTACAGTAGTCCTGTAGGCGTTTTGCACCCCGACATGCACTAGCGTAAACTTGACACCCTTTAGTGGTTGTTTACGCATCGTGTGGTGCAGATCGGTCACTTTGATGATTCCTTTGGAATCTGGCAGGACATAAAGCCTCCGATCACTATCTGACCCTTTTGTTTTATGGTAGTTTTGCACATGTTCTATACTCCGTCATGCACTAGCGTAAACATGACACCCTTTTGCAATTGTTTATGCATCATGTGGTATAGATCGATCGCTCCAACGATTTCTTTAGAATCCGACAAAACATAAAGCCTTTGATTGCCTTCCAATCTTCTTGTTTTTCTTGTTTACAAATCCATTTAGCTTTGCAAAAATGACTGCACCAAGCATTATTGCTAACACCTCTAGTGTTGAGGTTCCCCTTACGGTTCAAGACATCACAGGTGCTAAACAACCACTCAGCCTAAGGCTGGGGCCACGTCGATCCTTAAGGATCCAAAATTGGGGACCTAAGGGCTTGGCCCAACAACATGAGCAATACAATTTCCTCTGCACTAAGGTGCAGGAAAACCTACCCTTAGATGCACAAGAGTCTAAAGAGAAGTGTAGCTTCAAGTTCACCTACTACAATGGAAAGGAATTTATTCCTAGTCCCAGCATTTTCATCCCCTTAATGCAAACGAACCAATGGCTTCTAGATCAACTGATCCAGGTCCTTAGGCCTGGGGAGTTATAGGACATAGTGTCTCATCACGATGAGGCTTTCTAGGATGGACAAGAAGAGTTGGATTCCCAATTCGACGAGGGGGGGGCATCAAACCAACCCTACCACCATCCCTCCTACCTCGTCCTTTTGGACGAACCCGCTATCTATTGCCACTCCCTTAGTAATCATGCCTATGCCATTGCAACCCGTGATTACATTAGTAATGGGTAGCCATGTCATGCCCTCGATGTATCAATGCCCCTATTCCCCTGTCTCATTCTTACCCACTATTCCTCCATAAACTGTTCATCAATCTATTCCTGCATCCCATCATGTATCGATCACAACTACCCTGCCACACATTCATACCATTCCTACTTCGTAGTCGCATGTAGCTTCCACCTCTATTCTTGCATTTACACCAATTCCATTGTCAACGGTGGGCCTAGGCTTGTCCACATGGTGGACCCCATTCACCTCTCCTCCTGCTACCTTACCATCGCAGATGTCTCACGTTCACCATTAGACCTACCAAGCTTCACAAATGATACCACCTAATACGGGGATATGGTCTATTCCACCAGCCATGCAAACAGTTTATCCTGTATTGCAACCATCGGCTACTGCTACAATAGCACCACCTGCTAGTTGGTGGATGCCACAAGCAACACAATTCGTAGGGGCAAGCCCAACGGCACCACCAATAGGTCACACTGCTACCCCTACTACTCCACAGATGGGAGCTACCCCTACAATTCCCTAACCATCTGCATCATCCCCGAGTCTAGATCAAGCATTCCAGCTTATCTAGACCCTTACTGAGGAAATAAAATGCCTCAAGGTTGTTGGATCTGATACGGTACAAGTCATGGACTTCTACCAGGATGATCTCATCAGCTCGGCAATCCTTGCACTAACGTTACCCCCAAGGATGTCACTTCCCCATTTCACAAAATACAACAGGAAGGGAGATTCCAACGCACATGTTGTTACGTTTAGGTCTGAGTCTCTTCTTCTGCAACAATGGTCACATACGATCATCTGTGTCTTTGCCATGTCTTTGACTGAGAAAGCCCTAGACTGGTACCGCACCCTTCCACGCTCCTCCATATCAACCCTAGAGGAGCTTCTGACCCAGTTCGTGATGTGCTTCAAGTACAACTTGAGACCAGAGGTAATGCTGGATCAGTTGATGAGTGTGAAACAAGACCCCCTGGAACCAGTCTAGAAGTTCATCAAACACTGGAGCACAACCCTTAACGGAATTTGCGAGGCCATTGTGGAGGCCCATTTGCAGGCTGTATTTAAGGATGTAGTAAACTACTTGATTAAATCTAAGCTGTATTATGTCACTCTACGCGCTCTCAGTCAGGCTTTCACCTAGACTAAGTGCATACAGGATGTGGTTGAGGCAAGCAAGGACCTGGCCTATGTTGCATACAAGAACACCTTCGTGAAGAAGGACAAGGGTAAGGCTGCTACAGCCACAGTGGCCATTGTGGTGAATGAGGTCAAACAAAAACCTAATAACAATAATAACAAGAATAACAAGAAACTAGCCACACCTGCAACTAACCCCATGCCCAGACAGGGCAATGCACCACAACCTCCCGCATCCACACGCAAGACATTTGTACCACCCAAATCAAACTTTGAGCGTAAAGATCGTTCAAAGTATACCCTACTGCCAGTCAAAATTTCAGATCTTTTGAAGCAACTACTGGCGGTAGGGTACATCCAACACAAGTGGATGTCAGAGGATGGAGCCAGAAAGCATCAGCAGTATTGTGAACTCCTCAGGAACCCCTTGTTGGCTTTGCCCAAAGAGCCCCCAATTCCTAAGGGTTTCAAGCTAGAGCAATTTTGTGACTACCACCAATAGTGTGGTCATGACATGGATTACTACATGGCATTGAAGGACGACATCCAAAGGATGATCGATTAGGGAAATTTGGTGCTAGACGAAAGTAATCCAATACATCCCAAGAATCAATCCTTGCATGTCTACACTGACCCTCTCAACGTTAACAACGCCGGTTACATTATCAACACCATCGACGTTGACAGTAATCCTAGACCGCCCTAGCAGCCGTTTGTGGTTCGTGTACCTCAACGTAGTGCACCAGCACCACCAGCAGCTAATCAAAGTCCATGGAAATATTTTGTCCTGAGAGCCCCTCCCTGGACATCTCCCCTTGCACCATCTATTCCCCGGGCATCTTCCCTTGCATCACCTATTAGCAGAACCACACCACTACCTCACGCATTAACACTGTTAGCTCCATTTGTTATTAGGGGGCCAAGCCATTCAACAGCCCCTACCCCACGTAAGACAACCTCATAGCCTTCTTGTCCTAATAAATGAGAAGTGCGCTTCACTAGTGAGACATCAAGGGAAGATATCACCCTAGGTACCACCAAGCCTATGCTCTCACCCCCTACTTCTATGCCCTTGTCACTGAAAAATGACGTTGTTACTCGTGCATAGTCTTCGCCACCTCATCCAATAGGGCCTAAACCCAAACTTGAAACTGTCCCTCCTTAGGAAATTCATCTTCTAGGATGAATAGAAGAGGAGAAAGGTAGTAAACTGGAAGGTGGGTAAGACCTTTTGGGTGCCCTCTCCTAGGTTAAGTAGGCTCTAAAATAGAAAAACACTACGTTGAGCCTGTATGACCTAATCATGACATCTACGCTGAGCATGTTAACGGTAATTCTGGTTGACAAGAACATGCCAGGGAAGAGAAGATGATCCATTCGGTCATGCTTCCTTCTGCACTTGCAAAACCAAAGCCATCCCAATTGACTTTTTACGATGATTACATTAGGGAAGACCCTAAACAGGGCTAGGTGACTACAACACCTCTCTTCATCATAATTCAGGTTGGCCAACATAAGATTTGGAGGGTACACGTTGATGATGGGGCTGCTACTAACGTCATCCCTTTCCCTATTGTGAACAAGCTAGGTCTGATCGACCAGATCAGACCCACAACAACTTCATGCTTAAAGTCATTCAATGGGGCATGCATTGTGGTAAAAGTCATAGTCCATATGGACTTTGTGGCAGGGGACAAGTTCCTCACAAACGCAACGTTCATCGTGGTTGAAGAGATGCCCGAGTTTAACCTGATCTTGGGAAGGTCATGGTTAGCACAACTTAGGATTTTCTCTTCGCACATCCATTAGGAGATCCATATACCCTATGTAGGCAGGGAGGTGGTAATTCGTGGTGATGAGGTAGCAACACAAGCTATCAACAATGTGGATATGGAATAAGGATTAGAGGTCGTAACCTCTGAGAGTGAAGCCTTGTCTCTGTAAACACTAACCATTTGACAAGAGAACTGACCTAGCATGCCGGTTTAGAAAATGAAAGTGCGTGGACTGAGTTTCCCTTCCAAGTGGAGGAAAATGACGTAGATGAAGGCCGTAGCAAAGTGTCTTGACCTTACACCTCGCCCACTCCATGATGGGTCAAGAAGCAGTTACGCCTAGCATAGTAACCCGACTGCTTCTTGCCCAGTTAGCATCCTTTGTACATTTACTACCTTTGTATTTTGCATCCATCTGTCTATGCTAGGTATTAATTAACCATTTTCTAAATCGTTAGTGTATCACTTCCTTACCATGCGATGGCCTAAAATGGCCCAAAACTACACTACCACATGATGGCCCAAAATGGCCTAAACCTACGCTGTTATGCCATGGCCCGAAATGGCCTAAAACTAGCAATGGCCCGAAATGGCCTAAAACTAGCAGGGGCCCAAAATGGCCTAAAAGTAAAACTTCAAAAAACAAACACATGACATAGCATAAAACCAATTTTCATTAAAGTATTTCCAATGTTTGCAAAATTTTTACAAAAAATTCAAAATTTCAAAAATCCCATGTTGTCATGGGTTATCTTCATCTGCATCGTCTTCACTTGCATCGTTCACTCCTGCATCATCCTCTTCCGCATTGCCTTCTTCCGCATTGTTGTTGTTTGCCTCTTCATTTTTGCCCTCTACGAGCCCTATGTCTTCATCTAGAACCTGCATTGCAAAAGTCAAGTAGTTAGCTAGAGCAACACATGAAAGCTAGCATAAGCCTTTTCTATAGCAAAATGTGACTAACCCAAGATGGCCTTGCGTCCATTTTGAAGGGTATGCAATCCAAACCGAGCCTGAGGCAATGCTAGACCTCTTCCTCCATGATATTAGCCCAATGCCTATTGCTTGGTTTAGCGTCTGCAACAGCTTTCTCCTTTTCGATGGCCGTCCATCTCGGTGGTCTCGGAGAAAAGGAGGTGGTAACAATCTCACCTGTGGGAAGACCCACTTCCCGTTCAGGAGATTCAGTGAACTTTACCTACTCCTTGAACTTGTTATAGGCCTCAGAAGTGCCAATGGCATTTACAAATGCTTTGTAAGTAAATGCCTCCATAGAAGCATCTTTGTATAGTTTTCGGTAGGTGGCACGTTCCCTTTATACATATGTTTATGGTTTTTCTGGGACTGCCTCCACTTGTAAACTCTAGTACTATAGTCCTTCCAATCTTGATTCTTTTGGGCCAACAAGTCCATCTGCATTTGTTGTTCTATTATTTCTTAGGTGGCTTCATTGTTTTGTCACATGACTATCCAATATCTAGCATAATCTATCATAGCCGTGCACCAATTACCATCATTAGTATCAGGGGCTATGAGGAATTCATTCCTCAATTTGAGGTCTCCCACTTCAGTGCTCATGTTAGCCTTCTCTTTCTCAACTTTGTGGACCCATTTCCACATGTCCTCATTGATGCACCTACATTCCCACAAGGAGTGTGCCAAGTGCAAAGCGCACTTGCTAGCCTCGTCATATATGCGATGAGGCACCTCGGCCACTTCTGGTGAGAATGTAGGCACAACACCAACCTTCAACACCTGTGTCATGTCCCATTTGAGTCGAGAGGCTGTAACCACACAAAGAGCACATCAGTCACATTAGTGTAGCAAGGTTAACAAACTCAAGAACTCTAGCGTAGCAACACAAAGAGCCTAGCGTAGCTACTTTACTTACCCACTTCAGGATCAACTTGTCTGAGATGGTCAACCATGTCATCGACGACCCCTTGCATGAATGTAAGCTTGTTGGGGGTCTTGGCCCATGGTTCCAAACGAATTAGAGGGGGTCCTACAGAATTAACAGTGGTTTCTATCATATAACTAAACGTGTTAGTAATGACTGAGGTGAACTGTGACAAGGCCGTGAGTAAAGAAAATGATAGTGCGAGGGCTCCTACCCAGTAAACTCTTGGGGGTGACAATAGGGTGATCATCCATCGACACATTATCAAATACATTGTCAAACTTACCTACATCTAATTGTAGTTCCCCTCCTTTCTAACTCAAAACCATGGCAGCATCCTTGGCATTCGTTCATTCTCCTGATGCTGAACTACATTCGGTAAAGGGATCTCTAGTAGAAGTCCCTTCCAGGTTGATGCGGGCTTCTTCTTTATTTTTTGATGCCTTTCCTTTTGAGGCACTAGAATCCTCCTCATCCATAGGAGACTCCTCTTCGTCTCCAAAAATTTCCTCCTCGTCAACAGGAGGATTTTCCTTGACAACAAGAGCCCCTTCCTTAGTGACAGGAGTTCTTTCCTTCTTGATCGGGGTCCTTTCCTATGAGATTGGGGCCTCCGTGTCTTTATTTCTTCACCTTCTTCTTCTTCTTCTTCCGCTGGCAGCAAAAACATATTTTCATTAGCATAAGGAAAGTTAGCTTAAAAAGTAGGTGCTACGCTATGCTACGCTGCGTAGCATAGTAGGGATTAGCAAAGTAGGTAAGGAAGTAGACATAGGCAAAAGAATTTACCAATGGGGGGTTGTGTCCTGCATAGCTTGAATCGCAATGTTTGCCCCTCTTCTTCTTTCGTATGAAGGGTCTCCTTAGTTGGTTGAGGCCTCTTTCACCACATCTTGGTGGCCATCGTTTCGGTAATGAGGCACTTCCCCTACGACATGCTACCGGAAGTAGTAGGAGGTACCTCTCCCATGCTGTCTTGGCCACGAAAGTTGCAGGCTGCCTGATCCTTAGTCATCATAGAGAACAACTCCCCAATAGCTTCTGGGGGATCTTAGGCTCAGGTGGTTCGGAGGATTTGGCAGATCTATGGTTTGGAAATCTAATTGCGATTTCGCATAACCCAGGCTCCATTCTCGTGGACTACCAAAAACTCCACGAAATGTCACAAGCAGGCTATGTAAAAGGTGTAGTGCACATTGAAACGCGACTCCTGCCTCTTATGAAGCCTGACAATTTCAGTCTACAGGCCTTTGCACAGATACCTAGCCTAGTTGTAATGAGATCCCTCTTCCATGACCTCCCACATCACCCAAGCTTGCTCAATCCCAAGGATCTTTCCTTGGGAAAGTAGCTGGGGGAATGCACGAGCACGAAAGACGGGATAAACCTCTTTGGTGGGTCTCAGCCTAACCTTATCCATGGGGATCCCCTTTCACTCTTTTGGAACTCCTAGCCACTCCTCAATGTCCTCCTTTTTATGGTTCACCTCTTTCTTGGTCTTTGACACTATGAGGATGCCATCATCGGGGACACCAAAAAGGCTTGCAAATAGCTGGTCATTGATCTCAAGGACCACTCGCATGCCGTATACACGTGTGTAGAAGTGGTCCACCTTGTCGAAAAAGGAGTTGGCTAGGACCAGCATCTCAGTGGTAGGGATGCTTGGATTCAGGGCTAGGAACAAATCGATGAGCCCAACACCTTGAAGGTGTTTGATCATGGATTCTAAGGTCATGGTGCATATCCAACGTTGGCTCTCATCTACCTCCTCGTACTTGAAGTAGTTGTTTGCCCTCCTGGCTTCCAGTGGTTATCACCGTCACCTCCTGGGACTTCTTCACCCCTATAGTAGTTAACATAAAAACACAAAAAATAAAAAAAAAATCAATGACACTTGAACATGCAGTAACTACTATTTAGCTTACCAGGCTTATACGGTGACAGGAATGGTAGAAGACTAACTACGACATCTTCAACGGTGATTGGTTTAAAGGGTGTCCATATAGAGTTTGGAATACCGAGTTGGGTAGGTTTGGTACTCACCCTTGCATTGGCCTATCACACCTGTGCGTAGATTCTCAACAGAAGAGAACTCCCGCAGCGTCATCTATGCTAGGTTCAACACATCTGTATTTCCGTGAAGCCCCTCCTCATTGATGTAAAACCTTGTAACAAAAACACACTATTAACATTTGGCTAGCGTAGAAAATATTACATAGCGTAGTGGAACATGGCTACAAAACTCACTCGCCAGCACTGTAGATGGTTCTTGGTGGGGTTTGGAAGCACATTGCCATATGAAGTGCAATAAATAAAGTGTTGTAGAGATGGTAGCAATTATACTCGAGCATATCCTAGATCTAGGCCAAACACCTCAAATGTTTTGGGCATTGACTGGACCCTTCTCTCCGCCCGCTGCCAGTTGCCCCATCTGTCAAAAATCTCAGAATACCCTTATTTGCCCCAGGAAATAGGGTTTCTATTATGGTGGCCGCTACCTCCTCTGCCAAGTATGACCAAATGATCACACTGAAGTGTTGGAGGAGGAATTGTAGGAACTCCCATGCTCCATCCTGAAACCAGACCGCCTCCTCTCCCATGTGTGTATGGGGTGGAGGAACATTGGCCACTAGTTCACTCACGCAGCACAGGGCCCCTACAATTTCCAAGATAATCAAAATTGGCCTTAGCGCTACTCTACACAACACAATAGAAAATGTTAACATCATGTCCGATTGCAATACATAAATAGCGTAGCAAAACTAGCATTCTAGCAAATAGCGTAGCATGATTCTCTTCATGCACATAGCGTAGCAAAAACATGAAGGCAATAGCGTAGCAAAATTAGCTTAGCGTAGCAACAAAGTGATTAGCCCTAACCAAGCGATTAACATTGCACTGTAATAGAACATGTGTTACACTGTGACATCACACATGGGCAAACCCTCTTGAGGTTTCTACGCTATGCTATTTGCATGCCAAGTAGCTCAAATCATCGAAGCCTCTACGGTAATGAAAACTGCAATGATGGCAGTCTAGGTGACCTTGCATGCAACTTTAGCGTAGCGTCTGTACATCCGTCGCGGCCGAAACGGCAACAACAACGGTGTCAGGGCAAAAACAACGGCAACACAATGATAGAAAAAACATAGAAATCTAGACAAAAATAAGAAAAAAAAAAAATAATAGAGGCATGAGAAAATAGAGGAAGCATAGCAGCCTACTAGGTCAAAGGCGTCTCCTCTCGCACCACGACGTGCCCCTGCATCACACGTCCCAAGGTTTTCTTCACTTCATCAACCTTAGCAAGTGCCATGTGTTTACGTTCTTTCTTGGGAGCCATTGTCTTTCCTACCGACTCTTTCCTCGTTGCTATGCTGAAATCACCTTGCTCTTTATCGCTACAATCGCTTTGTACTTCAAAAGAGGGCTCTACATTCCGAATGTGGCTTCTATGCTATTATGATGAAAATGCCAAGTTTACTAGGGGTTAATCCCTATTTATAGCTGCACTGGTAAAAAATGGAAACTTTCTATTCTCTCTCCTCATTTAATGCAGAGTATGCCGTGTAGCGTAGCATGCTCACCATGACATGGTAGCACTGTTCGTGTTAAAATAGGTGGGCTTGGGTAAAGAGCTTTGACATGATTTAAACTAGCTATTTGCCTTCACAAAAAAAATATCTCCCTAGGCGGTCCGAAAAGACCTTAAACTAGCAATCCTAATGCATAGTCTTAATCTAATTAATAGTCCGAAAATACTTTAAACTAGCAATCCTAACGCATGGTTCAAATTTAGTTAGCGGTCAGCAAAGACCTTAAACTAGCAATTTCGACCCTTATACATGTTAGCAGTCCGCAATGACATTAAACTAGTAGTTTCACATTTTTACATTAGTAGTTTGACACTCTTTTACAACTTTCCATTCTTTATATTAGCAGTTTTGCATTTTCATGTCTAGGCGGTCCATAACGATCTTAAACTAATACTTTAACCTGTTGGCAGTCTGCAAAGACGTTAAACTAGAAGCTTTTGCATTTTTACATTCTGACATTAGTAGTTTTTCACTTTTACTCCTAGGCGGTTTGCCACGACATTAAATTGACAAACCTTAAGCTTCGATACCACTTTGCATTTATCTTGATTATTCACATTTCATTGCTATTTTGCAAATTTTCACGATGCATAGTTACTACGAATAGGTACTTCTTGACTAGACTTTCATTTTATTTTGGCAGGTTGGGCAAGGATGGAAATCCATCTTGATCTCTCTTCACCTTTAGCTTTAGCAGGTCCACATGGCAAACTCACGAGACAACTGAACCCAGAGCTAATAGACTAGGAATCATCCGCAGTTAGCACCATAGCATCCTTAGAAGCATCCCTAGACTAGCCTGAGCATTTGGTCCAAGCCCTAGATCTAGAGGCCGGGGATGTAACTGAGGACCCTATCATCAAAACTCTTGTGACCACATCTAGGGGGAAATAAAAATGTTGAAACTTAGTTCCCTTCTAGATTCGCAGATGCACAAAGATGTAGTAAAAATTCTGCAAGATAACATTGAAATCTTCGCATGGTCATACAACAACATGTCAGGTTTAGATCCGAGGCTGATATAGCACAACATCATCTTAGACCTGTGCATGAAAGCAGTTAAGTAGAAGGCTCATAAGGACCAAAAATTGCACTGGCCGTACGGGATGAAATCACTAAGCTATACTAGGCTAGTTTCATTTAGGCAGCTGATTACTCGGAATGGGTGTCTAACATCATTGTAGTTTCTAAGAAAACACGAGGCATACAAATTTGTATAGACTTTCATGATTTGAACAAAGCAACAATCAAAGACGATTTTCCACTTCTAAGTATCGATCAACTCATTGACACTACGGTTGGTCATGCTCTGTTATCCTTCATGGATGATTTCTTCGGCTACACCCAAATTCGCATTAACCCAGAGCATCAGTTAACAACAACCTTCATGACCCCATGGGGTACCTTTTGTTACACTATGATGCCTTTTGGGCTCAAGAACACCGAAGCAACCTACCAACGAGCCATGACTTACATCTTTAGTGATTACATCTTTGAAACACTTAACGACTAAGTGGATGATTTAGCGGTAAAATCTAAGGAAGTTGCTGATCATCCCAATGATCTATGTGTAGTCCTCAAGTGTTGCAAGATGCACGACTTGTGTCTCAATCCTAAAAAGTGTCTTCGGGGTAAGAACTAGATGCATGTTAGGGTTTGTAGTATTAGAGGCCAGAATACGAGTGAACCATGACAAAGTAAAGGCCATCATTAACCTGGCACCACCTACAAACCTTAAGGAATTGCATGGGTTACAAGGTAGAGTACAATTCATCAGAAGGTTCATAGCAAAATTGACCAACAAGTTACACCCCATGCAACATCTACTGAAGAAAGGGGTTAACTTCGAATGGAAACCACAGTGCCAACAAGCCTTTGATGATCTGGAGGAAGACCACTTGCACCTCCCAACTGTTTACCCACCACAAAGGGATAGACCTTTCTTCATCTACCTTGCTATCTCAGACACGTCTATCGTGACATTGTTATGTTAGAAACGAGATGACAATTTTGAGATACCAGTGTACTACCTAAGTCATGCATTAATAGCGTATGAGGCGAAATACAACGAGGTGGAGAGAAACTTCCTTACCTTAGTGTTTACATTAAAAAAGTGGAGACACTATCTGTTTCATAGCAAAATCAACATTATTTGCAAGAGCAACATACTCTGAGCTATAACAAATAATCTGTATGAAAGTAGTAGGATAGCCCTGTGGAAGGCAATAACAGTGAAATTTGATTTGCACTATGTGAGCCAATCATCAAAGAAAGGTTAATCCATAGCAGCACAGCTTACGACCTCATTCCCAGATGAGCATGTTAGCACTATCAACGCCATCGCATCGCATCTCAAAGCTACCTTGCATTTTGATGGTGCCTCGATCGCGCGAGGTGGTAGTGCAGCTATTGTCATTACGTTCTCCTCTGGGGAAATGCATCCTTTTTCTTGTCATTTTATGTTCCCTTGTACAAACAATGTGGCAGAGTACGAGACTCTACTCCGGGGCCTATTAGTTGCCCAAGCATTAAGCATACAACACCTAGCGATTTGCAGAGATTCATAACTAGTTGTGAATCAAATCACCAAGCTCTATGCCTACAAGGATACACACCTACAACCCTACTATGACCTAGCAAAAACGTTTCTTAAACAATTTGCAACTATAGACGTGCAACATGTGCCACATAATGAAAAAATCGTAGTAGACACCTTAGCCACCCTAGCATTAAATATTTCATCACACTTATTCACAAGTTTGCAAACTTCGATTACCGAGTGTACGAAGCCTATCACTCAGGCAGGACACATAGCCTCTGTTAGTGTTGCAGATACTTAGGAGTGGTACTCCAACATTAAAACCTACCTACAACATAGTGATCCCCCAAGCAAATTGACATCTACCCAGAGAGATGCGATTCATAAGCGTGCTTGGAAATATGTGCTCATGGGAGACAACACCCTATGCAAATATTCCTATGACAGGATATTGCTAGCATGCGTAAACGAGGAGCAAGCACAAAAGGTAATTAATGAAGTACACGAAGGACTGTGTGGTGGACACATAGCACCTAGGGCTATGGTCACAAAAATCAAACATTTAGGGTATTACTGGCTTCACATGGAGCATGATTGCCTAGCCAAAGTCAATATGTGTGATACGTGCCAACGATATGCAAATCTCATACACGTTTCACCTATAGAGCTGCATCCAACACATATCGTGTGGCCTTTCTAGTGATGGGGACTAGACCTCATAGGACCTATCATGCCTAAGTCCTCCGTAGGGCATAGCTTCATCATCACCACCACTGAGTATGTTACTAAGTGGGTGGAAGCTATCCCCCTGAGGAAGACTACATCTCAACAGGTTTGCCACTTCATCTTGGACAACATCGTGACGAGGTTTGGGCTTCCCATGACTATTGTGATTGACAACGGGCCACAGTTCAGTAGTGCGGAAACCCAAACCTTCTACAAAAATCTTGGCATCAGACAATCATTCTCCTTACTATACTACCTGTAGGCGAATAGAAAAGCGAAGGCTACAAATAAGTCCATGATCAACTTGCTAAAAAAGATGCTTAACAATAGCAAGAGGCGATGGCATGAGAAAATCCTCTATGTGTTGTGGGCTTATAGGATGACATGAAGGACTGTGATAGGTAAGACACCTTACAGTCTTATTTATGGATCTGAAGTGGTGTTACCTCTTGAGTTGCAGGTACCATCACTCTGGATGATCCTATCAAATGTTGTGAGTGAAGCCCAGAACAATGAGTCGAGGATCATTGATCTCAACTCGATAGAGGAGGAGCATGTACAAACATTAGGTCACATAGAGCATTACCAGAACAAGCAATGGCAAAAACATCATGCAAATCCACATCAATGGCTAATACAGAAAGGAGACCTCGTTCTCAGGGTTACCTGTGAGCATATGAACAAATTCTCAGCTAACTGGGAAGGTCCATACATGGTCACAAAAGCCTTTGGGAATGGGGCCTTCAAGCTGGTAGACATGGATGGCAATGAGTTTGCAAATCTGGTGAATCACTTGTACCTCAATTCATACTACATCTAAAGCATGAACATGGTAAGCTCATTTGCTATGATATAAAACTGAAAAACGAGCGTTTGCCACAATGTAAAATTGACAAAGCTTCAACAAATGTTCACTAAGATGTAAAATTGGAAAAGGTACGCAATCATCTGCTATGACGTAAAACTGGCAAAGGTACGCAATCATCTGCTACGACGTAAAATTGGCAAAGGTACGCAATCATCTGCTATGACATAAAATTGGCACGGAATCATCTGCTACAACATAAAACTAGCAACCAAACGTTTGCTATGATGTAAAAATGGCGCAAATAGTCCGCTATGACTATAAACTGGCACAGACAATCCGCTATGACTATAAACTGGCATAGATGATCTACTAGGACCTTAAACTAGCCCATCCATCATTTGCTACAATGTAAAAGTAGCACGGACAGTTCACTATGATTATAAATTGGCATAGATAGTTCACTATGACTATAAACTGGCACAAAAGATCTACTAGGACCTTAAACTTGCCCATCCACCATCCCCTACAATGATAAACTAGCACAATAGTCTTTTGGGACCTTAAACTAGTATAACAACCATCCGCTATGATGTTAAACTGGCACATATGATTTACTAGGACCTTAAACTAGCACAACCATCTACTGGGACCTTAAACCAGCACACTATGGTCTACCAGGAACTTAAACTGGGTTTGCAGCACATCCCCAACATGCATCTACACCAGTACACAACAAGCAAGTGTGCACAGTGCTGACATGGGGTGGGACGTTGCAGTTCCAGAATGCAGTTCATGATGCAATGGAAACACCCTCTGGAATGTATGCAATGCCACTGGTCTTGGCATCTTGCTGATCCTTCGAAGATATCGTATGACATCATGCTGACCCTATGGACCTACTACCGCCATGAATCATCGCCCTAGCAGTAGCTTCCCTGGTTAGTACCTGCTGCTAGAGTTCCAGTAGTATTGTGGCCCAGCCACAATATTGTTAACCTCCAGCCCCTGACAGCATCCAAGCTCAAGAGATGTTCAATTTTCGAGTAGCCAATCCCACAGTTGAACTAAGAATGCTTGCCTTTAGCAGGGATTCCTGAGCATCCGCATTCATAGCAACTCCCAACCTCAACACCAGCTCCTCCACACTAATGCTACCAAGGTCACTACTGGCCTTCTTAGTTTGGATGTCGCATGTCTTAGCAACAACATCAGTTGCTCCAACAGTGTCCACAATAAGACCTTTGCCTTCGTTTTGCATCATGATTGTTTCTTCTGGTTTTCTCTCTGTTATGTTTACAGGGTGCGTACCAGAGGGGCATCGGTCAGAGATGTGTCTCACCATGGTAGCAAATGCTACAATGTTACAAGGTGGTTGTCTTAATTAGCTTGGCTACTTCAGAGTGCACATCCTGTCCTATCCCTTAAACCCCTTTACCTTACTCTTCACACCTACAATTCCTCTCTCTTCCCTCTTTTACATGCTTTTCCTGACACTTTTCAAGCCCTCCCATTTGCCCAATCGCAAGTCCATGACAAGCGTAACATAGCTCGCCACATGGGAAGCATCTATAAGTAGGTTAAAGCCCCATGTGGATGTAACACAACTCATCTTGGGAAAGAAACACCTATCCTGCAACAAGGTTGTTTGCAAATGTAAACAAAAAATAGCAAAAGGCAAAAGTGTAAGAGAGCAAAAGTTCACGTGCACAAAAAAAATGTGCCTAAAAAAAATGGCACGTAAGCTATTTCGTAATCACCCTCTTTAAGCATTCTGACAAGAGGTCGAAGGTTAACAAAAACAAAGATGACCATGCAAACAACTCCCTCACAAGCACTTCGACGAGGGATTCTGCTAAGTTTCATTTTTACCATTTTTCTGAACCTCCTTCCTCCCTGCTTAACCCTTCCCTTTTCCCCACATAACCAATGCAACACTCTCAAGCATAGCTGAGTGACATCTTGGCGATCATCGAAGAATGATGTTAGCATTTTGTCTTTAGTGGTGTTTCGTATTCTTTGTCAGCATCTCTTAGGTCCATCCTCCAAACATTGACAAAAAGGGGCCAATAAAACACCCTAAATTTTCAAGGCATTATTGCTCTACCAAGTCCTTGGAATTTAGGTAGCATCATGGCAGTTTGGCAGAAAATGGATGCTCTGAGTTTAGATTGTCCAGTTCGGCAAATTTTCTACTTCCAGTGTGGATAGGCCCAATGGACTCACTGGCCTGCCCACTTAGGTAGTTCATCTAGCTGACAGTCTACACGGGAGCAATGCGTGGGGTTGTGAATGGTGCTCAGGCTGTGCAAAATAGTTCGGCAAGTTTTCTAGTTAAGAAGTTTTCTACACTATGTAGCGTAGCAGGCCTTAGAAGATAGTTGCAGGATGAAGTGCTACACTATGCTATGCTACGCAACGTAGCATAGCGTAGTGAAAGCTAGGTAGAAAGGCCCATCTTACTTAGTGATTTCAATTGTACTAAGTAAGCACTTCCAGTCTACAAAACCAGTTGCTTCGCTTAACTTCAAGTCCTTCGGCAAAGCTCCTCTTACTAGAAAAGTAATAGATCAAGCAAAAATCAGGCTACGTTGGCTGCTACGCTATGCTATTTTATGCAGTGTAGCAAAACATAGCAATGATGCAAGAATGACAAGAGGCATCTCAGGATGCAGGGTCAACAAGTTCGCATGATTTGCATCACAAAGAGAAAAGGTTGCAGATTGTCAGCATGATTTGCAAACAAGAGATCGCAATGCAAATCACGGTTAAGGCCAGCAGCTACACTATGCTATGCTACGTATCGTAGCATAGCATAGAAAACATGCAGAGCCAGCCAAAACACTTCAAAGGCTTCCAGCAGTTGCAATTTTCTCCACCCAAATTTCTCCTTCGAATTGGTGGTTACGCTATGCTACGCTACATAGCATAGCGTAGAAAATAGCTACGCTATGCTAAACATGCTATGCTACACGGTGTAGCATAGCATAGCAAGCAGCTACACTACGCTAACATCGCTATGCTCCATAGCGTAGCACAGCGTAGTAGGTGGTTGGGCATAGCATAGCGTAGCAAGCAGCTATGCTACGCTAACATGGCTATGCTCCACAGCGTAGCAGGCAGCTATGCTACATCGGTGCACTTCACTCTTTATCTGCATTGATGGCACACCTAATCCCAACGTTTCCAATTTTGACACCGTAATTGCAATGCGGTAGGCTCATCAATTAGCTTTGCATGTCCATGTAGCACGGACACGTCAACATCTTGCAGGTCCAGGAAACGTGGTGTCCAAACCGCATTTTTTGTGTGCTCATAGCCTTATAAATACCCCAACGAGCAATGCTCAAAGGGTTGGAAAATTTTATAGGTTGGCAAATTTGGCAAATTTTTTCAGAAATAGCAATTGGCAATTTTGAACAGCTTGGCGCATAGTTGACAATTCTTAGCATTGTTGGCATTTGTTGTTGGCAAATCATATAAACAAAAACCTATTAGCAAAATAGTTTGCATTTCCATTTTGCATCCTGTTAGCTCTTTTCCATTACCTTTGTAGCACTTTGCATTGTTAGCTCGTGAATTTGTGTTCAAGCATACAGTTGGCTTACTTTGAACATACTTGGTTACTTTTGGGATCTCTGTGCTTCGCAGCGTCATGCAACTGATTGTATCCACTCTGATAAAGTAAAGCCGTAGCCTTGAAAGCGGTGCATTTCTTAACCCTAGTTTACTTTCTTCTCCTATTTATCATTTCATTTTACATCGTTTCCGTTCTTCGCATATAATAATCGATATTTTACGCTATAAATGCTGTTTTCACATTACACGTTTGCAAAAGGTTTAGTGAAACTGATTAAGTCCCTATCTAATTGACTAGACCATTCAAGGCACCCTGTTTCCATTTTAATCTAGCACGACCCTTGCACGGATACCGGGTTAAGACTGTCACGATCGACAACCTCTCGGTGTTTTCCAGCCGTTGACGTTTTCAGTCACTACAAACACTAAGGCACCTAAACGAGCCAAGCAAACAAAGCCTAAGTTGCCTCCACGAGAAATCCATCTCCTAGGCTAGATGGGAGAAGTCAAGGCCAACAAAAACATGGCCAATGGTAAGGACTTTGTGGATGTATTAGCCCAAGTCAAGTAAGCACTCAAATAAAAAAATACGACATTAAGCTTGTATGACCTAATCATGACCTTATCTACCCACTGTGAAGCATTAGTACAAATGTTGACCTCCATCATTGTTATGGAGGACATCCCTATAGATGAGACTTCCATCCATGTAGTGATGTTGCTCCTTGCATCATAGGAATCATGTTCTACATTCCTAGTGTTTCATGATGAAGCAATTAAGGTCAATCCTGAGAGGGGCAAGGTCAAAATGGCTCTAATGTTTATTACCATACATGTTGGGCAATGTGAGATTCACAGAGTGCACGTTGATGATAGAGTGGCCACAAACATAATATCATACACTATCATGGATAAGCTAGGCTTCACAGATCAAATCAAGCCAAACAAAAACCATGTATTTCAAATCCTTCAATGGATCACGTGTCGTCATCAGGGGCACCATAACTATAGATTTTGTAGCACAAGAGCAATTCCCCACCACTGCTGAATTCATTATCATCAAAGAGATGCCGAGCTTTAACCTAATATTGGACAAACCTTAGCTGGCCTAGTTGTAAGTCATCTCCTCTTCGATTCATCAAGAGATCCACCTCCCATACAAAGGTGGTGAAGTTATCATCCACGATGATAACATTGCCCCTTTGGCCATCAACAACATAGATATGGAGCAAGGGTTGAAGGCTGCGTTTCCTAATGATGCACCTATGACAAAGAATGAAATCCATGAGGTGAACCCACTTGAAAAAGTAGTAGAAGCCAATGACCTCCCAAAGGATGCCCTTTTGGTAGAGTTTCCCTTTGATGTAGCAAGTGAAGGTGATAGGGAATACCAAGTAGTATAATCTAGATCCTATGCATCCCCTAACCCACATTGGGTTAGGAAGAAATTGTATGACTAATATACCCTCTTAGTCCAAAATGCGCTAGGTGCCTGCCCACTATTCACTTCTACACACCCTGTACCTTACTCTTTGCTTATGTTGCATTTGTGTTGCATTAGATTAGCATGGTAGCATGCTATTTGTATTTAGCTTGATTGCTTAGATTATGCATTGATTTTCTTAGGTTGGGAATTCATCTACTTTGTTTACACATTTGCTTGTTAGTTTACACTTTTGCAGTTACTGCTTCAATGCATGAAAAACATCAAAATGCATAAAAATCATAAAAGCTAAAATTACAAAAAGAGAGATAGCAATACACAACTTGCTATGGCCTTAAACTACAATGTTTTGGCCTAAAATGACCTTAAACTATCATCCTTAAACTATGATAGTGGCCTGAAATGGCCTAAAACTATTACTATCACCTGGAATGGTCCTAAACTACCGCCTTGGCCTGTCAAGGCCTTAAACTGATAATAGACTTGCTATGGATCGAAATGGCCCAGTATTACTATGGCTCACAATGGCCTAGACTCACATACTCATAGCAAATGCAATAAAATCATCATATAAGGATAAAACTTTGCACATTACACTTAGAAAATGATCATCCATAGCAAATGTAATATGAATAACAATACATAGCATGAATAGCATTACATAGCAAAGTAAAAAGCCTAGTGGGAGGTACATTTGATCATGATCATCCAGTAGCACTAGGTGGGGGTGGAGGTTCTACTTCCTCGATCAGCTCGCTGGAGCTTGCATCATCGCATGGTACCTACAACAACCATTAACAAATATGCATGATTAGTAAGCAAGCATGCATTACATAAGCTAACTCAAAACATAAAAAGCATAAAAAACTAACTTGGGATGGTCCCACATTAGTAAGTTTTGAAGGTAACTTTCCAAGGCCATCCTCCAAGCAGCAAAGGATCTTAGCCTTAGAGAGTTGTGTCCAGTCTTCCTGGCCAAAGTCAATACCCACAATGGTCTTGCCTTTGTCCATGGTAGTCCATGGTAGTGGCTCCATGAAAAATGTAGTAGAAGAGGCCTCTCTATAGGGGTGATGATCTATCTCATAGGAGAGTCACTCACAACTGTACGCTATGTGAACAGGTCATACACCTGCTTCCCTCCAGTCATCTCAAGAAACATCTCAAGACGATAACATTTGGTAGATTCTTCCTTGTACCATTGTAGGTATGTTTCATGCTCTTGCTTGTACTAATGCTTGTGATTCTTCTGCATCTGTCCCCACTGATAAAATTTTGTGCTATAATTCTTCCAATCCTGATTCTTCTAAGTAAGCAAATCCATCTAGAGTTGTTGCTCTACTAGCTCCTAGGTGGCTGAAACACCACAAAATTCTGAGCATAGCACTTATCCAACAAGGATCAAGCTAAAGTCATGATGCTCCCCATGATGACTAAAGCTTTATGGCCTCATGGATAGCTTCAAATGAAGTCAAACTGAATAGGAAATGGTTCCATGGGATCCACAGAAGACTATAGTGACATGTGGCATTAGACCTAGTGAATTTTGAACTCAAAACACTTGGTTTTCACCAAGTATGCATCCTGCATGCCGGTCTATACATGCCCAGCATGCACCACCAAAAGCGAGGTCGACCAAGTGATTCAGCCAACCTGCACGCTGACCTGCACACCCAGCGTGTACACCTAGTGTGCAGCCCAACGTACACAAATCAGAGCCTTCCAAAACCATGTCAGATCGAGTCCAAATGAGCCCAAATTCGATAGGCAACATTCTCATGATCCAAGGGCCAAATTCAATATTTTCTATTGTAACAGTATATTCGTTTGTAAAGTTCAATTCTCTTGCATTAGGCAAGTCTGTACGCTAAGTTCACATGCCCAGCATGTACACACTGGCATGCAGCATGCTGTACAGTTGTAATTCTTTTCACACTCGGACGATGTAGCCACATGTCACCCGATTCGACATTCCAGCATCCCACAGCCAATCATCCCATATTAGATCCAAATTTGGCATCCAAACCCATACAAAAACCTAGATTTTTGACTAGATCGGGGTTCAAAAATTGGGAGAATCTGGGCAAAAATTAGGGCAAGACACTTAGAGCATTGAGAACACCCATCCTGCACACTGGACTACTACCCTGCATGCTGAGCATACAGTCTTCACGCTGTGCTTGCAACCCAAACCAGCATACCATCATCCCTCCGCATCCACCAGGGCTCTTCGTCCGCCTTATGTCAGATTCACAACTGCGTCTAGACCAGTGCATTGTAATTTTCATTATGCAATAATATTGCTACATTTTCGGCCAAGATTTGTTACAGTTTTCATTCGTATTTCTTTATCTCTTGTTTACATTCCTGCACACTGATTTACATTTATCATACCGTTTACGTATAACCCGGCATATCGCACATTGGCATATCTTTGGGGAAATCCTTGATTGATCCGCGTGCAGACCACCCAAGGTACTCTACCTTTGTTAATTCCAACCCACCCTCAAGCAAAGGTAGGGTCTTCTGTGCTTGTCTGTAAATCACACGGTGCTCTTCCCATTCTAGCCTTGCACGGATGATTTTAGATAATACAGAAAATGGCGCTAGAAGGAGGGCCTGAAACTATTTAAATCTACTCTGATCTCATACACTCATCCCCTGTGCTTTTGATCTATCACCAAGTTTCCTCAGATTTACACTTTGTCTGCATAACTCTGATTTTGCAACTCTCCAGATCTGTGTCCTATTCTACAATAATCTCAGCATCTACACGCTGCCCAAATTACCTACACGTTGTAGACCTTGTCTACACGCTGCCCAGCTTACCTGCACACTATAGACCTTGTCTACATGCTACAACTGGTTTCTGTATGCTAGTCGTTGAAGCCTGTACAGTAGGATCCAGTCCATAAGCTGTGTAAATAGGCTGCACGCTGCCAACTTAGGTGTACACTGATAAGTATACTTGTTTCATATTCGGCCATGTCCTCACCTGTACACCCTGACATTGTCTTCCATCCACCTAGTTACACTTATGACCTTTTTGTCATGAATACTGCCAACACCAACATTTCAACCAAGTCCATTCTAGACACTATTGGCCCCATGACGATGCCGATACCCATTGTGCAACCCATAGGGGTCCACGGTGAGGTTAATGCCCGGGGAGGACTTCGCCAATCTCTTAGACTTCAAGGGAAGGATCCATCATTTAATATCATAACACAAGAACAGTATAACTTCATATGTGTGAAGATCCAAGCCGGCTTGACAGTAGACCAAACTGAACTAGAGGCCAAGAAATAGTATGAATTGGTTCATAAGGGAGGACATGAGTTCATACCCTCCCCATATGACATCATCCCTCTTCCAGAGCACTACTCTGAGCTCATTTCACAGCTCCTCCTAGTAAGACGTCAATCTCATGATCAATCCATAGTAAATCCTCAATTAGAAGAGGAGGATGACTTTGCGGCGTAGTCTGAACAGGAGGATTCGTACCATACTCTCAGTCCGCACACTTACGCAAACCCGTTATTTCATCCCTTCACGGGGGAAACTATGTCTCTCCATTCATTTAAAACCACTCAAGTGCACGTGCCGCAACAGGAACCATCCACTCTTGTTCCCACACTCCCGGTGACCGATATTCAATTCAATATACCCATCACCACTATTCTTACCATTACCACGTTACCCCCTCTTTTACAAATACAACCCCAACAACACCTGCCTCAAGATAATGTAGGAGTGACTTTCCCATCTCAAGTGATTGGGATGCCATCTGTGATACTAGCCTCTACATCTGCACACTATATACCACAGATCCAAACCCAAGGGATACCCTTCACCACTTCAGCTCAACAAGTTCAGGGTGGTCCTTCACAACTCATGACTGGACAATGGGCCATGACTAGCATGGAAGCGCATCAACCTCCTCACTACAACATATGACCTCCTATGGTTCCATCCATGAATGTCCCTCAAGTATAGCAACAACAACAACAACCCTTTTCTTATACTATGCTACCCTTAGTAGCACCTACCATGAATATTCCACAAACGCAACCTCCAACCACTCAACTCTCCTCTTTCCAGCCCACCATGCAACAATCTAACTTGTATACGACACAACATAATCAATCTACTATCTTACCTAGTGCCCAAGACTGGGCTGAAGCCAAAAAGCTGATGCAAGAGCTAACTGATGAAGTCAAGTGCCTCAAAATAGCTACTGATGAAGAGCTTAAGATAGTAGATTTCTATCAAGATGACCCTATCAGCTCTTCAATTCCACCTCTAACATTACCTAAAGGTGTTTCCCTACCCACGTTAACCAAATAAAATGGGGAAACAGACCCCAACGCCCATCTTGTAACATTTAGACTAGAGTGCATGTTGCTTTAAGCATGGCCACATGCAATCTTGGGAGTGTTCCCTATGTTCCTCACAGGGAGAGCACTTGACTAGTATCAGGCTTTGCCCCGAAACTCCATAGCTTCTCTGGAAGATTTATTAAATGAGTTCATTACCAGGTTCAAGTATAACTTGAAGCCTGAAGCAACACTTGACAGCCTCATACAAGTCAAGCAAGCATCGCTTGAACCTATTCAAAAATTTATTCAAAGGTGGAGTGCTGCCCTCAATGAGCTCCATGAGCCAATCCCGGAGACTTACCTCCTCACTATTCTAAAGGGGGCCGTTAATGATTTTGTAAAGTCCAAACTATGCTATCTTAATGCACGCACTCTTAGCTAAGCATTTGTACAAATAAAGCATATTGAAGAAGCTGCGCAAAATAGCCATGATCCAGCCTATTCAGCCTTTAGAAACCAACATAATAAGAAAGACAAAGAAAAGGCTAAGGCAACTATAGTAGCAGTAGAAGAAACACAACAAACGAGCATGAGACAACAAGACAAACCACCTACTGTCCCTACTAACTATACTAGACCAGTTCCTGCTACTCCACCCGAACGTTCTACATCGCAAACTGCTACAACAAGTCATGCCCGAAACTTTGAGAGGAAATATCCCTCTCAATACACACCATTGCCCATGAAGCCTTCTCAACTATTTGACTAACTTTTGAAGGATGGAATGATGAAACACAAGCAAATGTCTCCTGCAGCTATTCAAAGACATGATCAATTTTGTAAATTGGTCATGAATCCAGGCTTGGCCACACCTAACGAGCCTCCTATCCCAAAAGGCTTTAGGCTCGATAGGTATTGCGAGTACCATCAACGTAATGGACATGGTACCAATTTTTGTTTTGCCCTGAAACAAGACATTCAACGAATGATAGATAGGGGCGAAATAACTTTCGATGAGTCCAACCCAGTCCAACCGCAAAACCAATCCATTGGCGTATATAAAGACCCACTAAATACTAAGGAAGCACCATACATAATTAACACTATCTACTTAGAAAATGAGCAAGAAGCACCCAGGATTAACACCATTTATTTAGATGATGAACAACAAACACCTAGGAGACCCTTGATATCCTATACTCCTCCCACTGCACAAACACCTGTACCGCAATCATCATATCCTCCATATAACCTACCTACCCCGCAAAGATCCTATGTCATCTAGGTACCTCCCGCGGTGGCAGCCTCCACCATACCACCACAAGCTAAACCATACGTAGTGCGTGTACCTCCTACCGCTACTACCCTAAACATGCAACCTCCTACCCAGCCCGCTTCCTATGTAGTCCGGGTGCCACCCGTGGTTGCAACTACAGAGGCACAGCCCCCAACTAGACCAACTCCATATGTTGTCAAGATATCCAAACATCCTGATAACCACCAACCTTCCATTGCAAACACAAAATTGATCAATCGCATATGTTATCAGGGTGCCTAGGTAGCCTAACACTCAACCACCTTCGACCACCCGATCACAACCCTGTCCTACTCCATACGTCATACAGGTTCCAAAGAAACCTAATGTTTAGAAACCAAATCTTTCCCCGCGCCACACGTGGGAACGCTTGGCGGACACGCTCAGATGGGAATGATTGGAGAAAGAACGTCAACAGCTTACATTAGGACTCCCCAAGCCTACTCCATTAAGTGCAGTACCCATGAAATCACCTAATAACAAATCAAACACGAGCTATAAGGGAGAATCATCAAGAATACATGATGCATCAAAATCAACGGTTACAGAAGAAAACTTCAAACCAGCTACACATGAGATAAAGCTGTTGGGCCCGATGGACCAAGTAACCACTAACAAACATGCACCTAACGGTAAATATTTAGCAACAGCCTTAACACAGGTCACGCAGGCACTTAAACAGAAAAACACTTCATTAAGCCTATATGACCTGATGTTAACTTCTCAAACTCATCGCGAAGCCCTAGTACGCATGTTGACATCGATCTCAGTAAGTGAAGACTTACCTCCAAATGAACCATCAATTCATGCGGTAATGTATTCGCTTCAAGGATCGACTTCTAAATCACTAGGCTTCCACACTAACAACATCAAAATTGATAAGAAAATAAGAGAAGTAACAATCGCACCTATGTTCATAATGATATAAGTAAACCAATTCAAAATACATCGAGTGCATGTAGATGACGGAGTCGCCACAAACGTAGTACCCTATCCCATTATCGAATAATTAGGGCTTACGGAACTAATTAGACCAACCTCCACGACATGTTTAAAATCGTTTAGTGGATCACGCATAGTAGTAAAAGGAACCATAACTTTGGACTTTATAGTAGGGGGTCGATTCCCCACATCTGCTAACTTTGTTGTCATTGACAAAATGCCAGGGTTTAATTTAATATTAGGAAGACCCTGGTTGGTTCAACTCAAAGTAGTCTCTTCCCCCATACACCAAGAGATCCACCTGCCTTATGAAGGTGGTGAGATCATTATACACAGGGAGGCTACTACACCTACCATCTCGTCACATACAGATACAAACCAAGGCTCAGAGGTTAAGTTTGAAGAACCTAAACAGGATGACACAAAGCAAAAACAAAGTTGCATGCGACCAATAGACAATGATCCATCAGCTATAAAAGAAACTTCACCTAACACGAAAACACCCGAACCTGAAACTGTACATATACCGCCTAACCTAGAAACTACAACAAACATCAAAACTACTAAACATACGGAAACACTAGAAGATGCCAACATAGAGCCTGTTCCATCAGACGTCCCTTGGGCTGAATTACCGTTCAACGTGATCAGCGAAGGGGACGCTGAGTATAGGATCATACCTATTAACGCCACTCCTAATGTTAAATTAAGAAAACTCAAAAAATTACTAAACCAATAAGCTACATTCATCGTCTGAAATGACGTTAAACTACCACATGTCTACAACGACATAAAACTAGCTGCAGCCAGAAATGGCCGATTTGTCAAGAAACCCACAAGTATCACTTGAAACTTCCCTTGTTTACTCATGGCCCAAAATGGCCTTAAACTAGTGCATGGGGCTCGAAATGGCCTTAAACTAGAACATCAAGACTACAGTCCATCATGACTTTAAACTGACACACATATGCGCATGGCCCGAAATGGCCTTAAACTAGAGCATTTTCTTACATTTGTTTTCTCTTAATTCAAGTTCACTGTTTGAATTTATGCTTACATTGTTGCGTTATTAGTTACAGTTTTGCTTCGCATCCCCCTTTTATACGATTATGCTTCAATTACAATTACATTCCTGCCTGCATTCCTACTTCGTGCATTACACTTAAATAACAAAATAAACAAAAACATTTTACATTGCTACATTGTGGTTACATTGAAACAGCCAAAAGAACAAAAATATTTTCATCTCAAATCTACGCTTATCAATGCTCAAACAAACTCAAAATTCAAAAAAAAAAAATTAATAACAGAAAACTCAACCGAAAAAATTGTATAAATGTATCAAAGTCAATTAGAAATTAGCACAATGTTTCCACACAATACACAGATTGTATAGATGATCACTTTAACAAAAAAAAAACATCAAATCGGAACTAGGCATCAAATCTAGGAGGAGCTTGATCTTTAGGTTCCTCCACATCATATTGCCCCACTCCATTGGGGCCACCTTCCTAGCCACCTTCATTGCCGCGACTCTGTAAAGGAAAAAAGAAGAAAGAAAATAATTAACAAAAAAGATATGACATTCCTTGCTAAAAACTAATAAACAAAGTTGACAAATTTAAATGACTTACTGAAGAAGATCCTCGTAGACCAAACTCCAGTTGACGAAGGATCTCCTCTTCAGAGACACTTGCCCAGTCAGTTCCATCAAAACCCAGATTTTTGACTAGATCGAGGTTCGAAAATTGGGAGAATCTGGGAAAAAATTGGGGCAAGACACTTAGAGCATTAAGAACATCCACCCTGCATGCTAGACTGCTACCCTGCACACTGAGCATACAGTCTTCACGCTATGCTTGCAGTTCAAACCAGCATTCCATCACTCCTCTGCATCCACCAAGGCTCTTCATTTGCCTTGTGTCAGATTCACAACTGCGTCTAGACCAGTACATTGTAATTTTTATTCTGCAATAATATTGCTGCATTTTCGGCCAAGATTTGTTACAGTTTTTATTCGTATTTCTTTATCTCTTGTTTACATTCCTGCACGCTGATTTACATTTATCATACTATTTACGTATAACCTAGCATATCGCACATTGGCATATGTTTAGGAAAATCCTTGTCTGATCCGCGTGTGGACCACCCAAGGTACTCTACCTTTGTCAGTTCCAGCTTGCCCTCAAGTGAAGGTAGGATCTTCTATGCCTGTCTGTAGATCTCTCGGCGTACATTTCATTCTAGCTATGCACTGACAATTTTAGACAGTATAGAAAATGGCGCTAGAAGGAGGGCGACACCTAATGAGCCTACACAAAAAAAAACAACACCCTTGGCATTTCCCATACAAGCCCCAGGCGGGAAGGCAGTTATCTTGAAAATAAGTACTCATGTCTCAAATGCCCAAGTAACATCTCATTGCGTGACTTTGGCTCTTCGCAAACAGGTTTCCTTTAACAGTAAACAGAGGCCCTGTTCCTCCAAAGAACGCAACACATCATCACGTTGCTTTGGTTGTGCCAACAAGTCCTCTTAAACACTAAACAAGAGCCTTGTTCTGCCAAAGGATGTACACCTCATGTCTTGGTCCCAAGTCTACTTGACAATGGCTATTGACAAGGATCAACATGACCCGTACACACACTAGAGCATCCCCTTCCCCATGCACAATCCCTTGATCAGTTCCTGATCCCCACAATCTCCATTTCCCTATCCAGCTACAAACTTCATTTCCCAATCCCATGTACCACTAAACACGGTGCGATGACATCTTGCTAAATGTCGAAGGCAAATGCTACCAAGTTGCTTGTGGTGTTTTGTACTTCTTTATCAACGCCTCTTGGGTTGATTCCTCCAAGTGTCAACAAAGAGGGGCCAATGAAATACCAAAATATTCTGAGCTTAGCAGTTCTCTAACAAGGATCGAGCTAAAGTCATGATGCTTCCCACCATGACTGAAGCTTGATGGCCTCATGGACAGCTTCGAAAGAAGTCGAACTAAATAGGAAATGGTCCCATGGGATCCACAGAAGACTACAATGACATGTGGCATTAGACCTGGTGAATTTTAAACTCAAAACACTTGGTTTTCACAAAGTATGCATCCTACACACTAGTCTATACATGCCCAGTGTGCACCACCAAAAGTGAGGTCGACCAAGTGATTCAACCAACCTGCACGTTGACCTGCACGCCCAGCATGTAGCCCAACATACACCAGTTGGAGCCTTCCAAAACCATGTCAAATCGAGTTCAAATGAGCCCAAATTCGATAGACAGCATTCTCATCATCCAAGGGCCAAATTCAAGATTTTCTATTGTAACAGTATATTCATTTGTAAAGTTCAATTCTCTTGCGTTGGGCAAGTCTGTATGCTGAGTTCACATGCCCAGCATGTACACGCTGGCATGCAACACGCTGTACAGTTGTAATTCTCTTCACACTCGGACAATATAGCCACATGTCACCCGATCTGACATTCCAACACCCCATAGCCAATCATCCCATCTCAGATCCAAATTTGGCACCCAAACCCATACAAAAACCTATATTTTTTACCAGATCAAGGTTCGAAAATTGGAAGAATCTGGGCAAAAATTAGGGCAAGACACTTAGAGCATTGTGAACACCCACACTACACACTGGACTGCTACCCTGTATGTTGAGCATATAGTCTTCACACTGTGCCTGTAGCCCAAACCAGCATACCATCATCCCTCCGCAACCACTGGGGCTCTTCATCCGCCTTGTGTTAGATTCACAACTGCGTCTAGACCGGTGCATTGTAATTTTCAATATGCAATAATATTGTTGCATTTTCAGCCAAGATTTGTTATAGTTTTCATTCGTATTTATTTATCTCTTATTTACATTCCTGCACACTGATTTACATTTATCATACCGTTTACGTATAACCCGACATATCGCACATTTGCATATGTTTGGGGAAATCCTTGTCTAATCTGCGTGTGGACCACCCAAGGTACTCTACCTTCATCAATTCTAGCTCTTCCTCAAGCGAAGGTAGGGTCTTCTATGCTCATCTGTAAATCACATGGTGCTCATCCCATTCCAGCCTTGCACGGATGATTTCAGATAGTACAGAAAATGGCGCTAGAAGGAGGGTCTGAAACTATTTAAATATACTCTGATCTCATACACTCGTCCCCTGTGCTTCTGATCTATCACCAAGTTTCCTCAAATTTACACTTTATTTGCATAACTCTGATTTTGCAACTCTCTGAATCTGCGTCCTATTCCACAGCAATCTCAGTGTCTACACACTACCCAGATTACCTACACATTGTAGACCTTGTCTACACGCTGTCTAGCTTACCTGCATGCTGTAAACCTTGTCTACATGCTGCCTAGTTTACCTACATGCTGTAGACCTTGTCTACATGCTACCCAGCTTACCTGCACACTATAGACCTTGTCTACATGCTGCCCAGCTTACCTGCACGTTGTAGACCTTGTCTACACGCTGCAATTGGGTTTTGTACATTGGTCGTTGAAGCCTGTACGCTGGGATCCAGTCCATACACTATGTAAATTGAAACACCGTGAAAATTACGAGTCGGCCTCAGGAAGAGATTCGCAATTCAAGCGAGAGCGCACATCAGCTTTGTTCAAGGACAAGTTTACGCTCTATTATGCACGGCAGCATAATGAGCGTAATAGGCTCCAAAATAGTCAAAGGCAGAGTCTAGAGAAGCACAACAGTTCGACACTTTTTCTTGTGGCGTATGGATAACTTGTCTTTACGCTCGTTACGCTGCGGTACGTACCATTGCATATTTCATCACTAAAGCTAGGCATTATTTACGCTTCATCACGCGCAGCTACGTAATGAGCATAAGTTACACATTATTTACGCTTCGTTATGCGCAGCTGCGTAGTGAGCGTAAGTTAGACATTGTCTACGCTTTGTTATGCGCAGCTGCATAGTGAGCGTAAAACAATTTTGAGCCTATTGTTTTTATACCGGATTACGCTCATACACGCAACACAACGCGAATGAGTGTATTACAGCCTGAAAGCAATTGAAGCACGCTCAACATGTACCTGCTTTTCACACGCACAACACGCAAATGAGCATGTTGTGCGTAGTCACAGTCTGACTTAAAATGGTCATGTCAATGGGACCCGAAATGTCTGGAACCCACGTCATCAGGGTTGCGCCACTTCCACGGAGCGTCGCGGCCTATAAATACCTCAGTTGACAAAGATACAAGGGTTGGCAAATTAGAGAAGTAGAGGCATTTTTCTGAGCACCAGAGCATTTATCACTTTGAGCGGTAGAAAATCAAAAGGGCAAGAGCATTTTCTGAGCAAGGAAGCACTTATCACCTTGAGCGGAGAAACAAAGAGCAACCTTTTGGCAACTGCCGACATCACCATCCTTCAGCAAGAACAGAGCATAGTGCGCTTGAGCCTTAGCAACAGGAGAAATCATTCCTTCGGGGAAGATACGACCTTTCTCCTTTAGTGATCGCTGCCCTGAGCAGGACCTACTCAAAGCAAAGAAGCAGAACAGGGATTGTAAGATCGTCTCGTCTAGTTTGCAGACTCTACCGGTCAGAAACAGTTGATTGGCAGACCTCAGAGCTTGACCATCCTTGCATCCCAGCTTTGGCCTACGAGGTAGATCGGACTCCTGTCTGGACAGTTTCTTGTTGTTTTGTGCTCATTTTTTGCATCAAGTTATTGGGGGTCTCTCCCATTATAACGTGACATATAAATCATACATACTTTCAAAAATCGAAGCATAGATCTTTGAAAATCACACGTTTCTCTCCTGATTAGCATCTCTTTGGCGTGTTTGACGTTATCATCGTAGCGATCCATCCATGTCATTTTCCTCCCATTTCACGATCCCCCGAATCAAATTGCAGCACGCAAAGGTCCATAATCTTCATCGTTTTACTGACCCGTAAGTCCCTGTCTGATCGACAAGACCGTTCAGGGCGCCGCGGATTCGCTTTTTCCAGCATAGGCCTCACGCAGATCTGTGGTTAAAACTGTATACACGGAACCTCGGTCAGTATTTCCAGCTGCCGACGTTTTCTGTCGTTACATAAATAGGCTACACACTGCCAACTTAGGTGTATGTTAATAAGTATACCCGTTTCATATTCGGCCATATCCTCACCTGTACACCCTGACATTGTCTTCCATCCACCTAGTTACACTTATGACCTTTTCGTCATGAATACTACCAACACCAATGTTTCAACCAAGTCCATTCTAGACACTATTGGCCCCACGATGATGCCAGTACCCATTGTGTAACCCATAGGAGTCCACGGTGAGCTTAATCCCTGGGGAGGACTTCGCCAATCTCTTAGACTTCAAAGGAAGGATCCATCATTTAATATCATAACACAAGAACAGTATAACTTCATATGTGTGAAGATCCAAGCTGGCTTGGTAGTAGACCAAACTGAACTGGAGGCTAGGAAATAGTATGAATTGGTTCATAAGGGAGGAGATGAGTTCATACCCTTCCCATATGACATCATCCCTCTTCCAGAGCACTACTCTGAGCTCATTTCACAGCTCCTCCTAGTAAGAAGTCAATCTCAAGACCAATCCATAGTAAATCCTCAATTAGAAGAGGAGGATGACTTTGTGACGTAGTCTGAACACGAGGATTCGTACCATACTCTCAGTTCACACACTTACACAAACTCATTATTTCATCCCTTCACGAGGGAGACTATGTCTCTCCATTCATTTAAGACCACTCAAGCGGACGTGCCACAACAGGAACCATCCACTCTTGTTCCCACACTCCCGGTGACCGATATTCAATTCAATATACCCATCACCACTATTCCTCCCGTTACCACGTTACCCTCTCTTTTACAAATACAACCCCAACAACACCTGCCTCAAAATAACGTAGGGGTGACTTTCCCACCTCGAGTGATTGGGATGCCATTTTTGATACTAGCCTCTACATCCACACACTATATACCACGGATCCAAACCCAAGGGACACCCTCCACCACTTTAGCTCAACAAGTTCAGGGTGGTCCTTTACAACTCATGATTGGACAATGGGCCATGATTGGCATGGAAGTGCATCAACCTCCTCACTACAACATACCACCTCCTACGGTTCCATCCATGAACATCCCTCAAGTACAACAACAACAACAACAACCCTTTCCTTACACTATGCTACCCTTAGTAGCACCTACCATGAATATTCCACAAGCACAACCTCCAACCACTCAACTCTCCTCTTTCCAGCCCACCATGAAACAATCTAACTTGTATACGACACAACATAATCAATCTACTATCTTACCTAGTGCCCAAGATTGGGCTGAAGCCAAAAAGCTGATGCAAGAGCTAACTAATGAAGTCAAGCGCCTTAAAACAGCTACCGACGAAGAGCTTAAGATAGTAGATTTCTATCAAGTTGACCCTATCAGCTCTTCAATTCCACCTCTAACATTACCTAAAGGTGTTTTCCTACCCATGTTAACCAAATACAATGGGCAAATAGACCCCAACGCCCATCTTGTAATGTTTAGACTAGAGTGCGTGTTGCTTTAAGCATGGGCACATGCCATCTTGCGAGTGTTCCCTATGTCCCTCACAGGGAGAGCACTTAACTGGTATCGGGCTTTGCCCCAAAACTCCATATCTTCTCTGGAAGATTTATTACACTAGTTTGTTACTAGGTTCAAGTATAACTTGAAGCCTGAAGCAACACTTGACACCCTCATATAGGTCAAGTAAGCACCGCTTGAACCTATTCAAAAATTTATTCAAAGGTGGAGTGCTGCCCTCAATGAGCTCCATGAGCCAATCCCGGAGACTTACCTCCTCACTATTCTAAAGGGGACCATTAATGATTTTGTAAAGTCCAAACTTTACTATCTTAATGCATGCACTCTTAGCCAAGCATTTGTACAAATAAAGAATATTGAAGAAGCTGCGCAAAACAGTCATGATCCAGCCTATTCAGCCTTTAGAAACCAACATAATAAGAAAGAAAAAGAAAAGGCTAAGGCAACTATAGCAGCAGTAGCAGAAACACAACAAATGAGCATGAGACAACAAGAGAAACTGCTTGTTGCCCCTGCTAAATATACTAGACTAGCTCCCGCTACTCCACCCGAACCTTCTACATCGCAAACTGCTACAACAGGTCATGCCTGAAACTTTGAGAGGAAAGATCCCTCTCAATACACACCACTGCCCGCAAAGCCTTCTCAACTATTTGACCAACTTTTGAAGGATGGAATGATGAAACACAAGCAAATGTCTCCTGCAGCTATTCAAAGACATGATTGATTCTGTGAATTGATCAAGAATCCAAGCTTGGCCACACGTAATGAGCCTCCTGTCCCAAAAGGCTTTAGACTCGATAGGTTTTGCGAGTACCATCAACGTAATGGACATGGTACTGATTTTTGTTTTTCCCTAAAACAAGACATCCAACGAATGATAGATAGGGGCGAAATAACTTTCGATGAGTCCAACCTAGTCCAAGTGCAAAACCAATCCATGGGCATATATAAGGACCCATAAAATACTAAGGAAGCACCATACGTAATTAATACCATCTACTTAGACAACGAACAAGAAACACCCAAGATTAACACCATTTATTTAGATGATGAACAACAAAAACCTAGGAGACCTTTTGTAGCCTGTACTCCTCCCACTGCACAAACACCCGTACCTCAATCATCATATCCTCCATATAACATGCCTGCCCCGTAAAGACCCTATGTCATCCGGGTACCTCCCACGGTGGCAGCCTCCACCATACCTCCACAAGCTAAACCATACGTAGTGCGTGTACCTCCTACTGCTACTACCCTAAACATGCAACCTCCTACCCAGCCTGCTTCCTATGTAGTCCGGGTGCCACCCGCGGTTACAACTATGGAGGCACAGCCCCCAACTAGACCTACTCCACATGTTGTCAGGATACCCAAACATCCTGATAACCACCAACCTTCCACTCCGCAAACATAGAATAAACTGACCCCGTATGTTGTTAAGGTGTCTAGGCAACTTGACACTCAACCACCTTCAACCGTCCAAACGCAATCTTGTCCTACTCCATATGTCATATGGGTTCCAAAACAACCTGATGTTTACAAAACAAATATTCCCCTATGCCACACGTGGGAACACCTGGCAGATAGGCTCACATGGGAACACTTGGATAATGAACGTCAACAGCTTGCCTTAGGACCCCCCCCCCCCCCCCCCCCCCCCCCCCCCCCCCCCCCNCATGACATCACCTAATAATGAACTAAACATGAGCTATAAGGGAGAATCATCAGGAATACATGATATACCTAGATCAATGCCTATGGAAGAAAATGTCAAACCAGCTACACATGAGATAAAACTATTGGGTCTGATGGACCAAGTAACCATTAACAAGCATACACCTGATGGTAAAGATTTAGCAACAGCCCTAACACAGGTTACATAGGCACTTAAACAGAAAAACACTTCATTAAGTTTATATGATCTAATGTTAACTTCTCAAACTCATCATGAAGCCCTAGTATCCATGTTGACATCGATCCCAGTAAGCGAAGACTTACCTCCAAATGAACCATCAATTCATGCAGTAATGTATTCGCTTCAAGGATTGACTTCTAAATCACTAGGCTTCCATACTAACAACATCAAAATTAATGAGAAAACAGGAGAAGTGACAACTGCACCTATGTTCATAATGATACAAGTAAATCAATTCAAAATACATCGAGTGCATGTAGATGACGGAGCCACCACAAATGTAGTACCTTATCTCGTCATTGAACAATTAGGGCTTACGAAACTAATTAGACCAACCTCCACTACATGTTTAAAATCATTTAGTGGATCACGCGTAGTAGTAAAAGGCACCATAAGTTTGAACTTTATAGCAGGGGATCAGTTCCCCACATTTGCTAACTTTGTTGTCATTGATGAAATGTCAAGATTCAACTTAATATTAGGAAGACCCTGGTTGGCCCAACTCAAAGTAGTCTCTTCCCCCATACACAAAGATATCCACCTGCCTTATGAAGGTGGTGAAATAGTTATATATGGGGAGGTTGCTACACCTACCATCTCATCACATACAGATACAAACCAAGGCTTGGAGGTTAAGTTTGAAGAACCTAAACAAGATGACACAAAGCAAAAACAAAGTTGCACGCGACCAGTAGACAATGATCCATCAGACGTAAAAGAAACTTCACCTAACACAGAAACACCCGAACCTAAAACTGTACATATACTGCCTAAGCTAGAAACTACAACAAACATCAAAACTACTGAACATACGGAAACACTAGAAGACGCCAACATAGAGCCTATTCCATCAAACGTCCCTTGGGCTAAATTACTGTTCAATGTGATCAGCGAAGGGGATGCTGAGTATAGGATCATACCTATTAACGCCACTCCTAATGTTAAATTAAGAAAACTCAAAAAATTACTAAACCAATAAGCTACATTCCTCATCTAAAATGACATTAAACTACCACATGTTTGCAACGACATAAAACTAGCCACAACCAGAAATGGCTGGTTTGTCAAGAAACCCACCAGTATCACTTGAAACTTCCCTCGTTTATGCATGGCCTGAAATGGCCTTAAACTAGTGCATGGGGCCCAAAATGGCCTTAAACTAGAACATCAAGACTACAGTCTGTCATGACTTTAAACTGACACACATATGCGCATGGCCCGAAATGGCCTTAAACTAGAGCATTTTCTTACATTTGTTTTCTCTTAATTCAATTTCACTGTTCAAATTTATGCTTACATTGTTGCGCTATCAGTTACAGTTTTCCTTCGCATCCCCCTTTTATACGATTATGCTTCAATTACAATTACATTCCTACTTGCATTCCTACTTCGTGCATTACACTTAAACAACAAAATGAACAAAAACATTTTACACTGTTGCATTTTGGTTACATTTAAACAGCCAAAAGAACAAAAATATTTTCANAATACACAAATTGTATACATGATCACTTTAACAAAAAAAACATCAAATCGGAAGTAGGCATCAAATCTAGGAGGAGCTTGATCTTTAGGTTCCTCCGCATCATCTTGCCCCACTCCACTGGGGCCACCTTCCTAGCCACCTTCCTGGCCACCGTCATCGCCATGACTCTGTAAAGGAAAAAATAAGAAAGAAAATAATTAACAAAAAAGAGATGACATTCCCTGCTAAAAACTAATAAACAAATTTGACAAATTTAAATGACTTATCGAAGAAGATCCTCGTAGACCAAACTCCAGCCGATGAAGGATCTCCTCTTCAGAGACACTTTCCTAGTCAGTTCCATTAAGACCTAGATCAACATCGGCTAAGGCCTTCCCTTTGTCTACCGTAGACCAAGTGGGACGTTTGAGAGGAAAATCGCCCACAGAAACCTCCACAGAACCTGTACTAATAACCCTCTTGGGAGACTACATCTCTACCATAGTGTGCCTTGCGAAGGCATCAGATGAAGATCGTAGGCCTAAACCCTCTACAAACATTTCTAGCTAATGCTTCTCTATGGATTGCTCCTTCAATGCCTTTTTATAGTGATATTTATGTGTCTTTTCATCTTGACCCCATTTCCGCACCTTAGACGCAAAAGCTTTCCAATCCTAGCACTTGAGATTCAACAAGTCTATTTGTGCCTTACACTCTGCTAGCTCCTGGGTCATAGTTACTTGACGATTTAATAGGTTCCAATACCTAGTATAAGTAATCTCGAAAGTTCACTAGGAATGATTGACAGTCAACCTTGCCGAGGCAAACTCATAGCGTGATTTAAGGTCATCTCGTTCTGCCGATAGCTTGGAAATCTCTTTTTCCCCTGCCTAAATTTGCAACCATAGCTTTTTGATAGAATGCCTGTAGGTCCAAAGAGACTTGGTGTTCTGCACAATGCATTCTGCCACCTCGTCATAGATCTACCTTGGCACTTTCTCAATCTCTGGTGGTAGTGTAGGAAAACTGTTGATACACGTAGCCTCAAATGGATCCCACCTTAGTTTAGCCCCTATCAGCATGAGAAAAATATACATTAGACATTGAGCACTAAAAATAGGTACAAAAAGAATGAAGCACGCCAAACGCATAAGACATCTATACCTATTTCAGGGTAAGCTTGCTAGATGTGTCCAACTACCTCATCAACGACGCCAAGGACAAAATCCATTTTACTTGGCATTTCGATCCAAGTAAATGGCTCCTTTGTTGGAGATGGGTTAGCTTCGGTGGTCGTTTCCATGGGAGCCTTCATCATAGGGACTTCTAAATGGATGTTAGGAACCATCCTGGTCTCAACATTTTCGCCTTGTAGCAGTAAAAACATAAAATCAAAATTTAGAATAATGGAAAGCATAATTCAAAAGGCAAGTAAACATAATAAGGCAAATATATCGAGATCTCTGTTCTCTTCCAAATTTAGGGGATCACCAAGGTCTAACCTTCCTCCGAAGAAACTATCAAAAATCTCGTCGACTTCACCCCGAATATCAATGTGACCCTTTTTTGTGGTTCCTCCCTCCTACTCTTCTGCTTCTTCCCTCAGAGGGGCAGGGACTTCCATCTCATCATTGCCTGCTTCTTCCTTCTCATCCGAATTTGTTGGGACTTCCTCCTCCTTGGCAATCGGCGTCAACACCTCCTTTCTTATTTCAGGAGTTGGCTCTGATGACATTTATAAGTGCAGCATTGAATAAATGACATTCAGGAGTAAGATAGATTCATATAAATGGCCAAAAAAATAAAATAAAATAAAAATAATAATAATGATAATAAAACAAGGATAAATAAGTGAACCAGGCTTACTTACCCCAGACTGGCATTTTAAACCGTATGTCTTTCACCTTAGGTTCATCTATCGCTGGAGCCACTTCTCTAGAGTGCTTAGGTTGTTGAACCTTGGATTTTGCCTTCCCGATTGTTTCCTTGATTACTCAGTCAGCTCTTCTAGCAGTATAGGGCACATCCCCTAGTTCCAACCCTACGCTGTCACGCATATGAATTGAATGACCAGATGATCCCTCCATTGTAACAGAAATCAATTCCTTAATTCCCTTGGGAGAATCTTGGGATTTTTTCACCTCAAATAAGTGGTGAATCCATGGGCAGTTTCTCACGTTCCCTTAACACATACTTGTTATCCACGCGAACAACTAGAAATTCAGCCAGTCGGCGCAAGTAATCGACAAAGAATGCAAAGGCGAAATGGGACTATGTCTCAATGTTTGAATGCAACCTTACTATCTCCCCATGCAAACTTGAAAGTAAGAATTGCGTCCAATTATAGCGTACCCCAGTCTCCAGAATCATGTGCATGATGCGCACAGATTCTACCCCAAAAGTCCTCACTTGGGATAGGGACTTTGGAAACAATCGTGCTCTAAACAGGGGGTAAAACTCATTAACTTCAGTTACTTTTGATTTTCCTTGCATAGGGAATCCCTTAGTGCCTTTAAGAACACCCAACCAGTCCTCCTATTCACGAACCACATGGATCTCCTTCTGCGCTCTATCCAAAATCACTTTAGTCCCAGCTACTGGTACGCTGAAGGAGTTTGAAAAGAACTCCATTGACAGATGGAAGGATACTTTGATTCCCTTGACACGAGTACTATAGTAAGTAATTGCTTCGTTGAAGGAATAAACGATCACAATCATCTTAGTCATAGAGACATCAGGACTTGGGACCGTAAATAACTCCATGAGGCTAGTGTTGCATAGAAAACTGATAATATGTGGCGGTGCCTGGTCATGCATCCATCGTTGTGCATCGCTAATCTCCCTGAATTTCATGGCCAAAGTGCCCTCAGTTCGCCCGGTTGTGATGGTGACTCCACCAGGGGGGACTTCCACTATATGCACAGGATAACATCGATAGAGTTAGAGTCAATATAACCAACGATGTAGCAGAAAAAAAAACATCAAGCATCAGAAATACTATTACCTACCATTGGATAATGGATTAGTATCATTAGAAGACAAATCGGCATTGCATGGGAAAACTGGGCCATTATGGGACCAATCCCCATGTAGCCACCCTTGAGCCTCACATTGTGCAAATGCCCTGGAGTATCATTTGTGAAAGTGAATAATTGCACCCTTAGTCTGGGCTAACATGGCACCACAGAGAGTGGGACCTACCATGAAAGTATCTAAGGTGCTATGAGTCAATGCAAGTCCATCATCACCTACGCATACTCCTTCTTTGTCAAATTGGGGCCTGCAAAGGAACGATGGTCAAAACTTGAACAACCACTAAGCATCAGAACAAAATAGTAAATTAAACAACCTTACCTCTCTACCCGGTACATCATTCCAGGAGGATTCTGGAATAAGGTGTGTGCACAAGAGGCTAGGAATAAAGTGCTATTGATGTCGTGAGAGCCATGTGACAATAGGTCCCATACACGCGATAATGGATGGGTAGATCTGGGCCCTCCAGAGGGATCGTCCTCAATTGTAAGTGGTCCCTCGTCGATGTCCACCATGAAAGCCACAATGCCATTTGAAGATCCTGGTAACATAGTCTCAAGCATGCTCAGCACTAATTGTTCACTTAGATGCGACCATATTACCACATTGAATTTCTCTAAGATAAAGGCAAGGAATTTGCAAGCCCCTTCTCTGAACCATACCCCATTGTGATCAATTGTCATATCAGGAATTGGCTTATTAGAATCAATTGGACCAAACCACGTTAGAACTCCAACAAACTCCACCACCAGGAGGAAAGGTTTGGGATCCCTATAAGAATTCAAGAACTAGGATTAATAAGCTACGCAAGAATAAGGTTCTACACTGGGGGGCCAACACTTAGAAAAATTCCTAGGTTCATGCTCAGCGTGCAGACCTTGCATGCTACATGTCGGAACATGGGTACACAAACCTCACACACTGAATGTTTTGGCCCCATCCTTTACGCTATAGAAACATTCACGCTACAGAAACATTTACGCTATAGAAACATTTATGGTATAGAAACATTTACGCTACAGAAACATTGACACTATAGAAACCTTATGCTATGGAAACATCTACGCTATGCAATGGGGAAAATCGATAGGAACAGTAGGCAAGAAAATACAAAGTTTAACAGAGGATCAGGGCCTACCGGCATGACGATCCCTACCATGAGGGGATCATGGGTTTAGGCAAGCATCAGAGCATAGCCTCTCTTTCCTCCACAAAAGTCAAGCTAGGCTCCTTCCTCCCTTGGCCTTCTACTTGCTTACCTTTGCCCATCACTGCGTTTACGCTGAACCCTAAACCTTACGTTCACGCCATGTACAACCCTACACGCTGAGGGTTCTGGTCCTCCCTTCATGCTGTGTTCATGCTGGAACACCAATCCCCCGCAAGTTGAGGGCTTCGTTCCCCCTACATGCTGCAAACCCCAGCGTGAAGACCCCGCACGCTGCGGGTTCCATTTGAATGTACACGCTAAACCCTTTAGTTCGACTCGTCACGCCCCAACCTACACTGCCCCTGCTACCTCCTTTGCACTATTCCTGCACCTGTCTCTGCCTGTACCACCTCAGCTTCGTCCCTGCATCATGCTATACTGGATCTTACGCTGAGCGTACGTTCATGTTGCGATTTGAGTTCACTCTGCAATTTTTCCCACATTCACGCTGTCTTAGAGTTAATTTTGATGTTTACACTTGTTCCCCATTTTATGCACCACCACGTGGCATACGCCGCTCCATCGAAATCGGCGTATGGGTATTTTATAAAACAAAATAAACACAATGATTAGCTAAAATACAAATACATATAAACAAAGGTAAAGATAATTATATACTTGGCTAACCATTACCCATATAAATTCTTCTCTTGCACAACATACTCTTCGTCTAGCAGTCCCACATTAGGTAATGATTACAAATTGTACAATCAACCAGACATCGTAAACGAACAGCACACGACCTGGTAATGCCTTAAACTGCCATGATCAGTCCATTATGACTATAAACTGACAAGAAAGGCTCGGTATGACCTTAAACTTCCATGCGTCTAGGTACGATGATAAATTACCACTGCATACCTTAGTCATTGTCAGACATACACATGAGTTACATTGCTTGGAAAGCATAACAATCCCCCTAGCTCACTTTGCTTCCTATTTATTGGTAGGAGCAAGCACGATGGATTACAAGCATCTATTCACACCATTGACCATCGATGGACCATACAGAAAGATCATGAAAGAAATCAACATAAATTCTATCGACTTACGTCCATCAACAAACGACACATTTGTAGCCTCGATGCAACAAACATTAGACAGCTATGAAGGTATGAAAAAATCTCTGGACATAGAAGCTAATAACATCACTAAAGATCCTTTAACTAAAACCCCCATAACTATGCCTAACGGTGAAGTTAAAGTATTAAAATTGAGCTCACTATTACAACCTCAACTTGCCAAGGATATAGAACATGTACTTCAAGACAACATGAAAGCATTTGCTTGATCTTACAATGACATGCCTGGACTAGATCCTCGCATTGTCCAACACAACATTATACTTGATCCCAAGTTAAGACCACTGAAATAGAAAGCACGCAAGATCAAACCTGAGGTAGCACTGGCAGTTCACAATGAGATTACTAAGCTTTATCAAGCTGGTTTCATTTAGGCTATTGACTACACTGATTGGGTATCCAACATGGTTATAGTCCCAAAGAAGAATGGAAGCATTCGCCTATGCATAGACTTTAGGGACCTCAACATCGCAACCATAAAGGATGACTTCCCACTTCCAAGCATTGATCAACTTGTTGATTCAACTGCGGGGCATGCTCTGTTGTCTTTTATGGATGGCTTTTCAGGATATAACGAGATATGGATTAACCCAGAACATCAGCTCAGGATGACCTTCATGACACCATGGGGTACCTTTTGTTATATAATGATGCCATTCGGCTTGAAGAATGCTGGTGCCACATATCAGGGAGCAATGACATTCAGTTTTAGCGATTACATACTTCATTCGCTCAATGATTATGTGGATGACATCGCAATTAAATAAAAAACACCAGAGCAACACATACAAGACTTAGATTTGGTTTTAAAATGTTGTCTAAAATATGAGCTTAGGCTCAACCCAAAGAAATGCGTCTTTGGGGTAAAATCAGGCAAAATGCTAGGCTTCGTAGTATCAGGAACAGGAATACAAGTATATCTGGACAAGGTTAAGGCTATCACCAATTTGAAACCACCAAGCAACCTTACCGAACTTCGAGGTCTACAAGGTAGATTACAGTTCATTAGGCGCTTCATAGAAAAACTGACCAATAAGTTAAAACCCATGAACCATTTGCTACACAAGAATGTATATTTTCAATGGATCCCACAATGCCAGGAAGCTTTTGACGATATCAAGACGGCATTGACTCAATTACCGACTATTTATCCACCTCCAAATGATAAACCGTTCTACATTTATCTCGCCACATCAGACTCATCAATTGTGTCCATGCTTTGTCAAAAACAAGGTGACAGAACGGAAGTTCCTGTTTATTACTTAAGCCATGCATTAGTAGCCCATGAGAAGAAGTATAACAAGGTGGAGAGGTCATGTTTAGCCCTTATCTTTTTCTTGAAGAAATGGCGACATTATCTCTTCTGCAATCAAGTCAATATAATCTGCAAGGATAATGTGCTCAGAGCCATCATAGGCAACCTCTACGACTCAAGTAAGATACCTCATTGGAAATCCATGATAGCTGAGTTTGACCTACACTACATAGCGCAGTCATCAGTTAAGGGTCAAGCTATAGAAACTCAAATGACTACATCACCAATGCATGATCAGGCGACAATAGAGCCAGAGTTCCCGGACGAAAATGTAAGTGCGATAGACATAGTGCCTGATAACTATGATGCCATTCTGAATTTTGATGGAGCATCCACCTCCCAAGGGGGAAGTGCCGCCGTCATCATCACCTATCCCTCCAGGGAGATTTGACCCTTTGCTTATCGTTTCAATTTTCACTGCACCAACAATGCAACAGAGTACGAAGGCCTCCTTAGAGGTCTCATAGCAGCACTAGCTTCCAACATCACATGACTCGTAGTCAGAGGTGACTCACAGTTAGTTCTAAATCATGTCATAGACATTACGCATGCAAAGCACAACACTTACAACCATATTGTGATTTGACTAAGCATTTGCTGAAGTGATTCGAAAACATAGATGTACAACATGTTTCAAGAAATGATAACACCAGTGTAGATGCACTAGCTATGTTAGCCCTAAACTTAGCACCAAACATGTTCCACACGTTGCCTAGTTATATAATCAGTTATGCTAAGCCCATAATTGATACTCTCGATGAATTACCGATTACATCAGTTAGTAAAACACACATAGTAGAATGGTATGATGACATAGAAGAGTACCTTCTACATGGAAAAACACCCCGACATCTAACAAACGCGCAAAAGGATGTAGTACAAAAACGTTCTCGACAGTATGCATTAGTAGGTGACATGTTGTGTCGTAGATCCTACGAAGGTCTCGTGTTAATATGCGTTAGTAGCACTGATGGCTAGACCATCGTGGAGCAAGTACATGAAGGACTCTGCAGAGGGCACATAGCACCCAAAGCAATGGCAACCAAAATAAGGCGTTTAGGGTACTATTGACCACACATGGAGTACGACTATTTCTCCAGGGTCAAAACATGTAATATGTGTCAAAAGCATGATAATCTTATACATGTCCCACACAATGAATTGCACACAGCTCAAATCACATGGCCTTTCCAGAAATGGGGGTTGGACATCATCGGACCAATAACTCCCCCGTCTTCAGCGGGGCATAGCTTCATCATAATAACAAATGAATATTTCATGAAATGGGTGGAAGCTATCCCCCTCAGAAAGACTGCATCAAAATAAGTATGCAGCTTTATCTTGGAAAACATCGTGACCCGCTTTAGCATCCCGATGACCATCATTACTAATAATGGACCACAATTCAGTAGTGTTGAAACAAAAACCTTCTGCAACAGCTTAGGCATTAAACATTTGTTCTCATCCCCATATTACCCTCAGAGCAATGGACAAGCAGAAGCCACAAACAAGATTTTCATCTCGGTGCTGAAGAAGATTCTTACCCAGAGCAAGAAAAGATGGCACAAACAGTTAGTATACGTGTTATGGGCTTATCGCACTACACATCGGAGGTCCACAGGTAAAACTCCATATATCCTTGTTTATGGTTTCGAAGCTATTTTACATTTGGAATTGCAGGTACCATCTTTAAGGATCACACTCTTTGGACTCCTCGATGAAAGTCAAAGCAACGATTTGAGCATCATTGACTTGGACTCGGTGGAGGAGGAACACACGTGTGCACTCGATTAGATTGAATGGTACCAGAAACAACAACGATGCCGACATCAACACGACATTCAAAAGCATCCGATCAAAGAAGACGACCTCATACTTAAGGTAGTCTATGAACATGTGGACAAGTTCGTAGCAAACTGGGAAGGGCCCTACTTGGTCACCAAAGCATACGACAATGGAGAATTTAAGCTAGCTAACATGAATGGCAATGAGCTCACTCATCCAATGAACCAACTATACCTTAAACCATTTCACATCTAAACATCTCAGGTATGCATTCATTCGGGAATCATGACAGTAAACTGATACCACAGATCGTCTTGGAATCACGATGGTAAACTGATACCACAGATCGTCCTAAAATCATGATGGTAAACTGATACCACAGATCATTCTGGAATCATGATGGTAAACTGATACCACAGATCATCCTGGCATTATGATGATAAACTGGCACCACAGTTTGTCCGCAATGACAATAAACTAGCACCCGTCCGGTACGACATTAAACTACCACAGTTTCATTCGTCGGAGTCCGCTACGAGTATAAACTAGTTTGCCTCTCCACAGTCTACCAAGACTATAAAAATAGCAATGCACCATCCGTTACAATGCTAAATTGTCAATGTCTAATGGGTTATGACATAAAACTAACCCACAATAGTCTGCTACGACTATAAACTGGCAACTTCATCTCTTACCTCTCAATCTATAGATGCATTTGAACTTCATCAGAGCAGCTGCTTCGCTCATCATCAGTTGATCCTGACAACATCGCTGCCATGCATATTTAGTGCCTAAAGTCTCATCTAGTGCCTTTGTATCCTTAGTTTCTGTTCAAATATAAGCTTACTCACTCACTCGTGATTTTCTTGTCTCCTTGGAGTTGTGTTTGCAGGATGACACTCAGAGGTGTTCGTACGAGAATGCACTTCGTCATAGCAGCAAGGTACCATATTTTTCCTAACACACGTAACCAGGTTAATCAAGCCATTCACTAGTACATCCCCATTTTCCATTATATTTCCCATCTATTCCTCAACATACCCTGCTCAGTTACATCCCTGACACACCCAGTACACCTAAAACTTTGAGCACACCGTTGCACACTGCAACACTTTTAAGCAGTTGCAACACACAACATGACACTTGAGCACGAGTACAAGATCAAAACAAAGCTCTTTCAAAAAAAAACAAGACCCTTGGCATTTCCCATACAAGCCCTAGGCGGGAAGGTAGTTGTCTTGAAAACAAGCACTCATGTCTCAAACGTCCAAGTAACATCTCATTGCATGACTTTGGCTCTCCAAAAATAGGTTTCCTTTAACACTAAACAGAGGCCCTATTTCTCCAAAGAACGTAACAAATCATCACATGGCTTTGTTTGTGCCAACAAGTCCTCTTAAACACTAAACAAGAGCCTTGTTCCACCAAAGGACGTACACCTCATGTCTTGGTCCGAAGTCTGCATGACAGTGGCTATTGACAAGGATCAATGTGACCTGTACACACACCAGAGCATCCCCTTCCCCATGCATAATCCCTTGATTAGTTCCTGATCCCCACAATATCCATTTCCCTATCTAGCTACAAACTTCATTTCCCAATCCCATGTACCACTAAACATGATGTGATGACACCTTGCCAAGTGTCGAATGCCAATGCTACCAAGTTGCTTGTGGTGTTTTGTACTTCTTTGTCGACGCCTCTTGGGTCAATTCCTCCAAGAGTCAACAAAGAGGGGCTAATGAAACACCACAAAATTTTGAGCTTAGCACTTCTCCAACAAGGATTGAGCTAAAGTCATGATGCTCCCCACCATGACTGAAGCTTGATGGCCTCACGGACAGCTTCAAACGGAGTCGAACTGAATAGGAATTGGTCCCATGGGACCCACAGAAGACTACTGTGACATCTGGCATTAGACCTGGTGAATTTTGAACTCAAAACACTTGGTTTTCACCAAGTATGCATCCTATACAAGCCCAGCGTGTACGCCCAGTGTGCACCACCAAAAGCAAGGTTGACCAAGTGATTCAGCCAACCTGCACGGTGACCTGCATGCCCAGTGTGCAGCCCAACATACACCAGTCGAAGCCTTCCAAAACCATATCAGATCGAGTCCAAATGAGCCCAAATTTGACAGGTAGCATTCTCATGATCCAAGGGCTAAATTCAAGATTTTCTATTGTAACAGTATATTCGTTTGTAAAGTTCAATTCTCTTGCGTTGGGCAAGTTTATACGCTGAGTTCACACGTCCAGCATGTACACGCTGGCATGCAGCACACTGTACAGTTGTAATTCTCTTCACACTCGAACAATGTAGCCACATGTCACCCGATCTGACATTCTAGCACCCCACAGCCAATCATCCCATCTCAGATCCAAATTTGGTGTCCAAACCCATATAAAAGCCTAGATTTTTGACTAGATCAAGGTTCAAAAATTGGGAGAATTTGGAAAAAAATTGGGGCAAGACACTTAGAGCATTGAGAACATCCATCTTGCATGCTAGACTACTACCCTACACGCTAAGCATACAGTCTTCACACTGTGCTTCCAGCCCAAACCAGCATACCATCACCCCTCCGCATCCACCGGGGCTCTTTGTCTGCCTTGTGTCAGATTCACAATTGCGTCTAGACCAGTGCATTGTAATTTTCATTATGCAATAATATTGCTGCATTTTTGGCCAAGATTTGTTACATTTTTTGTTCATATTTTTTTATCTCTTGTTTACATTCCTGCACGCTGATTTACATTTATCATACCATTTACATATAACCCGGCATATCGCACATTGGCATATGTTTGGGGAAATCCTTTTCTGATCTGCATGCGGACCACCCAAGGTACTCTACCTTTGTCAATTCTAACTTGCCCTCAAGTGAAGGTAGGGTCTTCTGTGCTCATCTGTAAATCACATGGTGCTCATCCCATTCTAGCCTTGCATGGATGATTTTAGACAGTACAGTGGCCTCATTCTTACCTCTGAGAGTTATCCAATAACTAGCATACTCAATCTTAGAGGTATGTTAGGTGTCATCTCCCCACTATCTAGCCACTATGAAGTCATATCTGGATTAAAGATCCTTGATCTTCTCATTCTGGCTAATCACCCTCTCCTATAGTTTGTGCATGCATTTCCACAAGTGCTCATTAGAGTGCTTGCAGATCCATAATGACTTTGCATAGTAAAGCATGAACTTGTTAGATGTGTCATGCATGTGATAAGGTACCTAATCAACTTTAGGAGGAAGGTCAGGTAGAGCGTCCACCCTTGCCATCTTGCTCAAATCCTACTACAACTTAGGACCTGTAGGCATACAACAACCAATCTTAGCCAAAAAATAAACATTTAAGCAATAATTAGGATAGCATAAAGTGGAATAGCACTACACACATACCTAGCTCTAGGTTTTCTTGTTGTAAGTGATCCACCATGTCCTTGACAATGCCTTCCATGAAGGCAATTTTATCTAGCATCTCTACCGATGGCTCCATGTAGTAGGTAGATGCAAGACTACTAGTGGGAATATCTGACCCTGCAATACAATGATGCAATTAGCACATGACCTAACATAGCTCAAGATACCAAAGTAAATAAAGAAAAGATAGATGGCAATAAAAGTAAATTACCTAGCAAGCCCTTAAGCGTGAGTGCAAGGGGCTCACCTAACTGCATACCATTGAACAAAGTGTTAAAATCATCCCCTTTGGGGTGGAACAACCCATCCTCTCCCAACTATTGAAGGCTTTTTCCACCTTGTGAAGGTCATCTCCATGAGCAACTTCCACCTCAGCCTAAGAAGATGCTTCCTTCGATGCTGCCTTAACCGCTGCTCTTGTAGCCCTCTCTTCTTTTTCTGCAATTAACACATATAGATGTATAGCACATCATTAGCTAATCAACAAAATAGCATGAAAAACATAAAAAATATACATGCATAAATACAACTAAAGCATCTAGCATCTAGGCATACTAACCTGTAACATCCTTAAGCAAATGTCTTAGCCTGATTTAGGTCTTTTTGCTGCTTAGCTTCCTGATCTCAAGGGTAGCTTATTGAGGATGTGACCTCTTGATCTTGGCCTTGGATGACCCCACCATCTTTGCTATGTAGCAATCTGTCTTGTTCATGTCGTTCATACCAACTGGATGGCCCTCACCCACACTATCACTTGAATAAAGTGAATGTCCCATAGGAACCTTGGTCATTATTGATAACGACTCATTGATCTCCTCTATGGGGTCTTGCACACTTGTTATTGAAAATATATGTTTGATCCATGGCTAGGATAGTTGCTCGCGGTCCTACACCATCCATCATCTATCATCCTACACAACCAGAAGCTCTACAAACCTTTTCTAGTAGCATGTGAAGAATGCAAAGTGGACATGAAACCTCGCATGGAGGTTGAATCGAAGATGAGAAGTATCTACATGCAGAACAATGGCTATGTACATAGCCTAATTGAATATCATACCCTTTAGCAGCACATCCTTTATCACCCATGCCTATTTCACCCCTAGGATCTTTCCTTGGGAGAGTAGCATTGAAAAAGACACAAGCACAAAATAAAGGGTAGAGCTCCCGCACCTCAAGCACTTGCATGTATTTGATCGATATGCCTTTGTGAGATCAAGTGATGCTCAACTAATCCTTGATCTCCTCTCTATGTTCTACCTTCCTATTTCCCCTATCAACAATCATGGGGCCATTAGTAGGAATGCCAAAGATATCAGTAAAGAAGGCCTCATTGAGTTCTCGCATTACTATCATGTTGTGCACCTGGGTGACAAACCTCTTGACATTGTTGCTAAAGGAGTTAATGATGGTGATCATTTCGACCATCGGGATACTTGGGCTAAGGGCCAAGAATAGGTTCATTAACCCAGTGCATGCGAGTTGAGCCATCAATGTATCTGGTGCTCTATGGCTTAGCTAGTACTATACACCTTCCACATCCCCATAATTCATGATGAGGATGTCCTATGTGTGACCTATGGTAACCATTGTCACCTTCATTGAGGTAACTACCACTACAATACAAAGAAAAAGAAGGTTAGCATTTCATCATGCAAATAGGGAGAACTAAAAGAGACATACACAAGCACATGAGCCAAAATGTAGATATGTACATGTCACAAATGGAGTACAAGACGGTGAAACATCGTGAAAATTGTGAGTCAGCCTCAGGCGAAGATTCGCGATTCAGACAAAAGTACATGACAGAATTCCAAAAAGGAGAACAAGGTAAGGCAGGGCAAGGCAAAGAGGCACGCGGCATCAAGACTTTGGTTTCCTTTCGCAGATTTCTTGTCTTACTATGTTTTCCGTCTTTACACTATAGTACGCAATGTAGCGTAATGATGCTCAGCATAACATAGTCTGACATTAGAAGGCGGTTTACTTCAGCAGATATTGGCGAAGCCTAAGGCCTAAGTAGTGTAATATGCGACCTCTCGTGTATTCTGCTAAGTCTTTTGTCCAAGGGCAGATTTACGCTTTGTTACGCAAGGCAGCGTAACGAGCTTCGAAAATGTCAAAAAAGAATCCAAAGGAAGGGTAATAGGTCAAGTTACGCTTGTTACGCAATGCAGCATATGTAGCGTAATCCATCGCCAAGTTAATCATTATTTACGCTTGCTACGCTTGGCAGCGTGAACCAGCGTAAAGCAGCTTGAGTCCCTTACTTGTGTGCTTTATTACGCTCTCACACACGACGCAATGCGTACAAGCGTAATGTAGCCCAAAATCAACTGAGACATGCCCGATCCACATCTGTCATCCATACGCACAATACGCAGATGCGCGTATTGTGTGTAGTCATGAATTTCAATACAAGGACAGTCAAGTCAACAATCTTCTGAAAGGTTTGAGACACGTGTCATCACAGCCGTGCCTTCTCCATGCATTATCAAACCTATAAATATCCCAGTTGGCGAAGAAAAACAAAGGACACCGAGCAACACAGAGAGAGACAGAGAAAGAAAGCAGCATTTTGGCAATCTTTTGGCAGCACTATCTTTTAGCAGAGGCAAGAAACATTTCGCTTGAGCATTTGGCAGCAGGAGCAATTGTCCCTTTGGTGAAGACACAACTTTCTCCATTGGTGATCATTGGCAGTTCAGAGCAAAGACTTCCCAAGGCAAGAGGAGGAGATTAGAGATCGAGAGATCATCTGGCACGGTTCGCGAGCTCTATTGATCAGAAGCAATTGATCGATAGACGTCAGAACTTGACCATCCTTGCATCCCATCTCTGGCCTACGAGGTAGATCGGACTCCATTTTGTACTTCTGCTTAGACAGCTCTCTTGTTATTTTGTGTTTGCTTCGCACAAAGAGATCGGGGTCTCCCCAGTGTAACGTGATATACGAAATACTCATTCTTCAAGTCAAAGCATAGATCTTGAAATCACGTGTTTCTCTCGTGTCTGCTTCCTCTTACCGTGTTAGCGTTATCATTGTTATAATTCATCTACATTGTTTTTCTCTCATTTTGCAACCCATCAAATCGAATCGTTCCACGCAACATTCGTAATCTCCATCGGTTTATTGATTTAGTAAGTCCCTGTCTAATCAACAAGACCGTTCAGGGCACTACGGATTCGTTTTCTCCAGCATAGCCCTCGCACGGATCTGTGGTTAAGACTGTATACACGGGTTTTGTTTAGTATTCCAGCTACCGACATTTTCCGTCGTTACAGTTTTCTGGTGCTAGAAGGAGGGCCCAGGCTCTGATTCGTATTTTCTATGGGTAGCCCTATTAGCGATATATACCCGCATTGTCAAATACATGATCGTAGTTTACGAAAGTTTGTGTGGTGTAGATCGGTTACTTTAACGATTCCTCTAGAATCCTACAGGGTAGAAAGCCTAAACACGATCTTCTTTGTCCATTGTTTTTGCTCTTAGATCCAGTCGTCTATTGTCAACTAATTTACTTGATCAATGGATCCATCTTACACAACCACAACCGCCATGGTCGCCGCTGACATTGGTGCCACATCTGTGAACCCTATCATTGTCACTAGGCTAGCTCCTGGTGTAGCAGGACCTCAGGGACCATCGCGTCGGTCATTGAGGCTGCAGGGCAAAGACCTAATATTTACTATCATGACCCCTGAAGAATACAACTTTATCTGCGTCAAGATCCAGGCGAAGCTTGCCCTTAGCCGAGCTGAAATCAAGGCGAAGTGGAATTTTGAGATGATCCATCGAGGGGGTCAAGATTTCACCCCAACAGCCTATGACATCATCCCTTTAATAGACCATCAACATGAAATTATAACACAGTTGGTCATGGCTAAGAGCCAGGCTACACGGGCTATGACGGAACCCCAGAATGGGGAAGAAGAACATGATGAGTTTGCAGCCCAGTCTGAGCATTCATATCACACTCTTAGTCCCCATACTTACATCAACCCATCATTCCCTTTCAATAGAGAAGCCAACCTACTCAATCTAGCCATGACCACACAGACGCACATCCCTGTCATTCCACAAGCCACTGCATAGCCATCTGGGCTGCAAGCACAAATATCCCACAATAACGTGGGGGCAGTTTCCTCACCACGTGTACTCAGCATTCCGGCATTGGTTCCAGCATCCCCCGTGCCCCATTTTATCCCGCAGATCCAACCCCAAACCATATCCACAACTTGCCCGATGTAGACCTTATCGCTGCCACCCCCTCCAACCCAACAGATCACCGCCGTCGTGCAGCCACAGATACCTGTCCAACAGCCTGCCACGAGTCAGTGGACCTACCCTACGGCAGAACACAACCAGTCTGCGCTATATAGTGTGCAACCCTTGGTCGCACCCGCAACGCATATCCTGCAGATGGTCCCGCAATATCCCTATCCTTATCCTGCGTAGCCGGTGGCGGCTAATCTCTCTTCCCAAACCGGTGGATGGTGGTCTTCACAAGCACCCCTACTTGTAGGGATCCCCGCCCCACCATTTACCGTCCAAACCATCCCACCATTTCCACGGCCTAATACTGCTTTCCCAGGTCAGCCCCATGCTCCTCCTGCACAGATACCTCCATCAACAGGTATAGACCAAGCCTTTCTACTTATTCAAACCCTCACTGAGGAGGTTAGGCGTCTTAAGGCTGCTGGCTCAGACATTGTACAGATCATGGACTTTTACCAAGATGATCCCATTAGTCCAACGGTCCCCATGTTGTCGTTGCCACCAGGGATGTCCTTACCTCATTTTACCAAGTATAATGGGGAGGGGGATCCTAACGTTCACTTGGTCATCTTTAAATCCGAATATTTGTTGTTGCAACAGTGGCCTCACATGATTATCCGTGTCTTTGCTATGTCTCTGATAGGGAAAGCTCTAGATTGGTATTGAGCCCTCCCACGCTCTTCCATTTCAACCTTGGCAGAGCTTCTAACACAATTTGTGACTCGCTTTAAATACAACTTAAAGCCGGAGGTCACGTTAGATCAACTTATGGGAGTGAAACAAGATGCTCTCGAACTAGTCCAGAAGTTCATACAACACTGGAATGCTACTTTGAATGAAATCTGTGAGCCAATCGCGGACCCACATTTACTAGCCATATTCAAAGGAGCAGTCAATGACTTTATCAAGTCAAAGCTATATTATCTTTCCCCCAACTCCTTACATCAAGCCTTCGCTCAAATTAGAAGCATCCAAGATGCTACTGAGGCCAACAAAGACCCGACGTATGTCGCCTACAAAAATGCTCACAACAAAGGCAAGGACAAAGGTAAAGCGACAACAACGACAGTAGCTGCGCTGGCTGAGGGCATAAAGAACAAGAACAAGAAGACACCTACGGCGCCTCTGAAACACCGTGAAAATTACAGGTCGGCCTCAGGCGAAGATTCGTAATTTGAGCGAGAACGCGCCTCAAATCTGTCTAAGGACAAGTTTACGCTCTATCACGCACGGCAGCGTAATGAGCGTAATAGGCTCCAAGACAGTTAAAGGCGAATTTGTTCAAGGACAAGTTTACGCTCTATCACGCACGGCAGTGTAATGAGCGTAATAGGCTCCAAGACAGTTAAAGGCGAATTTGTTCAAGGACAAGTTTACGCTCTATCACGCACGGCAGCGTAATGAGCGTAATAGGCTCCAAGACAGTTAAAGGCGAATTTGTTCAAGGACAAGTTTACGCTCTATCACGCACGGCAGCGTAATGAGCGTAATAGGCTCCAAGACAGTTAAAGGCGAATTTGTTCAAGGACAAGTTTACGCTCTATCACGCACGGCAGCGTAATGAGCGTAATAGGCTCCAAGACAGTTAAAGGCGAATTTGTTCAAGGACAAGTTTACGCTCTATCACGCACGGCAGCGTAATGAGCGTAATAAGCTCCAGGACAGTTAAAAGCAAAATCCAGAGAAACACGACGGGTTGGCACTTGTTCTCGCAACGCTTAAACAACTGATCTTTACGCGCGTTACGCGGCGATGCGTGCTCGTGCGTAGGTCAGAATGCAAGCACGCGCTCATTACGCTTCGTCACGCACAGCTGCGTGATGAGCGTAAGTTACACTTTGATTACACTCCACCGCGCGTAGCTGCGTGGAGAGTGTATGTTACATTTACGCTGCGTCACGCACAGTTGCGTGATGAGCGTAAGCGCGTTGTTGTTACACCTAGGTTGCGCTCATACATGCAACACAACACGAATGAGTGCAAACGCAGCTGAGACACGCCCATCATGGGCCTGCTCTTTACACGCACAGCACGCAAACGAGCGTGTTGTGCGTAGTCGCAGTTCGACTTAAAAGAATCGCGTCGACAGGATCCGCGACATTCAGGCCCACATCATTAGGGTTGCGCGTGTCGCGGCCTATAAATACCCCAGCTGACAAATATACAGAGGAGAGGAGATTTGGGGAGTTGGCCGGTTGACAAGTTAACAAACCAGAGCACCAGAGCACTTATCGCTTTTTGCTGGCAGCAGATCAAGAGGACAAGAGCATTTTCTGAGCAAGGGAACACTTATTGCCTTGAACAGAGAAACAAGAGCAACCTTTGGTAATCGCTGCAAACACCATCCTTTAGCAGAAACAGCAGATCTACCCGAAGCAAAGAAGCAGAACGGGAATTGCGGAGTCGTCTCGCCCAGTTAGCAGGTTCTATCGTTCAAAAGATCGACAGACTTCAGAGCTTGACCATTCCTGCACCTAAGCTTTGGGCCTACAAGGTAGATCAGACTTCTGTCCAGACAGTTTTCTTGTTGTTTTGTGCTCATTTTGTATCCAGTTGTTGGGGGTTTTCTCCCATTGTAACGTAATATACACACAAGCATACATCCGATCCAGCATTGAAACATAGATCTTTGATCTTTG
>MNCI01015499.1:555999-601416 GCA_015680685.1 Gnetum montanum
TCGTTTTTCCAGCTTAGCCCTCGCGCGGATCCGTGGTTAAAGCTGTGTACACGGAATTTCGGTTGGTATTTCCAGCTGCCGACGTTTTCCGTCGTTACAGCCTCCTGAGACCACGGCCAGTGCTGGTAGCACCAACCAAGACACAGCTGCCCCTAAAGACCCCCCAGCCAAAACCAAACTTTGAGCGTAAAGACCGCTCAAAGTATACAGCCCTGCCTATAAAACATTCAGAACTGTTGAAACAATTATTAGGGGCCGGATACATTCAACCAAAAAGGGTATCCGAAGAAGCTCTGAAGCATCACAGACATCATTGTGAATTGCTAAAGAATCCTTCTTTAGCCCTGCCTAACAAACCACCAGTTCTGAAATCTTTCAGCCTGGACCATTTCTGTGACTACCACCAATTGTGTGGTCATGACACAGATTACTGCTGGGCGTTGAAGGACGACATTCAACGCATGATCGACGACGGTCATTTGAAACTAAACGGCAGTAGTCCGACGCGTCCAGAAAACCAAGAATTGCACGTGTATAAGGATCCGTTGAATGCAAACGACGCGCCTTATACAATCAATGTGGTGAGTACGGACGGTAAGGGGAAAGTACCACCTAAACAACCTTTTGTTTTGCGTATACCTACTAACTCACAACAGGGGGAAACCTTTCATTGACAGCCAGTGGCATCTCAAGGTCGCCATTTATCATTCAGGCACCTTCTCAGAGTGCCACTCAGCCACGTAGTAATAGCAAAGCTGTGACCTCACCCGCGCCCACGTTCAGGGCACCCTTCATTCTCAGGGCGCCAAGACCATCAGCTACTCCTCTCACGCAGGGGCAGGCCTCCAACCAAAACCGTCAACCATCACCCGACAAACAAAGGGGAGCAGACACATCTATTAACACTACAAAAGACCACTTTATGCTCAACTTCCCTAAGCCTAGGCCCCTGGCCTCTGTGCCTTTGCCTATACCTCAGAGACAGGATAAAGGTGCAGAAACGCAACCACCTCCTCTCGGTGAGAAAAAGAACAACCCCCGACTGACGTCATTCGACCTCGCGAGATTCGTCTCTTGGGACAAATGGAAGAAGACAAGGGGAATAAACAACCTAGTCGAGAGAAGAACCTCCTCAACACGTTTACGCAGGTCAAACAGGCTTTGAAACAAAAAAATATGATGCTGAGCCTCTATGACCTACTCATGACATCCCGAGAACATCGTGAGGCTATGGTCCGCATGCTGACATCCATACCTGTGGATGAAAGTTTACCAGCGGAGGAGGAAGCGATACATGCTGTCATGTTTCCTTCCGAAGCTGAGCAACGTAAGCCTACCTTGCTAACCTTTCATGACGAATCCATCAAAGATGATCCTGAGAAAGGTCAGGTGACAACTGAACCCATGTTCATCACCATTCGGGTCGGCCAGTACCTAATCCGAAGAGTACACGTGGACGACGGCGCAGCTGCAAATGTCATTCCTTATCCCATCGTGGATAGGTTGGGTCTGGTTGACCAGATCATTCCCACGACGACAACATGCGTAAAGTCATTCAATGGAGCAAGGGTTCAGGTCAAGGGGATGGTGCGTATCATGTTTGTGGCAGGCGATCAATTCCCAACGGATGCCACATTCCTAGTTGTCAAGGAGATGCTTGGGTTCAACTTGACCTTAGGGAGGTCCTGGTTAGCCCAGCTAAGGGCGGTTTCATCACCGATACATCAGGAAATACACCTACCCTACGCAGGAGGGGAGGTTGTAATACGCGGTGATGAAATCACCCTCAGGACTGTCAACAACATTGAGGAAGAATGGGGTTCAGAGATAGAAACATCGGATGATCACACCCATCCCCAAATTCCTTAACAAACCAAAACCAATGATGACAGTTTAGCCTGGGTCAACCTGCCATTTTAGGATGGCGGCGTTGAGGAGTCAGACTGTAAATCCCTCCGCCCTTACACAATACTGAACGTAAAGTCCATTAAAAAACAATTGCGAATTAGCGGTTGAACTGAATGGCATTTATGCACACTATCATGTTTTTACCAATTATCGCTATTTACACTTAGCAGTCCGTCTTCATCCAGTACATATTTACGCTCTAGAAATGTTCAATGTTTACGCTTGTCATTCCTTACGCTATTACATTTCTGTTATGTACGCTATTTATGGCTTTTGATCACTTTAGTCCAATTACGTAGAAAAATACATTATCATCAATTACGCTCTTTATATTACGCAAAGGGGCCCGCAACAGCCTTAAACTAGTTGTGGCCCACAATGACCTAAAACTAGCTACGACCCACAATGGCTTAAAACTAGTTTCCAGATTACGCACACTCCCATCATGGCCTGCAATGGCCTAAAACTAGCCATGGCCCGCAATGGCCTAAAACTAGTTACCAGATTACGTAAACTCGCCAGATGGCCCGCAATGGCCTAAAACTAGTGACGGCCCACTATGGCCTTAAATTAGTGATTTCATTCTGTCGCAGCATAACTTAGGCAAAATCGTTAACAGATATGCTTATGCTTTACAGATAAAAACGTAAAAGACAAAAATTAAATAGACATTTAAAAATCGCCAGAAAATCTTATAGCTAGTCTTTCAGTCATTCGCATAACCATTGTTAATTCCAATCAATAAAACCATGCGTAAACCACAATTACGCATCACCTCTGATGCCACTGTCACCAATATCGCTCAAGTCTGGCTTTAGTCCTAATAAATCGTCCTCTAGTGGGCCTTCTCTTCTGGGAAGTATTCCTTCATGAAGAATCCCCTCTTCATGAGGTTCTTGCTCTTGCACAGGCTCTGCAGGAGGATGCTCTTCATCACTACGCCCCTCTTCTTGTACTTGCTCCTCAGCTGACTCCCCTTCTCTATCCTCTTTGGGTACCTAGATACAGAGAACATATTAGCAAGACAAAACTTGATAACACAATCAAAAAATTTAGACTTCGTCATGATTAACTTACTCGCGATGGCCCTGCTTCTGCAGCAAAGGGAAGCTTTTTCAAGCCGGCCCATAGGCGCTCCATGATTTCATCCTCCGTCAGGTCAGTCCACACTTCATCTCCTAGAGCAGTTTCAGCCTTCACCTTCCCTTTCTCCATGCTAGTCCAGTGAGGCAGGTTAGGGAAGAAAGTAGGGACGGTAGTCTGGCCCCCGGGGAGAGTCACCTCCCTTTCCGGGGATGCACTTACAGTCACCTGCTCTTGAAACTTCTTGAAGGCTTCGGATGCCCCAATGACATCCAGGAAGACTCGCAAGGATTGGGCCTCAACGGCAGAATCAAGATAATGTTGACGATAAGCGATACTTTTTCACTTATACAAATGCTTGTGGTCCTTTTCCTTCTGCCCCCATTCTTGCACACTTGTGCAGTAATCCCTCCAGTCTTGGCTTTTCTGAGCTAACAACTCTATCTGCATCCGCTGCTCCACCAATGACCGACCGGTTTGCACGCTGTTCTTAATGGTGGTCCAATAATGGGAGTAGTCAATAACAGTGGTGCGCCAGTCCTCGTCACCTGTTTCCCGCGCCTGTAGGAACTCGCATTATGACTTTAGGTACCCGACCTCTTTGGTCAGAGACTCATTCTTCTCCTCTAATGTCTGCAACCTTTTCCAGACGTTCTCATTTACACCCTTACTCTCCCATAAGGAGCGTGTCGAGCATAACGCACATTTACGCATCTCTTCATAAATGTGGCATGGCACGACAGCCCCATCAGATGGAGGCTCCACTGTGTCCAAATCAATGGGCTTCGTTGGGTCCCATCGAAGGCGAGCTCCTAACAGCAAACATTATCAATATATATGATACATTACCACTGTACAATAAAATAAACCTTTTATAACTACAGTGTACCAGCCTCAGGATCGACGCACTCGAGACGCTCGATCATATCGTTGACAATGCCTTCCATGAAAGTGAATTTGTCGAGAAAGTCTCTCCACGCTCTGCTCACAGTAGCAGACGTGGACGTATCCTCTTCTCCTATAGTGTAGTTAAGTTAGAAACTCTAATTATTAACAGAATTCTACAAAGTTTCCAACACGCTCATTATCTCTACCAGTGATAGCGGGAAGCTCACCAACATCTTCCGCCTCCTTTCTCTCTTCACGCACAAGAGTTTGTGCATCGTTTGTCCCAACAGCTAGGGCCTCCTCATGCACAAGAATCTGTGCGTGGCTCACCCTAGTAGCTGGAGCCTCTTCTTCCAAAACTGGGGCCCCTTCCCCATGACTTAATATCATTGCCCCTGTTTCAAGGGTTAGCTGCTCCGTAACTTTTTTTGGTCACATCATAGAATACGCTTAATACAATTTAAAATATCCTAACTAAACATTTTGTAATACAACTTTCAATACACTTCTTTCACGTTTACCAGGCGGAAGTTTACTCCGCTGAACCCTGACTTCCACAGTTTGACCAATGCCACTCCCGGGCTCCGCAGAGGCCTCAGTTATATGAAGCCTTTTACGCCGAGCAGCAGGTTCTACAATTTCTACCGCCAAACGTTTCCCTCGTGAGGCATCGCCAGTGTAAGTAGGCATTATCCCGCCTATGCTGTCGGGGCCTCGCATTCGAGAAGCTGCCAAATCTCTGGTCATTATAGACAGAGAGTCTCCAATCCCTTCTAGGGGATCCTGTCCACGTGTAGTGCTGAAAATGTGGGTAATCCAAGGCCTGGATAGTTGGTCTCAATCTTGTAGCACCTAGACCCCATTCCTTTGGATGATCAAGAATTCAGCAAAACGCCAAAGGTAAGCTATGAAGAAGGCATAATGCACGTTGAAACGAGACTCGAGCTTCTTGCGAAGCCTGATCATCTCAGTGCGTAACCCCTCAGGAAAATAGCTTGCCCAATTGAACTGGGTCCCTTCTTCGATAACCTCTCGCATAATACGGGTCTGCTGTATGGAAAAGAATCTCCCCTGTGAGAGTGTTTTGGGGAAAGCCTAGGCCCGGAAAAGGGGATAAACGGTCTTGGCGATTTCTAGTGTGATTCTTTCATAAGGGATCCCTTTAGTCTCCTTCTTGACCCCTACCCACTCCTCTAGCCACTCCTGATAAGAGAGACTCCTCTTCACCTTTTCCTCTATGGGAAGGCCGTCAGAGGAGACGCCAAAAAGGTCTTCAAAGAGCTGAGCGTCAACGTCAAAACTTACACGCACGTGATGCACGCGTGTGCAAAAACGCTCTGCCCTTTCGCTGAAGGAGTTGACCAACGTTAACATTTCATTGGCGAGGACATCAGGGGTCGCGGCTAAAAAAAATGCATTAGCCTCGCTTCTTGTATCTTGGTGACCACCGCAACTGGGACCGCCGCGTGGCCGAGCCAGCATTGTGCATCCTTGATGTTGCTGTAGCAGAAGAGGAGGGTATTCGCCTCGCGGCCGGAAATTGTAAGGGTAATCTCCCAGGATTCCCTGACTGTACAATGTAGACACAGGCCAAACAAAAACACTATTACACAAAATTCATAATTCACAATTACACCACGCAACAACAGAATACGTAGCAGTTTTACCAGGTCCAAATGGCAATGGAAATGGAGGAAGTTTCCTCTGCACGTCTGCAACAGTAAGGGGCGGATCCAAAGTCTAGTCGTCATGTAGCCACTTGAGATTCTGACAATTCTCGAAAGCGTCAGCATAACGGGTGGGGTATTCATGAATGTCGAAACCGATCTGCCCCATAACACCAGCGCATACGTTACTAGTAGAGGTAAACGCCTTTATTGTCATTTCAGTCCATGTTAAGGTATCACCATCGCCTACTAACTTGTTCTCATGGATAAAAAACCTATACCATACCACATAGGCTCATCTTACGCTTCACAAAAACTCAGATAATAGACAGATAATGACAATATAGTTGACAAAATCGCTTACCCGCCTGAGTAGTACACTGTGCCTGGTGGGTTCTGGAAATAGGTCGAGACATGGCGGGCCACGAACAAAGTATTATATGCGTGATAGCAACTAAACTGGGCCATTTTCCAGATCCAGCCTAAGCACCTCAAACCTCGGGCGCTAAGGTTTTGGTCCTTGAGACGACCAGTATCGATGGCTCCATCTGTCAAGAAGGCCAAAATTCCCTGTGCGGAACCCACTAACAGGTGCTCCAAAATGGCACCAGCAACATTGCCTGACAAATTTGACCATATAATAACGCTCTAGTTATGCAATAAAAACTGTAGAAACTCTAGCGCACCCTTTCGAAACCATGTGGCCTTCCCATGCAACCGAGTATGCGAGGGAGGGACATTAGGCATGATTGGGTTTATGCAACACAAAACCCCAACGATATCTAAGACGATTAGGACAGGCCTTAGCATAACACTGTATAGAAAGCGCAATAAACAGATCAACATCTAGATTCACATTTGCATGTTTAAATACAGCAAACTTACAAATTACTCTTAACTCGCCCAAACCCTTGCAACAATGCAAGGTTTGTCCCCAACAACGACGATAAACGCACACCATTAAACCCTCGTCTTAACGCGAGGTCCATAATCTAAAACCCTCATTTACGCGAACAACGCTATAGAAATAAACACTACTGAAACAACACAAGTACGCAAGGAATGGCCTACCGGTTCAAAGGCATAGGGTCCCTCACTTCGACCACCGCCTACGAAGCGTGCTGCAGATTCTCTTGCACCTCGTCGATTTTTGTCAATTTCGCATTCTTCCATTTCACTTTAGGTGCCATTGTCGTAATCTCAAAACCTTCACAGTTTCACACTTTCATGTCTTTGCAAACTAAGCGCTCTAAGCTTCTGCTCCTCTTCCTCTTGCTCTGTAACAGTTAGAAATTCGAATTCGCGACAGCCAACAGCCCGTTCTTACTGAAAACTGCTTACTTATATGCAAGATTTAACTAACTTGATACCCGATTTCAGCAAGACTTACCCAAATGTTGATGTCAGTATGAGCTGGAACCCGAGGATCAAGGCATTAATTACGCCAGCTATCGCACGCATTACGATCCAAAATGACCCTAAACTACTGTAGCTTATCTCTTCGTAATCAGGTCTCATTAATTACAGGCTATTCGTAGACTTTAAAATTCAGTTACCTTTACGCAGCAACGTTACATCACTTCCTGTACACTAAACTAAACGTATTCGTTTAGAACTTATAGCATCACACTTAGTATCTTTCTAATTACTCTTACATTTGATACTTTTGCAGGATAATTCACAGATGGACGAAATGTTGTCTGCACCACTAGTTTTAGCAAGCCCACATGGTGAAATCATTAGACAACTTGATCTCACACTAATAGAAACTAACCTAGCCCTTAATGACGTGATTATAGCCACTTCGGAAACATCTCCAGACTGGCCAGAGCAGTCGACGTGCACGCTAGATCTGGAAGCCGGAGAGGTAACCGAAGATACACTCAACGAGGTCTCTGTGGTTACGCATAGGGATGAGACTAAAACTCTCAAGGTTAGCTCTCTATTAGACCACAAGGCAAGTGATGACATAAAACAGGTTCCCCAGAATAACATCATGGTGTTTGCATGGTCATACGAGGATATGCCAGGACTAGACCCAAGATTAATTCAACACAACATAATCCTAGATCCTCATATCAAAGCCGTTAGACAAAAAGCACGAAAGATCAAGCCAGAAGTTGCGCTAGCAGTACGTGATGAAATCACTAAGCTATACCAGGTAGGTTTTATTCGCGCAGTTGATTACTCGGACTGGGTATCCAATATTGTATTGACTTCCGGGACTTGAACAAAGCTACAATCAAGGATAACTTCCCATTGCCAAGTATCAACCAATTGGTGGATACAACCATTGGGCACACGCTTTTGTCCTTCATGGATGGCTTCTCAGGCTACAATCAAATACACATTAACCCAAAGCACTAGCTAACAACAACATTTATGACACCCTGGGGGACCTTTTGCTACACCATGATGCCTTTTGGCTTAAAAAACGCCGAAGCAACATATCAACGAGCTATGACGTACATCTTTAGCGATTACCTCTTAGGACAGCTGAATGATTATGTCGACAATATAGCTGTTAAGTCTTTAAAGTCTGAAGATCATTCAGAAGATCTGGAGTTAGTCCTCAAAAGATGCTCTAAATATGACCTCCGACTTAACCCAAAAAAGTGTGTGTTCGGAGTCAAAACTGGATGCATGCTGGGTTTTGTGGTATCGGAAGCTGGCATACGCATAGACCCTGACAAAGTCAAAGCTATTGTTGAATTGGCACCCCCTACAAGTCTTAAGCAGTTACGCGGATTACAGGGGAGGTTACAATTTATCAGGCAGTTCATCTCGAGATTAATTGACAAGTTACACCCTATGCAATATTTGCTTAAAAAGGGGGTTAATTTTGAATGGATGGACGATTGTCAACGTGCGTTCGACAGCTTGAAGCAAGAGCTTCAACGCTTGCCAACAGTTTTCCCACCGCAAAGGGATCAACCATTCTATATCTATCTCGCAACTTCAGACATGGCCTTAGCAGCGTTACTCTGTCAAAGGAGGGGTGATGGGTCGAAAGTACCCATCTATTACTTGAGACACGCTCTATGTGCGTATGAAACGAGGTACAACGAAGTAGAGCGTAACTGCTTAGCGTTAGTATTTACGCTCAAAAAGTGCAGACATTATCTTTTCTATAGCCAAGTTAACATCATCTATAAAAATAACATTCTTAGTGCCATTACACATAATTTATATGAAAGTAGCAAAATAGCTCATTGGAAGGCTATCATGGCAGAATTTGATTTGCATTACATTGGTCAATCTTCTATGAAGGACCAAGCGATAGCCGACCAATTAGTAACATCTCCTATTGACAGTCAGGAAACCATAGAGCCCAAATTTCCAGACGAATATGTACATAGTGTAAGCCCTGTCTTAACAGGCCCCGAAGCGACGTTGTATTTTGACGGAGCTTCAACTGCTAGAGGTGGCAGTGCTGCCATCGTTATTACGCTATCACCTGAGGATGTACATCTTCACGCTTATCGCTTGACCTTCCCCTGTATGAACAATGTGGCAGAGTACGAGGGGCTCCTCAGAGGATTACTAGCTGCAAGCGAACTCGATGTTCGACACTTGGCAGTTAAGGGTGATTCGATGCTCGTTATCAATCAAATCACAGGAGTCTACGCCTGCAAAGTTGCACATTTGCAGCCCTATTGCAATATGGCTAAAGATCTTCTGAAACAATTCGCGACCATCGATGCCCAACACGTGCCACGAAATGATAACACACTGGCCGATGCACTGGCTACGTTGGCTTTAAACGTGTCCTCACATCTACTCGATACTTGTCCTACTTTAATAACAGATTGTACAGGTCCTATCGTTCAGGCGGCGCAAATATCTTGTCTTCTCGAAGAAAGCACGCCAGAATGGTATGACAACATTAAAACTTACCTCTTGCAAGGCGAGCTACCGCACGAATTGACATGCGTGCAGAAAGATGCAATCCGCAAGCAAGCTAGATAGTACGTAATCATAGGAGACAGTACTCTCTGTAGACACTCTTTTGATGGTGTGCTGCTTACCTGCGTTAATAAAGACCAAGCATAGCGTATCGTTGGCGAGGTTCACGAGGGATTATGCGGAGGACACGTAGCACCACGGGCTATGGCTTCAAAAATTCACCGCTTAGGGTACTACTGGCCACGTATGGAAAAAGATTGCCTAACAAAGGTTAAGACTTGTGACACGTGTTAGCGTCACGCAAATCTTATACATGTGTCGCCTACAGAGTTACATACGACTCAGATAACATGGCCCTTTCAATGATGGGGACTAGACATTATAGGTCCCATCACGCCGAAATCTCCCGCAGGTCACCAGGTCATAGCTTCATAATTACCGTAACTGAGTACTTTACGAAGTGGGTAGAATCTATTCCTTTAAGGAAGATCACATATCAACAAATTTTCCGTTTCATCTTAGACAACATTGTAACCAGATTTGGTCTCCCGATGACTATCGTGACCGACAATGAACCACAATTTAGTAGTACAGAAATCAAATCCTTCTGTGATAGCCTTGGCATTAAACAATCTTTTTCCTTGCCATACTACCCACAAGAGAATGGTCAAGCTGAAGCAACAAACAAAGTCATCATCAATCTACTCAAGAAAATGCTCGATAGAAATAAGAGACGGTGGCACGAAAAAATCCTCTATGTGCTATGGACGTATCGTACTACATGTAGGACGGCTACAAACTGTACGCCCTATAGCCTAGTCTATGGATCTGAAGTAGTGCTGCCCCTCGAGTTGCAAATTCCTTCTCTGAGAATGGTCCTCTCCATGATTATAAATGAGGCTCAACACACCGAGTTCTGGATCATGGATTTGGACTCAGTAGAAGAGAAGCGAATACAGATGCTTGATACAATTGAAAAGTATCAAGACAAGCAGAGGCAAAAGCATCATCACAATCTTCAGCAGCGCCCGATCAAGAAAGGAGATTTGGTTCTCAAGGCTGTTCGGGAACCAGTGGGCAAATTCTCTGCAAACTGGGAGGGCCCTTTCTTGGTGACTAATGCGTATAGCAGTGGAGCATTCAAGTTAGCTGATGTCGACGGCAACGAGTTACCAAACCCTGTTAATCATATGTATCTGAAGCAGTACTACATATATTTGCATCTCCAGTGTGAATATCAGGTATGGCCACAATCATCTGCTACGACGCTAAACTAGCAACAAACGTCCGCTATGACATAAAACTGGCGCTCCCTTCATGCGTCCACCACGATGCTAAACTAGTACTAACCGTCCGCCATGATGCAAAACTGGCAAGTTGTAACCATCCGCTACGATGTAAAACTGGAAATGTTGTACAGGTCCACCAAGACAAAAAAATGGGATCTTTTGCACGCGTCTGCCACGACGCTAAATTGGCACCAGCTGTCTGTCATGACATAAAACTGACAAAGGTAAGTAACCATCTGCTGAGACGTAAAACTAGCATAGATCTGTCCCTGGGTCATGACATGAAACTGACATCCACAGCACGGTCTGCTGAGACCATAAATCAGCCTCGCCACCATCCACTAAGATGTAAAACTAGCATTTCTCGGTCTGCCCAGACTTTAAACTAGGACCATGGTCTGCTAAGACTTAAAATCAGCAATAACCGTCTACCAGGACTTAAAACTGGGACTCACAAACTGCTCTCATGCAACTCAAGCGAGCGTGATTATCTCTGTGCAGCTGCAACACACATGGGATGGGACGCTGGGATAGTCCCAGCGTCACTACCTCACAGGCATCCTACTGATTCCTCAGATGTGCCGAAGGGCATACTACTGACCCCTCAGAGATGCCGTTACCATGTTTATTCCAGCGGTGGTACCTCTGAGAGGTCAGTTTCACCGTCCGGAGCCCCAAAGGCGTGCACATCAACTACGGCTTTGGGGATCTTCGCTCATCATCACTATCAGGCTTTGGCTTCACAGATTTATCTGGCCGATTCTTTGAATTACCAGCCAAATGCACTGAGTCTGATGTTCTTTGGCGGAGATATGCTGGGCCGAGCGTTAAGGGTGAAAACTCGGGCCTCGTGCTACAGTTCCTCCTTCATGGCCCGATCAATATATCTCGCCTCTAATAGTACTTGTTTCAACAACCTCGCTTGCAGTTCGCACAGACAATGGTATCCTCTGTTTTCTTCTGTGTTTGCAGGTTACTTGCTTCGAGGATGTTGTGCAAAGACGCATTCATCTGAGCAGTGAAGTGCAAATAGTGTTTTGAAATGGCTGCTCAGGTTAGCTTGTCCACTTAGAAGTGCATCCCTGTTCCCCTTATAATCCTACCCTCAGCTCTTACTATACTTCATCTCTACCATCTGCTTCCTACTTGCAAAATCTACGCACGCAGCACTCGCTTTCCGCATTCACATTACAATTAAGTCCATAAACAGGCGTAACGCAATTTGCCTAATGGATGCTCAAAAAAAAATGGGGGTCGAAAAAATGGGTGAAACACATCCACCTAGGCCGTGCAGACACAACACAATTTGTCTATGCAACCCCTTCATCTATAAAGTGATGGCATAACTCCATGCTAACGCACCTGCAGGAGAAAGCCTAACTGTTTATGCGTGAAGAAATCATCCTTACTTATTTGTGTCTTCCCCGAACCTGTTTCCTCCTGTACCATCCTATCTCCTACTTCCTCCATCTTTGCTCTTCTATGTTGACAGGGCGATACTTGAGTAATCATTGATGAACGTTGTTAGTGCTTTTACCTCTCCGGTGTTTCGTATTCTTTGTCGACATCTTTCAGGCAAGCCCTCTAACCTTCAACAAAGAGGGGCCATTGAAACACCCTGAAAATTGTGAGTCGGCCTCAAGCGAAGATTCGCNTTAGAAGGCGGTTTACTTCGGCAGATATTGGCAAAGCCTAAGGCCTAAGTAGTGTAATATGCGACCTCTCGTATATTCTACTAAGTCTTTTGTCTAAGGGCAAATTTACGCTCTGTTACACAAGGCAGCGTAACGAGCTTCAAAAATGTCAAAAAAGAATCCAAAGGAAGCGTAACAGGTCAAGTTACGCTCGTTACGCAACGCAGCGTACATAGCGTAATCCATCGCCAAGTTAATCATTGTTTACGCTTGCTATGCTTGGTAGCATGAACCAGCGTAAAGCAGCTTGAGTCCCTTACTTGTGTGCTTTATTACGCTCTCGCACGCGATGCAATGCGTACAAGCGTAATGTAGCCCAAAATCAACTGAGACATGCCCGATCCACATCTATCATCCATACGCACAATACACAGATGCGCGTATTGTGCGTAGTCACGAATTTCAATAAAAGGACAGTCAAGTCAATGATCTTCTGAAAGGTTTGAGACACGTGTCATCACAACCGTGCCTTCTCCATGCATTATCAAACCTATAAATATCCCAGTTGGTGAAGAAAAGCAAAGAACACCGAGCAACATAGAGAGAGACAGAGAAAGAAAGCAGCATTTTGGCAATCTTTTGGCAGCACTATCTTTTAGCAGAGGTAGGAAACATTTCACTTGAGCATTTGGCAGTAGGAGCAATTGTCCCTTTGGTGAAGACACAACTTTCTCCATTGGTGATCATTGGCAGTTCAGAGCAAAGACTACCCAAGGCAAGAGGAGCAGATCAGAGATCGAGAGATCATCTGGCACAATTTGCGAGCTCTATTGATCAGAAGCAGTTGATCGATAGACGTCAGAACTTGACCATCCTTGCATCCCATCTCTGGTCTACGAGGTAGATCGGACTCCATTTTGTACTTCTTCTTAGACAGCTCTCTTGTTATTTTGTGTTTGCTTCACACAAAGTGATCTGGGTCTCCCCAGTGTAACGTGATATACGAAATACTCATTCTTCAAGTTAAAGCATAGATCTTGAAATCATGTGTTTCTCTCGTGTCTGCTTCCTCTTACCGTGTTAGCATTATCATTGTTATAATTCATCTACATTGTTTTTCTCTCATTTTGCAACCCGTCGAATCGAATCGTTTCACGCAACATTCGTAATCTCCATCGGTTTACTGATTTAGTAAGTCCCTGTCTGATCGACAAGACCGTTCATGGCACTATGGATTCATTTTCTCCAGCATAGCCCTTGCACGGATCCGTGGTTAAGACTGTATACACAGGTTTTGTTTGGTATTCCAGCTGCCGACATTTTCCGTTGTTACAGACGGGGGAGGTGCTACAAACACCTCCTTAGAGTTAATCTCACCAACAGCCCACTTCTCATCTAACCAATTTTGGATCATGCATCACTCATATGCCTTCAGGTGATGGGAGATAGAGGTCTTCAAATCATATCCTATCTACTCAATCAAAACTACTAGAACGTTCATGTTAGACAAGAAAACCTCTAAGGCAGTGTAGGTTAAGGCTAAAGCATCCAAATCATCATGCAGGCCATCTTCATCAACTCAAAACCTGGCAATCAATCATAGAACCATTAGCAATTTAACATAGCAAGTAGAAAAAAAACATTGCATAAGCCATATAAGCACTTACCCTCTGATGCATAGACAATTTTAGGTGGGTTCTGGAATAGAGTATGCAATCATTGTGCAACAAAAAGGGTTTGTTCTTATTATAATAAGCAAACCCCATCATGCACCATACTCTAGAAAATTGTTGAACGCCCCTAGGACCTTTTCTTGAGTCCCCTAACCCATCAATATTAGCAACAAGCTCATTTCAAATGAACTTAAGAATGTTCCGATTTGCCCAGGGTAGTAGCATCACAGTGATAGCAGTTGTAGCCTCAACTGCCAAGTGTGATCACATGATCACATTGAATTGATACAATAGGTACTCTAGGAGCTCTTGGGCTCCTAGCTAGAACCACACCACCTAACAATCTACTGACATGTTTGGCATAGGGGTGTTGGAAACAAGTTTGCTCATGCAACATAGGATGCCAACAAGCTCAACTATAATCAAAATAGGTTTTAGCAACACCTTGTAATCATTAACAGGAAAAGCATTAGTATACATGCATAGATACAAAATGTTGATATACATATTATAAATCTCTAACATAAATTAGCAGAAATGCCTAATTTTAAAAATACACCCTAGGGCCTCACGAGTGTAGGACGTTGATTAACTCATTCGACGCACCTAGCAATCACTGGGGTATAGCATGTTTTTGTAGGTTTAGCACTATGTGTTATAAGTTTAGCACTGTGCATAGTTAGTAAATTTTTTTTAACTCTAAACTACCCCAGTGAGGAGCATAGTCCCAAAAAATAGACATTTTGGAAAACACACACTTTGGGAAACATTTGGCAAACACTATGACCTTTAAAAAATAGGCATTTTAGCAAACACTTAGTGGGCTATGCTATGTGTAGAGGGCATAGTCCCATGAGCATGGAGAGCATAGTCCTTTCATGGTGCCATGCTCATCATGTCATACCCACCAAGGCCCCACCTTGTCCTTTACTGTTGTAGTAGGCCATGTCGCCTACCACTACCAACAAGAAAAATTGAAAAAAAAAATGTAGCAGAATCCTATTTTCATTATGCCCACCGTAGTGTCCCCTCTCACTGTCATCAAAACTCCAATAGTGACCATGACCATGTCACACAGATTAAGATGGTGGCCATAGCTCCCATGGCCACACTGCAACTCATAAGGTGTAGGGCCCTAACCCACATGCTTCAAAAATAGAAAAAATAAAAAAATGCTCAATGCCTACAGCCTTCAGAATGCTTGTGGCCCTCAAAACCTACATGGCCCTCAAGCCCTGTGAAGCTTGCATAGTTGAAAAACACTTCATGGGTCCAAAACCCCATGTGTGCCCTGACCTGTGCACAACCCCAGCCCACACGCAACCCTAGACACTGCATAGCTACAACATAAAAAGTTAAAAAAATAGAAAAATGATGATGACATGGGATGGTAGCTATAGCTCCTTATGGCTATGCTATAGCACACAATGGTAGCCATGTCCCCCCTATGGCTACATTTTGGTGCATAGTGGTGGCCATGGCCCCTACATTCATGTTGTGGAGTGCAGTACGCAAAACCTTCCTACATAGCAAAAACCCTCCCCACCACCACACCACACCATGAATGGTTCATAGTCATGATGGCCACTGCCATGGCAGGGTGTGCAAGGTGATGCATAGGACTACGCTTCCAAACCCTCAATCCAAGAAAAATAGAAAATGAAACAAAAAATAAAGGTAAGGAGGAGAGTGTAGTCAGTTTACCTAGCTAACGTGGATGGCCTCCTCTCCTCCATGTGTGCCTGTGGTAGGTGGCTCAGTGCTCTCTCTCTCTTGGCAACGTTCGCCAACCTTGGGTAAAGGCATCCACTTCGATGCATCATCTTTTCCTTAACTATGCTCTCTATTGACGACAAAGGAAAAATCAGTAGCAAGGCTATGCTCCCAACATCATAGTGAAATGGTAAAAATGATAAGTTACTATGGTAAAATTGTGTCTATATCCTCTTGAAGTCATTTGATGGCCCACCAACTAGGGACTATGCTCACCACCAAACACCTAGTGGAGAGCGTATTTGGGTGATAGCACAAACAACCATATTTAGTCCAAAACCATGATTTTTTGCTACCTTGTAAATTCCTAAGTTAATTCCACTCCTTGAGCATGACCAGCCCTCCCTAGAATGGCATGTTTGGTGCATCTGTGGCCTACCGAGGCCTAAAATTGGCCTAAACATGTTCACTTCCCATAGCAACTTGGATACATGCTTAAACAAATTTCATTGAATTTCTTGTTCTCATTTATGCATATTAAATTTGTCAAAAAAGCACCACTTGATGCTTTTCTAGTTTATTTTTTGTATAACATGACATGGCTATGCAGGAGCAGATCTTCTCACCCTTGGTCCTCACGATGCCTTACAATGATATTAAGTAATACATTGACCCTCATTGCCTAGACCTCAAGCCTATAGCCTCCAAAAAATACATGACATCCATAGAAGCACCACTAGATTGGCCCAACCATCTAGTTAAGGCCCTTGACCTAGAGGCAGGGGACATCACAAAGGATCCCCTTGTCAAGATCCTTGTGATATTGCACAATGGCAAGGCAAGAATGCTAAAATTAAGCTCCTCGCTAGAATCCTAGCATGCTCAAGACATTGTTAGAGTGCTTAATGATAACATTAAAGCATTTTCATGGTCATACGAGGACATGTTAGGCCTAGATCCCTAGTTAGTCTAGCATAACATCATTCTTGATCCTTGCATTAAACCAGTTAAACAAAAAGAATGCAAGGTTCAACCTGAGGTGGTGTTGGCAATCTGTGATGAGATCACTAGGCTTTACAAGGATGGTTTCATCTGAGCTATTGATTATGCAGACTAGGTCTCCAACATCATAGTTGTTCCTAAAGAAAAATGAAAGTATTACACATTTTCATAGACTTCTGGGATCTAAACAAGGTAATCATCAAAGACAACTTCTCGTCACCCAATATCGATTAACTGATTGATACCAAGGCTGGACACACCTTGTTTTCCTTCATGGATGGGTTCTTAGGCTACAATCAGATTAATATCAACCTTGAGCACTAGCTCAATATAACCTTCATGACCCCCTAGGGTACGTTTTGCTACAGAATGATGCCTTTTGGACTAAAGAACGTAGGAGAAACATACCAATGAGCAATGACATACATCTTTAGTGACAACATGCTAAGTTTTCTCAATGACTACGTAGATGATATAGTAGTTAAGTCCAAAGCAATCCACAACCATGCAAATGACTTATACTTAGTGCTTAAACATTGCCTAAAAAAAGAGCTTAGGTTAAACCCAAAGAAGTATGTTTTTGACATTAGAACCGATAGGAGGCTTAGCTTTGTAGTATTCAAAGTAGGTATACATGTAGATCCTGACAAGGTTAAGGCCATAACCAACTTAGTGCCACTAGCTAACCTTAAGGAGATATGAGGGTTGCAAGGTAGAATATAATTCATATGTAGATTTATCACTTGATTAACTAACAAGCTACAACCAATGTAACATTTGCTCAAGAAAGGAGTCCACTTCGAGTGGATAGCTTAGTGCCAACAAGCATTCAACAACATTAAGAAAGAGCTAGCACAACTGCCTACGGTTCACCCTCCACAAGGAGATAAGCCTTTTTACAATTACCTTGCCACTTCTGACATGTCCATCACTTCTCTACTTTGTCACAAGTGAGATGATAGCGTAGAGGTCCTAGTCTACTACCTAAGACATGCATTAGTGCCCATGAAATGAGATACAATGACATGGAGAAGTATTGTCTTGCCCTAGTCTTCTCGTTAAAGAAGTGGAGGCATTACCTCTTCCATAGCCAAGTTAACATCATTTGCAAGAACAACGTACTTCGAGCTATAATAATGAATATCTACAAAAGTAATCACATTGCATGGCAAAAAGCAATAATAGTGAAGTTTGACCTACATTATGTTGCACAATCTTCAACGAAAGGCCAAGCTATAGCCACACAACTCATGGCTTCACCAATAAATGATCAAGCTACCATAGATCCTAAATTCCAAGATGATCATGTTAGTAGTATTAGCCAAGTGCCCAAAAACTATGAGGCACTCCTGCATTTTGATGAAGCTTCAACCTCTCAAAAGGGGTACCACCATTACTATTATCATTTGGGGAGATCCAACCCTTCGCATATCATCTCGCATTTTCTTGCACTAACAATGTGGCAGAGTATAAAGGTCTTCTCTCCTAGATGGGAGCATAGTAAGCCTCTCGTGAATAGCGTAGTTGACACTATGCTTGATCCTAGTTAAAAGCATAGTTAGCCTCTCATGGAGAGCATAGTTAGCACAAAGTCCAATTTTGCAAATTTTTTCTAAGTGCTAAGACTACACTCTCCCTTAGATGGGAGCATAGTCAACCTCTCATGGAGAGCATAGTCAGCACAAAGGCTAGTTTTGCAATTTTTTTCTAATGCTGAGACTATGCTCTTCCCTAGATGAAAATGTAGTTAACCTCTTGTGGAGAGCATAGTTAGCCTCTTGTGGAGAGGGTAATAAGCAAAAGACCATTTTTTGCAAATTTTTTTAAGTGTTGACACTACGATCTTTCTTAGATGGGAGCATAGTTAGTGTCTCGTAGAGAGCATAGTCAACATAAAGGCCATTTTTTCACAGTTTTTTCTAACTATTAAGACTACACTCTCCCCCAACTATGAGTGTAGTCAACCTCTCGTAGAGGGTGCAGTCAACACCAAGGCCATTTTTCGTAGTTTTGTCTAAGTGTTGAGACTATGTTCTTCCCCAAATGGGTGCATAGTCAGCCTCTTGTAGAGAGCTTAGTCAACATGAAGGCCATTTTTTCATAGTTTTGTCTAAGTGTTACAACTACACTCTCCCCCAAATGGAAGCATAGTCAACCTCTCATAGAGAATGTAGTCAGTAGAAGGCTAGTTTTGCAAATTTTTCTTAAGTGCTGACACTACACTCGACCCGAGTTGAGAGCGTAGTCAACTTCTTGTGAAGAGCATAGTCAGCCTCTTTTAGAGAGTGTAGTCAGCAGGAAGCAAGTTTTCACAAGTTTTGGCAAGTCCCTGGACTATGTTCATCCCTAGTTGGAAGCGTAGTCAACCTCCCATGGAGAACGTAGTATGCAAAAGCCCATTTTCTCATAGATTTTACCAACATTAAGACTATGCTCTCCACCAACCTAGAGCGTGGTTAGCCATAGCAGTCTTTGGTAGCCTCCAAAGCATAGCAACAATGCTTAGTTCAGCTCCAGAATGTAGTTAACTTAACTTCAGCAAGCATAGTCAGCAAGATACTTCCTTTTTGTATCCCCTTTTGCCCCAAAACTATAACTATGGTTGACCCCACATGAGAGTGTGGAAAGCATAATCCCACAAATCATAGTCTCTGGCTTTCATTTTTCAAGTACCCTATGATCTTCTTGGCACACACATGTGGTTAGCAATGTAGTCACCGTCTCACAGTCTCGCAGAGTTTGGTAGAGCACAACAAAGCACAACGCCACTAGTCCCATTGGTACACCACGTGAATAGTGACTACACTAAGCATAGTCCCAACCATCTGCTCTACCATGTGACAACCATCCTACATTTTTTGCTAACCCTAGACACATATATACCTACACCCTCAAAGTTTTCAAGATTGACAAATGAAAGGGTTGACAAATCCAAGGAGCACATGGGAGAAAACCAAAGGTATTTTGGTGAACCAAGAAGAGGTAAATTTGCAAACCACCACAGACTTCCACAACCCAAAATAACACTATAGCTAATGGTACACCATAGTGAACAACCCAGTAGATGCAAACACCTTGACAGAATGTCGATCTTTACAACCAGACACCTTGGAGACTATGACTATGTTGTCAACTATACTTGTTGTACATCACGTACCTTCTAATTCCTTGTGGTGTTAACTATGCTCAACCCTAGTTGGGGTGGTGTTTCTCTTCACTCTCTTTTTCCTTGCATTTTCTGCACTTTATTTGCATTTTTTCGCTATTTTATCACATAGTCACATTGAAACTATGCTTGGGTGATGGTTTCCACACATTGACATTGCCAACTCCATTGAAACTCTTGACTATGATCATCCCCTCAGGCACCTCTTGACTATGCTCAAACCCACTAACACTGTTGACATTGGGAACACTGCAAACATCATCTGCACCCTTAGCACTGTCTTACATCATTGTTGCTGCTAAACATGTTGCACCCCCATTGCATCTAGTAAGTTTCAGTTCAATCAACTAGACCATTAAAGGCACCCTATCTTTGCCTCCAGCAAGCCCTTGTGTGGATTCAAGGTTAGGTTGTGCGCCCATGGACCTTGGTGTTCTAGCTACTGATGTTTTGGTCACTACACAGTTGTAAGTTGTTATCCTTTCAATTAATACTTGTATTAATTTGTACATATAGTTAGTTTTAGATATCTATTTTGTACTTTTTGTACTTTTTTATTATTTTAGATCTTACTTGCTAAATGATTAAATGAATAAATATCTAATACTTAAATTAAATTACTAATTAACTATTTTGTTAGCTAACTAACCTGACATAGAGTATTCATTTCTACTTCTCATACACATCCTAAATATATATTAACATTGTTGTGTTGCCAAGTATATACTACTAGGTGCACCAACTATCCACTACTAGGATTACCAAGCAAGCATTAATATATAATGCTTGAAGTGTTCATACTTATGTTGCTTATGAATAGTAATATTAATTACTTAAGAATAAGAATGTAAATTTCATATAAAGTAAATTACTGAAAAGTAGAATTATGCTAGTTTAAGTGCTATAATCGATAGATGAAATCTTAATTTTATTGGCGTCCATATAAATGTGTCCAAGTACATATGTACTTGAATTAAATACCATACAATTTATTAAATCCATGTAGTGGGCACTCAAAGGGAAAATATTCTAACTTTCACAGAAGATAACTACAAGAATTTGGCTAAGCTATGATTGACAAGAACCATAAATGTGAGGGATATGTGCATTTATGTAGGCAACACCTACATCAATGTCAATGTACCTACATCAATGCGTCACAAGATATGTTGATCAAGATACATCAATAGGGCTACGTCGATAGGCATGCATCGATGTAGCATGTCTTATTGATGGTTCATCATTAACTAAGTGTCATTAGTAAGGGATTTTAGGGAAACCAACATTCATTAGATAGTAACAATGTATCTAACCCTTCTAATCTCTTCTCTAAGCAAGTAATCTCAATAATTCTTATCACCTTTTTTATATTAAGTTATAGTCATGACTAACAAAACCTTTATAGGAGACATCATTACAACATGTTATAATTAAGTTTAGATGACCAAATTTCATGCATATGTGAATTTAATAAGGATAACATGGGAAAATAAAAGTTTTTAGTTTTCTACATGTATTACTCCTCGAGATGATTCCAACAACACTAATTTAAATTTAAATTTACACTTTACTTGAAATTTACACTTATAATTAGAAAGTTATGCTATGAGAAATTTCTAGTAAAGTGTAAATTTAAATTAAATTTATAAATATTAAAATTAAAATCAATAAGTTTTAAAATTTGTAATTGAACTTATGACTTGTTTCTAAACAAAAACAATTCTTCATGATCCTATCACTAGTGAATAGAATAAACCTCTAGGTTATGTTAATATTCATAAATATACTATATTTATTTTATGTTTTAAAAATATTTCATTAAGAAAAATGAATTCTAATAATGAGGTTTAATATCACACAAGCCTATAGCTAGCATTTTAATAAGGACTACAAATTTTAACCATTGTTGGAGCATAATCACTATCATTACTCATTGCATTACTATTGTCTCTCCTACCACTTGTCACTCTATCCTTCTATTGCTCTTTACTAGCTACCATTTCTTGCCTACCTTCACATGCACCATCATCCTTTTTCATAAATGTCTACATCCTCCAACACACACAAGCTCTTGTGCATACTTGTCATGCCCTCTAATGTGAAATTTGTCAACATGCCCATTGATCCTTCTATTATTATTGCATTTCCTATGTCATCCTCCTTTGCACATGCTACCATCCTCACCATCATTGTACATACTACTATTCTAATTATTTCTCTTGCTACATATTCCTTTCATTTCATCATCATTTCCACAATGAAACCCTTGCAAAGGTAGGGATCTTTGATGTTTTTTGACATTGAAAATACTATAGGTTCATACCAAGCTAGTATCCCAGGATACTAGTGGTCTATACTACCCTAATGTTGATAGATAATGGAAGCACCTGTGATCCATACCAATCCAACATTGATAGCCACTCATGATCCACACTAGGCTAAATAGGTAGGAAAAGACTATTTAAAAGAAACCAAAAATCACGAAGTTAAAATTAAATTATAAACTATGATAAAATATGAATGACCCAGCAAGTGGGTTGATTGTTATCAACTTTGATGAAAAACTAAAAGTTAAGTGCATTGGTCCTAGAGTAGTATTGGGATGAATGACCTATTTGGAAGCTCTTGGGAAGACTTAAAAAATTCATGCCCTAATTTTTTACTTCAAACAGCTATAAATTTCAATTCTAGAAGCCTTATTGAATAAATGAATAGTTGCTTTTGGTAGATCTAGACCTTTGAGATGTGATGGTATGGTTAGATTCAACATATGGGATCTTGAATTAGTTTTAAATTCCATCCTTTAAATTATGCTTCAATATCATTAGGAATTAAAATCATCATAGCTTAAACATCCAATGTCCATTTTGATTGAATAAATAGTCATTTATAATATTTTTGTCTTCTATATCTAATGGTACTGTTATATTGGTCATACAAGAACCCAATAATTAGGTGATAGTTTAAATTTTGCTTTAAGAGATAAATAATTTTACTAACTTTAGATCTTCAAAAACATAATTATCATTTCTAATAAATTTATCCTTTTATCACATGATTAGAAAAATAGAATGTATTCATTTCCATGAAGTCCTTAGGTGAAGACTAATAAGCTTTACAACCAAACCTAGGTTTATGAACCTTAGTTGATAATTGGTCATACTATTGGAGTTAGTTTTCTAAGGAGGGTCTAAAGGTTATTAGGAGTCTAGGAAATTAAGAAAAATTATACCAAATGAGTTGAAAATTTAAAGGATTAGTTGAAAAATTAATAATGCAAGGAAGAATTATATTAATCTAATAAGTAACAAAATCATTTAGTTGAGATCGATCATCATGGAGAATCATAATATTGTCTTGAAAAGTGATATAGAGACACCTCTTTAAATCCCCTTATTTTTTCCTACATATGTGTTTTGTAGGTTTTTGGCTTGGTGAAGATATCTTGGAGGTCAATGAGATGTCTTTTTTAGGAGCTAGAACTGTGCAAGAGACATCTTGAATTTAGAGAAGACATCTTGGCTAAATATGAGAGTTCTCAAAGGAGGCGTCTTGTCCTAAGTAAAGACATCTCAAGGAAGATGTCTCTCCAAACCAAGATATGTCTTAGGCAAGAAATTTGGCCAAGGAGGAGACATCTCCCAAAAATATCAAATGTCTTTTTTGAAAGTTTTATTTTTCAAGATGATCCAACAAGATCAAAGAAAATTTGTATGGCCATGGTAACTTCTGAAACCACCTATTCCAATTTGGAAAACAATCAGAGTATGTTGAAAAAGGATGGAAATAGTCAGAGAGAAGGTGAGAAGACTATGGAAATAATTGAAGAAACTCAAGTTGAGTTGAGGGAAGGTTCCTAGATTTCTTGTCTCCTTGTTGTTCATAAGTATTAATGTAATTCATAATTATTGGTACCATGAGCGAGAAAGGAAGATCTTGAGAGTGGAGAGCTCAACAAGAGAAGGTGTGTTGGCATATTGAGTGAGTGCAATTGGTGATTGTAACTCCAAGGCCAACTTATGGTGTGTTGGCCTACGTGTTATATTCTCTTATGTCTTTCTTGTAAGTTGAGATCTCAATACCAGGTTATGGGAGGATTTTCTATTAGTTTTGTATTACATTGAGAATAGTCATTGTGTTGTTGTAGAACCTCATGATCTGCAATATCATTAAGTAGGAAAGGTTTGGATATTTGTGGGTTTGGGGAACCCTATTGTAATCTTCTAATTGAATAATTGAAGATAGCTAGTTTTCTTTTTTTCTAACAAATTAATTATCTTTTCATAATATCTAGATTTAGGTTTTGAAGGTCATTTAATTATGAAGTGAACCTACTCCAATGTTATTGGTATAAGAGCTTTGTGTTTATTGTAGTTGTATTTATTGTTTCTTGGAATTGGTTAAGGATTTTGTCTAGTTTAGATGGCATCCAAGAAGAAACATGTGCAAGCTCTAAATAGAGACATGGAGAGCATGAAGTTTATCTTTTAGATGATGGTTGCTCAATTGGATGAAATCAACACAAGGTAGAGAAAAATACCAATCTTAGCCACATCCAGACATGTGAAGGTGATGAGCATGCACGTTCAAATGAAGAAGTTTCACAACTAAGTAGAGATGGAGTGGATGAAGAGGAAGGATTATCAAGCTATGAGAGTGTAGAAAACCATTAGACAAGAATTCCAATGGAAGTGAATCATATTCATCAAATGAGAATTCTAAGGGTTCCAATTATGTTAAATACTCTTCTCTAGACAAGCTTGATGAGGAAGATGTGGCAAGGCTTGCTAGAACATTTAGAAATCTTGCAAGACTTTTGTACATTGAGTTGTTTACTTTCAATGATATAGATGAAATCAATGCTTTTGCAAGTTGGCTAAAGGTACTTGAAAAGAATTTCTAGTTGAAAGAGGTATCAAATAACTTGAGGATACCTATTTTTGAATCTAGATTAGAAGGTATGACTTCTACTTAGTGTTAAAAGAAGTCCCAAGATTATGAAAGACAAAATGATCAACCCATTAGAGATTGAGATTTGATGAAATACAAGTTGAAAAGAAAATTTAAATAGTCTCGTCAGAGGCAAGAGACTATTATGAAGTTGAAATTTTTAAGGCAAGGTGATAGGAATGTCAAAGAATTCTACATCGAATTTTGTGATCTATTTCATCAAGCTAAGGCAAACTAGGAGGAGTATGAACATGCTTCAATCTTTTTAGGAGGTCTCAAAATGACATACTAGGAGGATTTATGTTTTTATGAGCCACAAACTCTTGATGAGGCTTATGATTTGACACTCAAGGCTAAAATGAAATTAAGTGGATACCAAAATAGGAGAAAATGAACTTCCAAGGGGAAGGAGAACTCATCCAAATCTAAAAATTGATCCAAGTCCAAATATAAAGATAAGGATGACAACTATGACAAGAAGAATGAAAGAGGTGATGAGAAGGGTAGAGCCAAGAAGAACCAAGCAAAGGAAGGCAAGGGTCAAGATAATAGCTCATAAAAAATTCAGTGCTTCAAGTATGAAGAATGGAAACATAGGTAATGAGAATGTCCATTTCACAAGGTATCTAATGATAAGGATGTGCAAACCATGGATTTGAAGGCAACATCAAGCTAAGGTCTTCAAAGAGGTAATCCTAGTGTTCCAAAAATTAAGGATATCTCTAAATTAAATTCATGTCCATTTATGAGGAATGTGAACAAAGGAGATCATCCTAATAGAATATTTTTGTCTTAGATTTGGACTAGATGTTTGATTAGTGGGGAATGGATTCATGTTTTGATTTATGGGAAAGCCCAAGAAAATGTTATTCTTCTAGAGTAGTTGCTAGATTAGGGTGGATAAGTAATCCTCATCATAGACCTTATAACATGCATTGGTTGTCTAGAGATTTTTCCCAAGAGGTGAGGGAACAATGTACTTTGAAATTTAAAATTCAAGGTTTTCATGATGTTGTAAAATGTGATGTGCTTCTAATAGATTTTGCTAATGTAATTCTTGGTAGAGCTTGGAATTTTGACAATGGTGCTCAATTTGATGAATCAAGAAACATGTGGAGTGTAGCTAGCTCTAATAAAATCCATGAGTTGATTCCAATTACAACTAAACAAGTGTGGTAGAAAATTTTATTTAATGCTTCCTTATTACTTCTAGGAGAGAGAAAATATATTAACATGATGAAACTAGTTTTGGTTTTGTTGTTATGATCATAGTTGCTACTAATAATGATTATGTGCAAGTTGAACTTCCTACATGTGTGCTACACTTGAAGAAAAAAGTTTCCATGGTGCCTAAGAAGGAAGATGAAATCTTTGGTAAAGTAGAGATCAATGAGAAAATGAGTTCTCAAATATCTCTTATTGAGTATGGAAGTTCTCAATATTCCAAAGTTTTAGAAGAGAACCAAGAGCTTCATCAAAGGAACCAAGAGATCTTCACAATCCAAGATGATATATGTTGTTGATCAAGGAGAGCTCCTACCTCATAAGTTATGGCAAATGATAGATCAAGGTCAAAGGAGTGACAAAGATCAAGGGACTTCTTCAAGAAGGATCAAGAACATCACTAGAGGATATGATGCTCATTATTTGTGGAATTATTCTATATCTTATGGTAATGAAGGAAGATTCTTTGCTAATTTGAGGCTATATCATGGGAGATAGGTGAGTCTTCTAGTCAGGGTATGTGGAACAATGATTGGTTTGATGATGAATCTAATGTCAAAGCAATGGAGGAGAATCTACCTTTTGAGTTGGTACCTCCAAAGTGGTTGAAGAAGCTATTAATAATTTCTTTGTAAGGGAGAAACTAGAGAGTTGAAGAATCCTATGTGGATTCTTAAAGCTTTAAGCTTTGATAAGATTAGACAGACACATGTAGAAGATGATGTTGAACTAAAGATGGATGGGAGAAGCCATGAAAAGGTGAGTAAGTGTGAAATTTACCTTGTTGATGGTAGTAATATCACTTATGTTGAAGCTAGTAAGATGGATGCTATTTTTTCACTTCGACTTAGTAGTGGTTTGTTCCATTACGATGATGAGAATCATGATCATTATGGTGATTGTAATGAGGTTTTGAGTTATGTTGTGCATGATGAAATCAATGTAACTTTTGATGTCATTGTTGGTAAGAGCAAGAATAATTATGATAATTTTTTTGATCATGATGGCTATAGTGGTAAGATACTTTGAAGAGTTTTGATGATGAATATAAACTTAGTGCTAATTTTGTATAGGAGATGATGGATCTCCATCCACAAGTAAAATCAAATCTTGAGAAGAAAGTTGAAGAGAGAGTTCTTAAGAATAATGAGGGAAAAAATAAGCCAAATTTTGCTATAGGTGACTTGGTTTGGGTATGATTAAAGAAGAAGTGTCTGAGATATGTTAACTTCTCTAAGTTGAAAGACAAAAAGATGGGACCTTTTAAAATTAAGGCTAAGATCAATGATAATGCTTTTGCAATTGATTTACAAAATGATGTTGGTATGTATTTTCTATTTAATGTTTTAGATCTTGTGCACTATCATGGACTAAATAATTAGAAAATCATAAAGGATAGCATTAATGAGTTGAAGGGGGCTATTAATTAGTCCAAGCCTTCAATGGAGAGGAAGGTAATCATACTTAAGCGAGGAAAGCTTCTAGCACTCAGGGAGCTAAAAGGCATGAATATTTGATCCATTAGAAGGGTTAGTCCACACATGATGTTTTATGAATCCATGAGACCACATTGCATAAGTGGGGGATCACTTCAACCCCTACTCTCTTGTTTACATAAGTTCACTTTTTAAAGGGTGGAAGAGCTAGTGTAGGATACCTCTTTCAATCCCCTTGTTCTTTCCTACATGTGTATATTTAGGTTTTAGGCCCTGTGAAGACATCTTAGAGGTCAAGTAAACATCTTGTCTAGGAGCTAGAACTATGTAGGAGACATCTTGAATTCATAGGAGACATCTTCGCCAAATGTAAAACTTCTAAAAGGAGACATCTTGTTCTAAGAGGAGATGTCATAGGAAAGACATCTCCCTCAACCAAGAGATGAATCAAGCAAGATGTCTTGCCAAGAAGGAGACATCTTGTCTAGGAAGGAGACACATTTTTAAAATAGCAAAGTCTTTACTAAAAGTTGTGTTTTCACAAGAGACAACCTAATAGAGATGACTCGTACGGCTAGAAAAACTTCCAAAATTGCTCATTCTAATTTGGAAAAAAACTAAAGTAAGTTGGAAATTGTATCGTTCGAAATCGTCGGTCTCCAGTTGCAATGAAACAAAAACCAGGAGATCCTTGGACAAGCACAGAAGACCCTACCTTCGCTTGAGGAAAAGCTGGAATTAATGAAGGCAGAGTACCTTGGGTGGTCCGCACGTGGATCAGACAAGGATTTCCCCAACGTATGCCAATACACAATACGTTGGGTTTTGTGTAAACAGCATAACTAATGTAAAATGGAGCGTAAACGTGCAGGAATGTAAACAATAAGCATGCAATAATGAATGAAAAACTGTAAGAAGTATTAACAATAGAAATGTGGTAATATTATTGCAAAACTGAAAGTTACAATGCACCGGTCTAACGTAGTTGTGAATCTGACACAAGGCAGACGAAGACCCCCGGTGGATGCGCAGGGACGATTGTGTGCTGGTTTAAACTGCAGGCATAGTGTGAAGGCTATACACTCAGTGTGCAAGGTTGAGGTCCAGCGTATAGGGTTTTTGCTTTGCTCTTTGGTTCCTCAGCATCTCTAGTTCTTTTTCTTGTCTCTGGTTTGCTCAAAATTGCCAACCTTGATCTAGTGAAAAATTAGGATTTTTATACAAGTTTAGACACTAGATTCGGGTCTGAGAGGGGATGATTAGCTATGGAGCGCTGGACTCTCAAGTCAGGTGACATGTGGTGCATTGACCGAGTGCGAAAGAATGAAATTTTACAAGTGTACAGTGTGCTGCACGCTAGCGTATACCGCTGTACGCCAGCATATACACACTAGACGTATGACCTCAACGTACAAACTTGATCAAAATGAAAGAAGTTGTTCAGCCTTCAGATTTGAATTTGGATGTCATGAGAGTGCTGCCTGTAGATGTTCAGCTTGGTTGACCTTGATCTAACACGATTCTGGAGAGCTTTGATTGGTATACGTTGTGTTACATGTTGAGCATACACATTGTACATGCTGGGCGTATATGCTGAGCATACACGTTGCATCTGCTAGGCGTGTACGCTGGGCGTACATGTTGTACATGCTCAACATATGAACTCCAAAATGCATGATGACACCTGATGATTGCTCTGTTCGTGTGAGTTAATTTTTTGCACAAAATCTTGCTCTGAAGTGTTGTTTCCATGTCGTCTTCGAGGTTGCATGCCGAGCGTATATGTTAGTCATACATGCTGAGCGTACATGTGAGGCGTGTACGCTGGGCATGTACGTTGGGAATGCATGTTGGGGGTATACGCCAGGTGTATATGTTAGTCATTCATGCTGAGTGTATACGTGAGACATGTACACTAGGCGTGTACACTGTGAAATGTATGCTGGGCGTATATGCTAGGCGTATACACTGGGAATGCATACTTAGTGATGACTAAGTATCTTGAGCTCCGAAGTTGCCATGTTTGATACCAGATGTCGTTGTGGTCGTCTGCGGGTCCTAGGGAATTGCTCCTTGTTGAGTTTGACTCTGCTTGAAGCTATCTGTGGAGCCCTCAAGATTTAGTCATGTTGGGGAGCGTCATGACTTAGCTCAATTCTTGTTGGAGAAGTACTAAGCTCAGAATTTTATGGTGTTTCATTGGCCCCTTTTTGTTGATGCTTGGAGGAATCGACCCGAGAAGCATCGACAAAGAAGTGCAAAACACCACAAGCAACTTGATAGAGACATTGTCTTTTGCCACTTGGCTAGACATCATCGTACCATGTTCAATAGTACATAGGATTGGGGAAATGAAATTTGTATTTGAAAGGGAAATGGGAACTGTAGGGATTGGTAATCAATCAAGGGCTTGTGCATGGTGAAGAGGATGTCTGGGTATGTGTGCGGGTCATGCTTATCTCCGTAAATAGCTATTGTCTAGCTATTTTTTTAGCGGATTTGGGAGCAAAATATGATGTGTACATCTTTTGGCGGTACAAGACTCTTGCTTGGTGTTTAAGAGAACTTGTTGGTACGACCAAAGCCACGTTATGATGTGTTGCGTTCTTTGAAGGAACAGGGCCTTTGTTTAATATTTAGAGAGGACCTGTTGGCAGAGAGCCAAAGCCATGCAACGAGATGTTACTTGATTGTTTGAGGCATGAGTGTTTGCTTTCAAGGAAATTGCCTTCCCATAAAGGACTTATGTGGGAAGGGAACCCCCCCTTTTTTTGGTGCATGCTCAGATGCCATGTTGTGGGTTGCAACTGCTTAAGAGTGGTGCAGTGTGCGACAGTGTGTTCAATGTTTCAGGCTACACTGGGTGTGTCTGGGATGTAACTAAGTGGATGATGTTGAGGGATAGTCAGGATATGTAATGGGAGATGTACTAGTAAACAACTTGATTAGTCTTGTCACGTGTGTTATGAACAACGTCTTACCTCACTGCTGTGATGAAGTGCATTCTTGTACGAACACCTCTGACTGTCATCCTGCAAAGACAACTCTAAGAAGACAAGAAAACCATGAGTGAGTAAGCAAGCTTAGACTTGAATAGCTACTAATGAAATTAAGGCAATAGATGAAATTTTAGGCACTGTATATGAACAGCAATAATGTTGTCAGGATCGGCTGATGGCGAGTGATGCAGTGGCTCTGATGAAGTTCGAATGCGGCCACTAATCAGGAGGCTAGAGATGAAATTGCCAGTTTATAGTCATAGAAGACCATTGTGGGCTTGTTTTATGTCATGACCTATTGGACATTACCTATTTAGTGTCGTGGAAGATGGTACATTACTAGTTTCTAGTCTTGGCAGATGGTGAAGAGGCAAACTAGTTTATAGTCTTAGAGGACTCTGGTGAATGCGACTATGGCAGTTTACTATCGTACCAGATAGGTGCTAGTTTATTGTCATTGCAGACATTCTGTGGTATCAATTTATTGTCATGATGCCAGGAAGAGCTGTGGTATCATTTTACCATCATGATGCCAGGACAAGCTGTGGTATCAGTTTACCATCATGATGTCAGGACGATCTGTGGTATCAATTTACCGTCATGATCTCAGGACGATGGTGCGTAGCTGAGTCTATGCTTAAACATGAAACAGTTTCAAGAACAATTGATTGGTCAGATTTGGAAGGTCATTCCCTTTCATGTCAGCTAATTTGAATGCTCCATTGTTGTACGCTTTGGTGACCAAGTAGGGCACTTCCCAATTGGTTGAGAATTTGTCTGGGTGTTCCCGAATGGCTTTGAGCACAAGGTCACCTTCCTTGATAGGGTGCTTATGAACATCATGCCGTTGCCGTTGTCTTTGTCATTTTTGATACCATTCAATCTGATCGACTACACCTATACGTTCCTCCTCCACCGAGTCCAAGTCAATAATGCGTAGGTCATTGTTTTTCCCTTCATCGAGGAGTTCGGAAAGTGTGATCCTTAAGGATGGTACCTGTAATTCCAAGGGTAAAATAGCTTCTGAACCATAAACAAGACTATATGGCGTTTTACCTGTGGAAGTTCGATGCGTAGTATGATAAGCCCACAGCGCATATACTAGTTGTTCATGCCATCTTTTCTTGCTTTGGGTAAGCATCTTTTTAAGTACTATAATGATGGTTTTATTTGTGGCCTCAGCTTGCCCATTGCTCTAAGGGTAATAAGAGGATGAAAATGAGTGTTTGATCCCTAGGCTTTCACAGAAAGTTTTGGTTTCAGCACTGCTAAATTGTGGCCCGTTATCAGTGATGATGGTTATGGGGATGCCAAAATGGGTCACAATGTTTTCAAGGATGAAGTTGCATATGTGTTTGGATGTGGTTTTTCTATGTAGAAAAGCTTCTACCCACTTCATGAAATACTCTATCGTGGTTATGATAAAGCTATGCCCTGTAGAAGATGAGGGTGTTATTGGTCCGATAATGTCCAACCCCCACTTTTGAAAGGACTAGGTGATTTGTGCTGTATGCAACCCATTTGGTGGAACATGTATCAGGTTACTATGTTTGTAACAGATACTACACATTTTAGCCTTGGAGAGACAGTCATACTCCATGTGTGGCCAATAATAGCCTAAACGTCTTATTTTCATTGCCATTGCTTTAGGTGCTATGTGTCCTCCGCATGGTCCATCATGTACTTGCTCGATGATGGTTTGGGCATCAACGCTACTAACGCATGTTAGCAATATGCCTTCTTAGGATCGACGACACAATGTGTCCCCTACCAGTGCATATTGTCAAGAACGTTTTCGTACCATGTCCTTTTGTGCATTCGTTAAATTTTGTGGTCTTTCACCATGTAGAAGGTACTATTTTATGTCGTCATACCATTCTATCGCGTGTGTTGTACTAACGAATGCAATTGGTAATTCATCGAGAGTATCAGTTATGGGTTTAGCACAACTGATTATAGAGCTTGGCAACATATGGAACATATCAGGCAATATGTTTAGAGCTAGCGTGGCAAGTGCGTCTGCAATGGTGTTGTCGTTTCTGGAGACATGTTGCACATCCATGTTTTCGAATTGCTTCAGTAAATGTTTAGCTAAGTCACAGTATGGTTGTAAATGTTGTGCTTTGCATGTATAAACATATGTGACTTGGTTTAAAACTAGTTGTGAGTCTCCCCTGACCATGAGTTGTGTGATGTTGGAAGTTAATGCTGCCGTAAGGCCCTTAAGGAGACCTTCATATTCTGCTATGTTGTTGGTACAATGAAAGTTGAAGTAGTAAGCAAAGGGTCGGATCTCCCTAGAGGGATAGGTGATGATGGCAGCAGCACTTCCCCCTCGAGAGGTGGATGCTCCATCAAAGTTCAAAATGGCTTTGTACCCATTGGGAAGTATGTCTATTGCTGTCACATTTTCGTTTGGAAACTCTGGCTCTATTGTTTCTTGATCATGTGTTGGTGATGTAGTCTGTTGGTTCACTATGGCTTGACCCTTGATTGATGACTATGCTACGTAATGTAGGTCGAATTCAACTATTATGGCTTTCCAACGTGCTATTCTGCTTGACTCGTAAATGTTACCGGTGATGGCTCTGAGCACATTATCTTTGCAGATTATGTTGGCCTAGTGATGGAAGAGGTAATGTCGCCATTTCTTTAGGGAAAAGCCAAGGGCTAAACATGACCTCTCTACCTCGTTGTACCTCTTTTCATGGGCCACTAATGCATGGCTCAAATAATAAACAGGGACTTCAGTCCCATCGTCTTGTTTCTGGCATAGCATAGAAGTGATGGACGAATTTGACGTGGCAAGATAGAGGTAGAAGGGTTTGTTGTTCTGTAGAGGGTACACTATTGGTAACTAAGCTAGTGTTGTCTTAATGTGGTCAAAAGCTTCTTGGCATTGTGGAGTCCATTCAAAATGGACATTCTTTCGTATCAAATGATTCATGGGCTTCAACTTGCTCGTTAATTTTTATATGAAGCGCTTGATGAACTGTAATCTACCTTGTAGACCCTGAAGTTTGATAATATTGCTTGGTGGTTTTAAATTGATAATAGCTTTAACTTTATCTGGGTCCACTCGTATTCCTGTTTCTGACACTACGAAGCCTAGCATCTTGCTCGTTTTTACTCCGAAAACACATTTCTTTGGATTGAGCCTAAGTTCATATTTTAAGCAACATTTTAGGATTGAGCCTAAGTTCATACCTTTGTAGTTGTCTAGCGTTTCTTGTGTTGAGGCTATGACTGTGTCGTCCGTTGATAGACCTAAGTTGATGGAATTTATGTTGATTTCTCTTGTGATCTTTCCGTATGGTTCATTGATGGTCAATGGTGTGGCTAAATGTTGATAATCCATAGGACTTGCTTCTGCCAATAAACAGAGGGCAGAGTGAGCTAGTAGGTGTTGTTATGCGTTCCTTGGCAACGTAAATCATGTGTACATGTACGGTGGTGATTTATTGTCGTACCAGGACGCATGGCAGTTTAAGGCCCTACCGGGCTAAATGGGGTAGTTTAAGGCCTTACCAGGCCGAATGTGGTAGTTTAAGGCCTTACCGGGCTGAACCTATGATTTGATGATGCCTAGTTGCTGCATGATTTGTACCGAAGAGTTTGCACCAAAATGTTCAACGCAGGCAACCGAAATTGGCTTACCCGGGGATATGGTATGTGGTAGTGTTCATTATCTCGTTATTTTCTTTTGCATATTCCTCGTACTTTGTACTTTAAAAAATTGTTAACTGAAATTAATAAAATATTAATAAAAATAATCAAAGGCGGTGGCGGTGGCGGCGGAGTCAACTCGACACTATATATAGGATGACGGGCGTGAGCGTGAACTTATCAGTTTCAAAGGCAGCGTGAACCTAAGTTGTAGCGTAAGCATAGAGCAGCAAACCCTAGCGTGAGTGTAGAGCAGCAAAACCCAGTGTGAGCATAGAGTAGCAAACTCTAGCGTGAGCGTAGAGCAGCAAACCCCAGCATGAGCGTAGACCAGCAAACTCCAGCGTGAGTGTAGAGCAGCAAACCCTAGCATGCAGGATTTAGCTCGGCATGTAGATTCAAACCCCAGCGTAAACCTGTCAGTTTCAGCGTATAGGACATCAGAATGGGCAAGGGCAAGGAGGTAGAAGGATAGGGGAGGAAGGGGCCTGACTTGACTTTCGTGGAGGAAAGTGAGGCCATGCTGCAGTGTTTGCCCAGGCCTAGGATTCCATCGTGGCCTGGATTGGCACACAGGTAGGCTCTAATCTTACCTCAGTTAATTGTTTTCATTTGTACTTGTTATCTAGGCGTAGACAGTTTTGGTAGCATACAGGGTCTGTATGCTGAGCGTAGACAGGTTTGGCAGCGTGCAGAGTTTGCACGCTGAGCGTAGACAGTTTTAGCAGTGTGCAGAGTCTGCACGCTGAGCATAGACAGTTTTCACAGCGTACAGGATCTGTACGCTAAGCATAAATGATTTTTCTGGCAGCATGTACGCCGAGTGTAAACAGTGTTTTGGCAGCGTATACACTCAGTGTAAACAGTTTTTTGGTAGCGTATACGTCGAGTGTAAATGGTTTTTTGGCAGTGTATAGGCCAAGTGTAAACGGTTTTTTGTCAGCGTATACGCCGAGTGGAAACAGTTTTTTGGCACTCTATACACTGAGTGTAAACAGTTTTCAATTATTTCGAAGTATTGGCGTTCAACATGGAATTTTGTTTCTCTATTTCATTTTCGTGTATTGCTGATTTACCATGGCATTCTGGTTATTTGCAGGGATCCTGAGCCTTTCCTCTTAGTGGTTGAGTTGGTTGGGGTACTGGAATGGTTTGGGCCCCTTGATGCTGACGAACCTGCCCCTGATCTGACTGTTGATAACAATGGGGTATGGTTCAGGGAAGGGGCCTGTGAGTTCCTTGCCTTCATCCTAGACAGATTCAAGGTAGTGATATGGTCACACCTAAGCGAACAAGTAGCATGAAGCGTCCTCGAAGCAATGTTGCTAGGATCCTCAAATGGCATCATGGTTTTCATGGTGGACATTGACGAGGGACCTCTTGTGATTGAGAAAGGTCCCTCTGGAGGGCCCAGATCTACTTGTCCGTGATCACGTGTGTGGAACTTATTACCACGTGGGCCTCACTATCTCAATAACACCTTGTTTTTGGTTGTGCGTGTGCATACATTATTTCAGAACCCTCTGAGCACAGTGTATAGGGTAGAGAGGTAAGGTTATTTAGTTTGTCATTTCTATTTTTGTCATTTAGTGTTTGCTCCTGTTCTAACACCATTCTTTTGCAAGCCCCATGTTGACAAAGATGGGATATGCGTTAATGATGACGGGCTTGCACTAGCTCACACTGCTTTAGAGATCTTCATGGCAGGTCCCACCCTCCGCGGAGCTGTATTAGCTCAAACCAAGGATGACATTGTTCATTTCCATAAGCGGTTTTCTAGGGCGTTTGCAAAATGCACGGCTCGAGGGTGGCTGCATGGAGATTGGTCACGCAATGGACCAGTTTTCCCTCGTGATACTGACTCGAGTCCTAGCACCTCAAAGCCCACGACTGAAGGTAAGTGATGATATTTCCTTGATGCCTTAGTCTTTTTGTTCGGCTGCAACGTTGGTCATACTGGTGTTATGGTTTTAAATTGTGTTTACAGTTAATGTCCCCCCCCCCCCGGCGGAGACCCTATTACAATAGAGGGGACTAAGAGCACACTGTCGATGAAATTTGGGGAGATTAGCAAGGCACAGTGATGGTTGTGTACCAGTGCCCCACCGTCTCTTGCCCATTGTTTGGATGATGTCGGCCTCATGGAGTTATTTACAACCCCAAGCCCTGATGTCTCTATAGCAGAAATGATTGGAATTGTTGATTCGTTCGACAACTCTGTCACCTACTATAGCACCTGTATTAAGGGTGTCAAAATAGTCTTCCATCTATCAGCTAAGTTCTTTTTAGACCTCTTCGGTGTACTAGCAGATGGCGTGAATGTGGTTTTGGACAGGGCACAGAAAGAACTCCATGTGGTGCATGAGCTAGAAGATTGGTTGGGCATTGTCAAGGGCTCTAAGGGATTCCCTATGTAGGGGACGTCAAAGGTGGTGGAAGTCAATGAATTGTATCCCCTGTTTAGGGCACGGGTGTTTCCTAACTCCCTGTCTCAAGTGAAGAGTCTTGGGGTGGAAGCCGTGCACATCATGTGGACCATCTTAGAGACTGGGATGTGTTATAATTAGGCCCAATTTTTGTTGTCAGGTTTCCATAGGGAGATAGTGCGATTATAGTCAAACGTTGAGGCACAGTCCCATTTTACCTTCACGTTCTTCGCAGGTTATCTACGTCGCCTAGCCGAATTTTTGGTGGTTCGTGCAGATAATAAATATGTTTTATGGGATCGTACTCAATTTTCTTGCCCGTGGATTAATCATTTGTTCGAGGTAGCTGAATCCCAAGATGCACCCGAGGGGATTGATGAATCAGTTTCCATCACAACAGAGGGGTCATCTGGTACTTCAATCCATACATGTGACAGTGTGGGGTTGGAACCAGACAATATGCCCTATACTGCAAAGAGAGCTGATTGGGTCGTCAAGGAGACCATTGGGAAAGCCAAATCGAAGATTCAAAAGCGCGAATGCCCTAAAGAGGTGGCCACAGCTGTGGAAGAGCCAAGGGTGAAGTGAATATGATTCAAAATGCCTATTCGAGGTAAATAAGCTTGGTGCACTTATTGTATTGTCATTTTCGTCTTATTCATTTTTTTTCGTTTTGACCGCTTACATGAAACTAATGTCTTCAGACCTGACTCAGGAAGTGAGGAGACAGGAGCTAGAAACTATTATCGAGGAGGAAGAAGTTCTAATTTGAAACACCACAAAATTTTGAGCTTAGCACTTCTCCAACAGGAATCGGGCTAAGTCATGACATTCCTTAGCATGACTAAAGCTCGACGGCTTCACAGACAACTTCAAGCGGAGTGAAACTCAACAAGGAGCAGTTCCCTGGGACCCACTGATGACTATGATAACATCTGCTATCAAAAATGGCAACTTTGGAGCTCAACATACTTAGTTTTCACTAGGTATACGTTTTCAGCGTATGCGCCTAAGTTTGCATCACAGCGTATATGCCCAGCGTATACATCCCTAATGTATACGCCTAGCGTATATGCCCAAGTTTGCATCATAGCGTATACGCCCAGCGTACACATCCCTAATATATACGCCCAACGTATACGCCCGGCATGCAATCCCCGAAGATGACATGGAAACAGCACTGCAGAGCAAAATTTGGTACAAGGCATCAACTCACACGAAAAGAGCAATCATCAGGTATTCACATCAAGCATTATGGAGTCTGTACACTGAATATGTACATCCTGTACGTCTAGTAGACACAGCGTATATGGCCAGCATCCACAGTGTATACGCCTAGCATATACACCTGGCATCTACAGTGTATACGCCCAGCAGACATCCATAGCGTATACGCCCCGCGTATACACCCAGCAATTATAGCGTATATGCCTAGCATGTACAAAGTCTACAACCAGTGTCAACTGAGCTAAACATCTATGGGCAGCATCTTCAGGGTAGCTGAATTCAAATCTGGAGAACAAGCTTCTTCTTCCATTCTGATCAAGTCTGTAAGCCGAGGTCACATGTCTAGCATGTATACGCTGGCGTACAGCAATTTACGCTAGCGTATAGTGGTATACGCTGGCGTATAGCACATTGTATACTTGTAAATTCTATTCTTTCACACCCGATCAATGCACCATGTGTTACCCAACCCGAGTCTAAAGTCTAAACTTGTATAAAAACCCCAATTTTTCATTAGAACGAGGTTGGAAATTTTGAGCAAACCAGAGAGAAAAATAGAGATGCTAAGAACTAGAGCAGAGAACCTTGTACGCTGGACCTCAACCCTATACACTGAGCATACAGCCTCTACGTTGTGCTTGCAGTTTGAACCAGCACACTGTCATCTCTGCACCCACCGGGGCTATTCGTCCGCCTTGTGTGAACGCCATAACTGCATTAGACCGGTGCATTGTAACTCTCACTTTGCAATAATATTGCTACATTTTCTTCCTAAAATCTGTTACAGTTTTTCGTTAATTGTTGCATGTTTACTGTTTACGCCCTCGTACGCTTACGCTCTCTTTACACCAGTTACGCTATTTACATTTCGTTTTACATCTGTTACGCCGTTCACATATAACCCAGCGTATAACACCTCGGTGTACATTTGGGGAAATCCTTGCCTGATCCGCGTGCAGACCACTCAAGGTGCTTTACCTTTGTTAATTCTGGCTTGCCCTCAAGCGAAGGTAGGGTCTTCTGTGCGTGTTCGAAGATCTCTCGGTTTCTGTTTCCTTCCAGCCAGAGACCGACGATTTCGGATGGTACAGATATTAGCGCTGGAAGGAGGGCCTAAACTGCCTAAAACTTACTGTGCTTCAGAACTCTCAGCATCTACGCTACTGAGTTTACCCCGACTCTGTCTGCACACTTCCCAGCGTCTACACTATTGAGCATACACTGACCCTGTCTGTGCACTTCCCAGCATCTACGCTATTCAGTATACGCTACATGCTCTATGCTGTAGACTCGTCTATGCTGTCGTCTAGTATACACTACGCTCTATATGCTGTAAAGCCTATTTACGCTATACACTGACGTTGTCTACGCTGCTTAGTGTATATGCTGTACGCTCTATGCCGTAGATTCTCTACGCTGCTACTATACGCTGTCATTATACGCTAGTCGTTGAAGCCTATACGCTGAGACCCAGTTTATACGTTGTATGCCACGAACGTAGGTTTACGCTGCACTAGGTATACTAGTTTCATATCCCTTCACTGTGTCATATTCTCAACTATTCATCATGAACACTATGAACTCCAACGCCACAACCACCTAGGTCATAGACCTTGTAGGCACCATGGCCGTTCAACAGCCCATGGTACAACCCATAGTGGGGCCTCGCCGATCTCTTAGATTGCAAGGGAGGAACCCATCGTCTAACATCATAACTCAGGATCAATACAATTTCATATGTGTGAAAATACAAGCCAGCCTAGTCATGGACTGAGCCGAAATGGAAGTTAAGAGGCAAGATGAACTTTTCTATAGGGGAGGACAAGAGTTCATTCCTTCCCTATATGATATCATCCCTCTTCCAGAGCCTTACTCTGAGCTCATCAAACAACTCCTCCTATAAAGGAGCCAGTCTCTAGATCAGCCTGTAGTAAATCCTCAATCGGAAGAGGAGGATGAGTTCGCAGCCCAATCTGAGCATGAAGATTCGTACCATACGCTTAGTCCACAAACCTATGTCAACCCATTGTTTTATCTAGCCACAGGGGAAATTACATCCCTTCAAACTTTCAGATTCACCCAAGCACAAATACCCCAACCAAAATCATCTGCACTTGTTCATATTCCTCCTGCAACTGACCCGCAACTCAATACACTTCCTCTTGCTATTCTCCCCATTGCAACCATAGCCCCATCCTCACAAGTACAACCCCCTTAAAATAATGTAGGAGCAACCTTCCTGCCCCGAGTAATCGGGATGCCCCACGTGATACCAGCTTCTACGACTGCCCATTACATCCCCAGGGTCCAAACCCAAGGAGCCCCTTTCACCGCTGTAACTCAACCAGTTCAGAGTGCCCCTATACAAGACGTGACTGGCCAATGGGTAGCAATTGGGGCTCAACCACACCAGTTCCCCCACTATAATATACCACCTCATATAGTTCTACCAGCTAACATCCCTCAGGGGCAACCACAACAATAGCAATCCTTTGCCTACAACATGCCGCCCTTCGCACCACCCGCTACAAATATCCTGCAAGGGCAGCCTCCAGCTGCACAACTTTCCGCCTTCCAACCCACTGTCCAACAATCTAATCTGTACACACTACAACATCCCCAACCTGCCATCTCACCTAGCGCCCAAGATTGGGCTAACGCTAAAAAACTAATGCAGGAGCTAACTGATGAGGTCAAACGCCTCAAAACAGCCCCCGACAGAGAGTTGAAGGTATTATACTTCTATCACGATGACCCTATCAGCTCTTCCATTCCGTCCCTAACCTTACCCAAGGGTGTATCTTTGCCAACGCTAACTAAGTATAATGGGGAGATAGACCCTAACGCTCACCTCATAACATTCAGACTAGAGTGCGCACTGCTTCAGGCATGACCACATGCCATTCTACGAGTGTTCCCCATGTCCCTCGCTGGGAGAGCACTTGATTGGTATCAAGCCTTGCCACGAAACTCAATATCTTCTCTGGAAGATTTGATACATCAGTTCGTCACCAGGTTCAAGTACAACTTGAAGCCTGAAGCGACATTGGACAGCCTCATACAGGTGAAATAAGCACCCCTTGAACCTGTCCAGAAATTCATCCAGCGGTGGAGTGCTACTCTCAACGAGCTCCATGAGCTGATCCTAGAGATGTATCTCCTCACAATCCTAAAAGGGACTGTCAATGACTTCGTCAAATCCAAACTGTATTATCTTAATGCATGTAATCTGAGTCAAGCGTTTGTACAAATCAAGAGCATAGAGGAGGTAGCGCAAAACAGTCATGATCTTGCATATTTAGCCTTTAAGAACCAACACAGTAAGAAAGATAAAGAAAAGGTTAAAACAACTATAGCAGCATTGGCAGAAACACAACAAGCAAACGTGGGACAACAAAGGAAAATGCCTTTTGCCCCTACTAATTACACTAAACCCACCCCCGCGACTACACCAGAATCATCCTCATCACAGAACCCAACACCGAATCGTACGAGAAACTTCGAGAGGAAGGACCCCTCTCAATACACGCCACTGCCTATGAAGCCATCGCAACTATTCGACCAACTCCTGAAGGCTGGATTAATGAAACATAAACATTTGTCCCCTGTAGTGATCCAGAGGCATGATCGGTTCTATCAACTGGTCCAGAACCCAAGCCTAGCAATGCCAGATGAGCCTACAGTACCAAAAGGCTTTAGAATGGACCGTTTCTGCGACTATCACCAATGTTATGGGCATGGCATAAATTACTGTTTCACCCTAAAATAAGATATCCAACAAATGATCGATGGAGGTCAAATCACTTTTGATGAGGCCAACCTGGTCCAACTGCAAAACCACGCCATGGGTGTGTATAAAGATCTGCTAAATACTAAAGAGGCACCGTACGTGATTAATACAATATACCTTGATAACGAACTTGAAAAACCTAGAATTAACACTGTCTATTCTGACCGTGAGTAGCAAACGCCTAATAAACCATTTGTAGTGCGTATTCCGCCCACTGTACAAACACCTATGCCTCAACCATCACATTCCCCACAAAAGCCTTATGTCATCTGAGTACCCCCCGCCGTGGCAACTCCTAACACCCCGACCCAGGGAAAACCATACGTGGTGCACGTACCTCCCGTCGCCGCTACCTCAAATTCACCAACCCCTCCTATTCAGCCTGCCCCTTACGTAGTCTGAGTACCACCCGTGGTCACAATAGCGGAGGTACAACCTCCAACTAGGCCAACTCCATACGTCGTTAGGACACCTGAACATCCTAGTGATCACCAATCCTCCACTTCCCAAACACAAAATAAACCAAGCCCCTATGTCATCCAGTCTGGCACTCAACCACATGCGACCATCCAACCACAACCCCGCCCTTCTCCATACGTAGTATGAATCCCAAGGCAAGTTGAGGCTTTGAAACCAACCGCACCCCCGTGTCACACATGAGAATGCCTAGCGGATAAGCTTACATGCGAACGCTTGGAGAAGGAGCGTCAACGGTTAGCCTTAGGACCTCCTAAACCTACCCCACTAAACACAGTACCCATGACACAACCTAACAATAAACCAAACACAGGCCATGAGGGTGAATCATCCAAAAAACATGATACACCTGCATCAACGATTCCGAGTAAAACTAACAAACCAACTATGCATGAAATAAAGCTATTGGGCCCAATGGACCAAATCATTGTCAACAAACATGTGCCCAACAGTAAAGATCTAGCGATGGCTCTAACACAGGTCACACAGGCGCTTAAACAAAAGAACACTTCACTGAGCTTATACGACCTAGCGTTAACATCTCAGACCCATCGCGAAGCTTTAGTCCGCATGTTAACATCTATCCTAGTGAGCGAGGACTTGCCTCCAAATGAACCTTCAATTCATGCGGTAATGTACTTGCCTCAAGGGTCAACTTCTAAGCCACTAAGTTTTCGCAACGACAACATCAAAGTGGATCAAAAAATGGGAGAGGTAACAACAGCCCCTATGTTCATAACAATACGAATAAACCAATTCAAAATACATAGGGTCCATGTAGATGATGGAGCTATCACAAACGTAGTGCCATATCCCATCATTGAACAATTGGGGCTTACAGAGCTAATCAGACTAACCGCCACTACATGTTTGAAATCATTCAACAGATTGCCCGTGATAGTCAAAGGCACCGTGACCTTAGACTTCATAGCCGGGGATCAATTCCCCACATCTACTGACTTTGTGGTAATTGATGAAATGCCAGGGTTCAACCTAATATTGGGGAGGCCCTGGTTGGCCCAACTGAAAGCCGTTTCTTCCTCTATACACCAAGAGATCCACTTGCCTTACGAAGGTGGCAAAATCATTATACACGGAGAGGCTGCTACACCCATCATCTCATCATACATAGATACAGACCAAAGCTCAGAGGTTAAGTTTGAAGAGCCTAAACAAAATGACACAAATGAACAACAACTAGTAGGCGATCATCTCTTAGACACAAAAGAAAATTCACCCAAAACCGAAATACCCAGGCCTGAAATCCTACATGCACAGCCGCACTTAGAAACCGCAACTGACATAGAAACCACAATACATGCCGAAGCACCGGAAAACACCAACACGGGAACTACTCTATCAGATGTCCCTTGGGCTGAATTACCATTCAACGTGATCAGCGAATGGGACGCTGAATATAGAATCATACCTGCTAACGCATCTCCTAATGTCAAAATGAGAAAAATCAAAAAATTACTAAAACAATAAACAACGAACTGTCTGAAATGATGTTAAACTACAACAAGTCTGAAAAGACATTAAACTACATTCCGAGTTCGAAACAACGTTAAACTATCATGTCTGCAATGACATAAAACTAGCCATGATTAGAAATGGTCGGTCAACTGAGAAATCCACCCGTGTCATTCGAAACATTCCTTGCTCACGCTAGGGCCCGAAATGGCCTTAAGCTACTCATATGGCCCGAAATGGCCTTAAACTAGTGCGTATGTGGCCCGAAATGGCCTTAAACTAGATCATCCACTTATACTTTGTTCTTCTCCCAAATTCTGGTTCACTGTTCGAATTTACGCTTGCATTGTCATGTTGTCAATAACAATTTTTGCAATTATATTTCGCTTATAATTACAGTCCTGCTTATAATTACATTCATGCACTACACTTAAACTACCAAAACAAACCAAAATATTTTATATTGTCGTGTCGTGTTTACATTTAAACCCAAAATCCACAACAAAAAAATATAAGTAAAAAATTATGTATATATACATGTAATGATGTACAATTATAAGAGTCAACTGATTTTATTCATCCGTTCAATACAACTCAAATCACTCAAGTTACAATTCACGTATAAATCTGAGTCAGAACAATTTCAAAGCAAAGATCAAACATCAGGGGTAGGAGGATCATCCCCTTTAGACCCGCTGGCATCATGAGCCCCCACTTCACTGGGGCCAGCTTCCTGAACATCATCATCGCCTTGATCCTATAAAATGCAAAAGAAATAATCAACATAAGGATAAGAGAAAAAAATTTCAAACATTATTCAACGAAAGAATTTCATGATAATAAAATGCTTACCGTAGGGGATCCCCCTAAACTGAATTCTAGTCGATGGAGGATTTCCTCCTCTGAGATACTCGCCCAATCGGTGCCATCAAGGCCTAAGTCGACATCTGCCAAGGCCTTCCCCTTGTCGACCGTCGACCATGTATGACGCTTTAAAGGGAATTCACCCACAAACACCTCCCCAGAAGCCATCGTGATTACCCTAGTAGGCGATTCCATCTCAACAGTTGTGTTCTGAGCAAAGGTATCAAACACAGAGTGTAGACACAGGCCCTCTACAAACATTTCTAGCTGACGCTTCTCAATGGATACTTCTTTCAATGATTTCTTATAATGGTGCTTATGGTTCTTCTCATCCTGACCCCACTTACACACCTTGGAAGCGAAAGCCTTCCAATCTTGGCATTTAAGGTTCAATAGATCTACCTGGGCCTTGCACTCTGCTAGTTTCCGGGTCAGTGATGCCTGGCGATTGAGTAGGTTCCAGTATCTAGTATACGTGACCTCAGAAGTCCACCAAGAGCGATCACCACTTAGTTTAGCAGAGGTGAACTCATACCGAGCTTTGAGATCATCACGCTCAACTGACAACTCGAAAATTTCTTTCTCCTTTGCTTGGACTTGCAACCACAACTGTTCGATGGAATGCCTACAAGTCCAAAGCGATTTGGCATTGTGTACAAGACCTTCCGCCACTTTGTCATAAATTGGCCTTGGCACCTGCTCGACTTCTAGGGATAGTGTGGGCAAACTCTCAATGTTAACTGTCTCAGATGGATCGCACTTCAGTTTGGCACCTACGCACACGGAAAGAACAAACGCTAAAATGATAAAAAAGGGGTGTGAAACTCTAAAGCTGTAAAAAAACTCGGAACATTTGTACCTATCTCAGGGTGGGCTTCCTGAATACGTTCAACAAACTCTTCAGTGATACCAGCCACAAAATCCATCTTACTTGGCATCTCAGTCCAAGTAAATGG
>MNCI01015499.1:601758-625775 GCA_015680685.1 Gnetum montanum
ACCTGATCTTTGCTCACATCTTCCTCCTTAGTCATCAATTCCATTGTAGCTTCCTCCTCTTCAATGATAGTCTCTAATTCTTGCCTCCTCACTTCTCGAGTCAAGTCTGAAGGCATCAATGGCATGTAAGCGGTCAAAATAAAAATTATGCATAAGACGAAAAGGAAAATGCATTAAATGCACCAAGTTTACTTACCTCGGACAGGCATCTTGAATCGTATATGTTTTACCCGTAGCTCTTCTATATCTGAGGCCACCTCTGTTAAGCGTTCACGTTTCGAGAGCTTTGACTTGGCTTTCCCAATTGTCTCTTTGATGACACGTTCGGCTCTCCTGGAAGTATAAGGCACGTCGTCTGGTTCCAACCCCACACTGTCACGTGTGTGGATTGAGGTACTAGATGACCCTCCCGTCGTGATGGACACTGACTCATCAATCCCCTTAAGAGCATCTTGAGACTCAGCTATCTCGAACAAATGGTTGACCCATGGATGAGACAACTGAGTACGATCCCGTAGGACATATTTATTGTCCACGCAAACCAGTAGAAACTCGGCCAAACGACGAAGATAGCCGGCAAAAAATGCAAAGGTAAAGTGGGACTGCGCCTCGACATTTAAGCACAACCGCACTATCTCCTTATGAAGGCCCGACAACAAAAATTGGGCCCAGTTATAATGCATCCCGGTTTCTAAGACGGTTCGCATAATACGCAGAGCTTCAACACCAAGACTCCGCACCTGGGAAAGGGATTTATGGAATACCCGTGCCCTAAACAGGGGATATAATTCATTAACTTCCTCAACCTTTGACTTCCCCTGCATAGGAAATCCCTTAGCACCCTTGGTAACGCCCAACCAGTCCTCTAGCTCACATACCATATGAAGCTCTTTCTAAGCCCTGTCCAAAACTACATCTACGCCGTCCGCCGGTACACCAAACAAGTTCGAAAAGAACTCGACCTACAGATGGAAGACTATCTTAACACCCTTAATCCAGGTGCTGTAGTAAGAGACAGATTTGTCGAATGAATCCACGATCCTGATCATTTCAGCTATCGATACTTTAGGGCATGGGGTTGTAAAGAGCTCCATAAGGCCGGCATCATCTAAACAACAGACGATGGATGGCGGGGCATGGGTGCGCAACCACTTCTGTGCCTTACTAATCTCCCCAAACTTCATCGAGAGGGTACTCTCAGTTCGTCCTATTGTGACAGGGTCTCTACCGGGAGGGACATCAACTGTAGATACAATTCGAAACCATCACATCAACATAACCCCCGGTAGTTGAACAAACACAGTAACACATCTAGAAAATATTGTCACTTACCTTCGGTAGTGGACTTAGAGGTGCTACCCAAGTCAGAGTCATGAGAGAAAATTGGTCCCTTGTGCAACCAATCTCCATGTAACCACCCACGAGCTATGCATTGTGTGAACGCTCTAGAAAACCGTTTATGAAAATGCACAATATCACCCTTGGTTTGAGCTAACACAGCTCCGTGAAGGGTGGGACCTGCCATAAAGGTCTCTAGAGCAGTATGAGCTAGGGCAAGCCCATCATCATTAACGCATGTGCCATCTTGGGTAACTTGGGGCCTGCAAAAGAATAGTTGTCAAAACAAAAGCTAACGCCAAATGATAAAAACCAAGCATGAGAAGCTAAAAAAAATCCTACCTCTCTACCTGGTACACTGTGCCGGGAGGGTTCTGGAACAACGTGTGTGCACGCGTAGCTAAAAACAAAGTGTTGTTGAGATAATCATGCCCTTGGGGCAGTAGGTCCCACACGCACGCTAACGGGTGAGTAGATCTGGGCCCGCCAGCAGGACCATCCTCTATCACAAGCGGCCCCTCATCAATATCTTCCATGAAGACCTCGACGCCCTTTGAAGCTCCTGGCAGCATGGCCTCAAGCACACTCTGTGCCACTTGTTCGCTCAGATGCGACCAGACAACCACCTTAAATCTGTCCAGGATGAAGGTGAGGAATTCACATGTCCCTTCCCTGAACCAGACCCCATTGTTATCAACTGTTAGATCAGGGGTGGGTTCATCGGCCTTAAGGGGCCTGAACCATGTCAGTACCCCAACTAGCTCAACTACCAAGAGAAAAGGTTTAGTGTCCCTGCAAGAAACCAAAATGCCATGATAAATTATCCATGCATGAAAATGAGATGAAAAACAAAATTTCACATTATAGGCCGACACTTAGAAAAATTACTAACTGTTTATGCTCAGCGTATATGCTGCCTAACTCGGCATATACGCTGTTAAAAACTGTTTACGCTTGGTGTATACGCTGCCTAACTCAGCGTATACGTTGTCGAAAAACTATTTACGGTCGGCGTACACGCTACCAACAAACTGTTTACACTTGTTCGCACTTGGTGTATACACTGTGAAAATAGTTCTCGCCATGAAAACAAGTCTACACTATACACCGCTTGAAAAAGAACAAATTGTTTACGCTCAGCGTATACAATGTGAAAATCCTTAGCATATACGCTATAAAAGCCTTCAGCGTATACGTTGTGCAAACAGTTTACGCTAAACGTTGTGCAACCAGTTCACGCTGAACACTGTGTAAATAGTCAGCGTATACGCTGTGAAAATCGTCTACGCTACATACTGATAAAATCGTCTACACTGTATATTGTTAAAGTCCTCAACACTACACACTGTTCAAACTGTCTATGCTGTACACTAAGGAAACCTTCTACGCTCAGCGTACAGGCCCTCTACGCTAACTGTCTACGTTGGGCGTATACGCCGAAACCCTCTACGCTACAGAAACTATCTATGCTACTAAGACTCTCTACGCTACGAAAATCGTCTATGCCGAATAATATGTACCGATGAAAATAACTAACAGAAGTAGGATTAGAGCCTACCTGTGTGACGATCCCGGCCATGATGGAACCCTTGGCCTAGGCAGACACTGCAACATAGCCTCGCTTTCCTTCACGAAAGTTAGGTCAGGCCCCTTTATCCCCTAGCCCTCTACCTCCTTACCCTTACCCATTTCGGCGTCCTCTATGCTGAGATTGACAGGTTTACGCTAAGGATCAAAACCGCTCATGCCTATGCTGAGCCTCTACGCCGGGGTCTGAGTCTCTACGCTGATGCTTGAACCTCTACGCTCACACCTTACGCCGGAGTTCAAGCCTCTATGCTCTACGTTTACGCTGGGGTTTGATGGTCTACGCTTATGCTCAGGATTTACGCTTACGTTGAAGGATTTATGTTCATGCTTGTTTTTCTCTTCAAAGTTCACGGTGCTCACAACTGATGCCCCTGCACTATATATAGCGCCCCTTCCACACCACCGCCGTTGCCGCTGCCGCCATGCATTTTGTTTGCTTTTTTTTATTTATTTACTTCTTTTATATTAATTAAAATTTTTCAAAAATACAAAAATAAAAAAATAAATATATATAAAACAAAACAAACACTACCACATGCTGATTTCTTCGTAAACCAACTTCAGAGGTCGACACTAAACATTTTGGCATAAACTCTCCTGTGCAAATTTTACGATGAACATGATGGCCCGGTAAGGCCTTAAACTGCCACAGACACCCATGACAGCCCGGTATGGCCTTAAACTGCCATGACGGCCCGGTAAGGCCTTAAACTACCATGCGTCCCGGTGTGATGATAAACCACCACTATGCATATACACATGATTTACGTTGCCAATGAACATGAAACAACACCTATTAGCTCATTCTACCCCTGTTAGCTCATTCTGCCCTCTATTTATTGGCAGGAACAAGCCCGATGGATTGTCAGCATTTATCTACACCATTGATCATCGATGGACCATATGGAAAAATCATAAGAGAAATCGACATAAACGCTATCATCCTAGATACATCAACGGAAGACACACTCATAGCCTCAACGCAACAAACGTTAGATAACTACAAAGGTATGACCAAACCCCTTGACATAGAAGCCAAAAATATCACTGAAGACCCCTTGACTGAAACCCCATCGTTATGCATGATGGTGAAATCAAAATATTAAAATTGAGTACATTACTACAACCTCAACTGGCCAAAGACATACAAGATGTGCTTTGAAACAACATGAAAGCATTTGCTTGGTCATACACCGACATGCCTGGGTTAGATCCTTGAATCGTCCAGCACAACATTATCCTTGATCCAAAATTGAGGCCGGTAAAACAAAAGGCATGAAAGGTTAAACCTGAGGTAGCATTGGCAGTTCACAATGAGATCACCAAACTTTACCAGGCTGGTTTCATTCAGGCTATTGATTATGCCAATTGGGTATCCAACATGGTCATTGTCCCGAAAAAGAACGGAAGTATTCGCTTATGCATTGACTTCCGGGATCTCAATGTTGCAACCATAAAAGATGATTTTTCCCTACCTAGCATTGATCAACTTGTTGACTCAACCACTGGGCACGCCCTATTATCTTTTATGGATGGCTTCTCGGGGTATAACCAAATATGCATTAACCCAAAGCATCAGCTCCGAACTACCTTTATGACGCCATGGGAAACCTTTTGTTACACAATGATGCCCTTTGGTCTCAAGAATGCTGGGGCCACATATCAAAGGGCCATGACATTCATTTTTAGCGATTACATGCTACACTCATTCAATGACTATGTGGATGATATCGTGGTTAAATCAAAGACATCAGGACAACATGTACAAGACCTTGACCTAGTACTAAAATGTTGTTTAAAATATGAGCTGAGACTTAACCCAAAGAAATGTGTCTTCGGAGTCAAGACATGCAAAATGCTTGGATTCATAACCTCGGAAGCAGGGATACGAGTAGACCCTGATAAAGTTAAGGCAATAACAAACTTGAAACCACCTAACAACTTTACTAAACTCTGAGGTCTACAAGGTAGATTACAGTTTATCAAGCATTTCATAGAAAAACTAACGGATAAGTTGAAACCTATGAACCACTTGCTACGTAAGAATGTCCATTTTGAATGGACTCCACAGTGCCAGGAAGCATTTGACAATATTAAAACAACACTAGTTTAACTACCCACAGTTTACCCACCTCAAAATGATAAACCATTTTACATCTACCTTGCCACTTCGAACTCATCCATTACGTCCATGCTTTGCAAAAAACGAGATGACGGAACTGAAGTCCCTGTCTATTACTTAAGCCATGCATTAGTTGCTCATGAAAAGAAGTATAACGAGGTGGAGAGGTCATGTTTAGCCCTAACCTTTTCCTTAAAGAAATGGCGACATTACCTCTTCTGTAACCAAGTAAACATAATTTGCAAGGATAATGTGCTCAGGGCCATCACGGGAAANACACTAGCTTTAGACATCACACGACTTGTGGTCAGGGGAGACTCACAATTGGTCTTAAACCAAGTCACAAACATTTATACATGCAAAGCGCAACATTTACAACCATACTGTGACTTAGCCAAACATTTAATGAAACGATTCGAAAACATGGATGTGCAATATGTCTCCAGAAACGACAATACCATCGCAGACGCACTATCTCCAGAAACGATTCATAAAAATATCCCCTGACATATTCCATACACTGCCAAGCTCCATAATCAACTGTGCGAAACCCATAACTGATACGCTCGATACATTGCCAATTGCATCTGTTAGTACAACACACGTGATAGAATGGTATGATGACATAAAAGAGTACCTTCTAGGTAGTGAAACACCGCAACACTTAACGAATGCACAAAAAGACGTGGTACGAAAGCATTCTAAGCAATATGCACTGGTAGAAGACACCTTGTGTCATCGATCCTACGAAGGCATATTGCTAACGTGTGTTAGTAGCGCTGATACCCAAACCATCATTGAGCAAGTACATGATGGACTATGCGGAGGACACATAGCACCAAAAGCAATGGCCACGAAAATAAGAAGCTTAGGCTATTATTGGCCACATATGGAGTATGATTGCCTCTCCAAGGCTAAAACATGCAATACCTGTCAAAAACATAGCAATCTGATCCATGTCCCACCAAATGAGTTGCATACGGCGCAAATCACGTGGCCCTTTCAAAAGTGGGGGTTAGACCTTATCAGACCAATAACACCCTCATCTTCTGCAGGGCATAGTTTCATCATAACCGCGACAGAGTATTTCACAAAGTGGGTAGAAGCTGTTCCCCTTTGAAAGACCACATCTAAACATGTATGAGACTTCATTCTTGAAAACATTATGACTCGTTTTGGTATCCCCATGACCATTATCACTGATAATGGGCCACAATTCAACAGTACCGAAACCAAAACTTTCTGTGAAAGTCTGGGGATCAAAAACTCATTTTCATCCCCTTACTACCCTCAGAGCAATGGGCAAGTAGAGGCCACAAACAAAACCATCATTACAATACTTAAAAAGATGCTTACCCAAAGCAAGAGAAGATGGCACGAATAGTTGGTATACGCATTGTGGGCATATCACACTACACATCGAACTTCAACAGGTAAAACGCCATATAGTCTTGTTTATGGTTCAGAAGCTGTTTTACCTCTGGAATTATAGGTACCATCTTTAAGGATCACACTTTCTGGACTCCTCAATGAAGGGCAAAATAATGACTTGCGCATCATTGACCTAGACTCGGTGGAGGAGGAACGCATACGTGCACTCGATCAGATTGAATGGTACCAAGAACAACAATGGCAGTGCCATCGGCACGACATTCATAAGCACCCCATCAAAGAAGGTGATCTTGTACTTAAGGCCATTCGGGAACACCCAGACAAATTCTCAGCCAATTGGGAAGGGCTCTACTTGGTCACCAAAGCATACGACAACGGAGCATTCAAGTTAGCTGATATGAAAGGGCATGAGCTTGCAAATCTGACCAATCACTTGTTCTTGAAACCGTTCCATATTTGAGTACAGGCTCAGCTACGTGGGAGTCCTAGCATCATGACTATAAACTGATACCACAGCTAGTCCTGGCATCATGACCATAAAAAGATACCACAGTTGGTCCTGGAATCATGACGGTAAACTGATACCATAGAATAGTCCTGGAATCATGACTTAAAACTGATACCACAGCTTGTCCTAGCATCACGACGATAAACTGATATCACACAATGTCTGCAATGACAATAAACTAGCACCCGTCCGGTATAACGGTAAACTGCCCCAGTCCCACTCGCCGGAGTCTGCTAAGACTATAAACTAGTTTGCCTCTTCACGGTCCGCCAAGACTAGAAACTGGCAACGTACCATCCACGACGACGCTAAATGGGCAATGTCCAACTGGTCATGACATAAAACTAACCCATGATAGTCTGCTAAGACTATAAACTAGCAATTTCATCTCCGGTTCCTCAATCAGCGGCTGCATTCAAACTTCATCAGAATCGCTGCATCACTCGCCAATTGGCTGATCCTAACGCCATTGCTGCTATTCATATACTGTGCCTAAAATCTTATCTGGCACCTTTGTTTCATCAGTAGCTATTTAAGTCTAAGCTCGCTTACTCACTTATGGTTTTCTTGTCTCCTTGGAATTGTGGTTGCAGGATGACACTCAGAGGTGTTCGCATAAGAATGCACTTCATCATAAGCAGCAAGGTGAGACATTGTTCACAGTGCATGTGACAAGACTAAATCAAACCATTCACTAGTACATCCCCCATTTCATATCCCTCAACACCTTATACTTGGTTACATCCCGAACACATCTAGTACAGCCCAAAACATCGAACATACCATTGCATATCGCACCATTTTTAAGTAGTCGCAACACACAACATAACACTTGAGCATGAGTACAAGATCAAAACAAAGCTCTTCACAAAAAAAACATCGTCCCTTCCCACATAAAACACAAGAAGGGACGACAGTTGCCTCAAAAGTAAATGCTCATGTATAAAATAATCAAGAAACATCTTGTTGCATGGCTTTGGCTCTCTGCCAATAGGTTTCCCCTTAAACACTAAGCAAGGGTCCTGTTCCTTCAAAGAATGCAACACATCATCACGTGGCTTTGGTTTTGTCAACAAATCCTCTTGGATATTAACTAAGAGTCTTGTTCCGCCAAAGGATGCACATCTCATGTCTTGATTCCGAGTCTGCTAAACAATGCCTATTGACAAGGATCAGCATGACCCGCATACACACCAGAACACCCCTTTCGCTATGCATAACCTTGATTCCTCCTAAATCCCCATAGTTTTCCTTTTCCTATCAAATAAAAATTCCATTTTCCACAATCTCACGTACTACTGAACACGGTGTAATGATGTCTAGTCAGGTGGAAAACGACAAAGTCTCTATCGAGTTTGCTTGTAGTGTTTTGCACTTCTTTGTCAACGCTTCTCGGGTTGATTCCTCCAAGCGTCAATAAAGAGGGGCCAATGAAACACCACAAAATTTCGAGCTTAGTACTTCTCCAATAGGAATCGGGCTAACTCATGATATTCCTCAGCATGACTAAAGCTCGATGGCTCCACAGATAGCTTCAAGCGGAGTCAAACTCAACAAGGAGCAATTCCATGGGACCCACTGACAACCACGATAACATCTGCTATCAGAAATGATAACTTTGGAGCTCAACATACCTAGTTTTCAATAGGTATATGTTTTCAGCGTATACGCCTAGCGTATATGCCCAAGTTTACATCACAGTATATACGCCCAGCGTATACACCTAGCGTACACATCCCTAGCGTATACACCCGACATGAANCACATCAAGCATTATGGAGTTTGTACGCTGAATATGTACATCTTGTACGTCCAGCTTATACGTCTAGTAGACACAACGTATACGCCTGGCATCCACAGCTTATACACCTAACGTATACGCCCAGCAGACATCCATAGCGTATACACCCAGCAGTTATAGCGTATACGGCTAGCATGTACAAAGTCTACAACGAGTGTCAACCGAGCTGAACATCTACAGGAAGCATATTCAGGGCAGCTGAATTCAAATCTGGAGAATGAGTGACTTCTTCCGTTCTGATCAAGTCTATACGCCGAGGTCACATATCTAGCGTGTATATGCTGGCGTACAACAATTTACGTTGGCATATAGCAGTACACATTGGCGTATAGCACACTGTATACTTGTAAATTCTATTCTTTCACACCCGGTCAATGCGCCATGTGTCACCCAACCCGAGTCTAAAGTCTAAACCTGTATAAAAACCCTAATTTTTCATTAGAATGAGGTTGGCAATTTTGAGCAAACCAAAGAGAAAAATAGACACGCTAAGAACTAGAGCAAAGAACCTTGTACGTTGGACCTCAACCCTATACACTGAGCATACAGCCTCTACGCTATGCCTACAGTTTGAACCAGCACACTGTCATCTCTGCATCCACTGGGGCTATTCGTCCGCCTTGTGTGAAAGCGACAACTACGTTAGACCAGTGCATTGTAACTCTCACTTTGCAATAATATTGCTACATTTTCTTCCTAAAATCGGTTACAGCTTTTTGTTAATTGTTGCATGTTTACTGTTTACGCCTTAGTACGTTTATGCTCTGTTTACACCAGTTATGCTATTTATGTTTTGTTTTACATCTGTTACGTTGTTCACATATAACCCAGCGTATAGCACCTCGGTGTACGTTTGGGGAAATCCTTGCCTGAGCCGCGTGCGGACCACTCAAGGTACTCTACCTTCGTTAATTCCAGCTTGCCCTCAAGTGAAGGTAGGGTCTTTTATGCGTGTCCGGAGATCTCCCAGTTTCTGTTTCCTTCTAGCCAGAGATCGATGATTTCGGACGGTGCACAATGGACTTAATAATTGAGGAGGAAGAGGTCGGAAAAGATTAGGTGGAAGTGACGGAAGAGTTGGCGGAAGATACCACGGAGATGGAACTGGTCGATGACCGAGATGATGTTGATGAAATGTTTAGTAGCTTCCTTAAGGGGAGATTGGACCTTGGTGACCCTTCAAACCAGGAAAGGGATAGAGAACATGATACATTCTCCTTTTTTTTATTGCGTTGCCTTGTGAATCATTATTTTCATTATGTGGTTTTAGCTTTATGTTTTTTGTATCACTTCCAGATGAAGATATTGAGACTAGAACGATTCCTACCATGCGGTTAGAAGTGCCCATGAAAGTGGCTCCCCCTGAAATGACCACGGAGGCTAGTCCATCTCGTACTCATGAACCATTTACTTGGACCGAGATACCAAGTAAAATGGATTTCGTGACCAGTATTGTCGACGAGGTGGTCGAACGCATTCAGCAAGCCCACCTTGAAATAGGTACATGTGTCTCAAGTTTTTTGCAGCCTTTGAGTTTCACACTCTTTTTGCCATCTAAGATTTAATGCCTATTCTTTTCGTGTGCGTAGGAGCCAAGTTGAAGTGGGATCTGTATGAGACTATTAGTATTGAAACCTTGCCTGCACTACCACCAGAAGTTGAACAGATACCAAGGCCGGTCTATGACGAGGTGGCAGAAGGTCTTGTGCATAATGCTAAATCACTTTGGACCTGTAGGCATTCCATTGAACAGCTATGGTTGCAAATCCAGGCAAAGGAAAAAGAGGTTTCCGAGTTATTAGCTGAACGTGATGATCTCAAGGCTCGTTATGAGTTTTCCTCGGCTAGACTAATAGGTGATCGTTCTTGGTGAACTTCCGAGATCACTTATACTAGATATTGGAACTTGCTAATTCACCATGCATCATTAACTCGGAAACTAGCAGAGCATAAGGCCCAGATAGATCTACCGAACCTCAAGTACCAGGATTGGAAGGCTTTCATTTCCAAGGTGCGTAAGTGGTCAAGATGAGAAGAACCACAAGCATCATTACAAGAAATCATTGAAGGAAGTATCCATAGAAAAGCGTCAGCTTGAAATGTTCGTAGAGGGTCTGGGTCTACGTTCTGCATTTGATACCTTTACTAAGAATACAACTGTTGAGATGGAATCACCCACAAGGGTAATTACGACTGCTTTTGGGGAGGTCACTGTGGGTGAATTCCCCTTGAAACTTCCTACATGGTTGGCGGTTGACAAGGGGGAAGCCTTGGCGAATGTTGATCTAGGCCTCGATGGGATTGATTGGGCTAGCATCTCAAAGGAGGAAATTCTCCATCAGTTGGAATTCAGTTTAGGGGGGTCTCCTATGGTAAGTATTTTGTTGTTATTAATTTTTTTCATTGAGTAATGTTTGGGAGTTTTCTCTTTGTTCTTGTGTTGATTGTTTCTTTTGCGCTTTATAGGGTCAAGGCGACGACGAGGTTCAAGAAGGTGGCCCCAGCAGAGTGGGGACCCATGGTGCCGTCAGGTCTGAAGGGGACAACCCTCCCACCCCTGATGTTTAATTTTGACTTTGAAACCATCCCAGCTCATATGTTAACATGAATCGTAAATTGAATGTTTTGCTTTGAGTTGTATTGCACTGATGAATGGAATCAATTAACCGTTGTACTTGTTTAACTGTATATCACTACATGTATGTATATTTCCATATTTTTTTTGTTGTGAATTTTGAGTTTACATGTAAACATGATGGGCAACATAAAATCTTTTGGTTTCTTTTGTTGTTTAAGTGCAATACACGGAGTGGGAATGCAAGTAGGAATGTAATTATAATCAAAGGATAATTGTCAAAAGGAAAATGTGAAGAAAAAACTGAATATAAGCATAAATTCAAACAATGAACTTGAATTTGTGAGAAAAACAAAGTGTAAGAAGATGGATTAGTTTAACGCCATTTCGGGCCCCATGCACTAGTTTAAGGCCATTTTGGGCCATGTGTAAACAAGGGAAGTTTCAGGTGACGCTGGTGAATTTCTTGGTACACTGACCATTTCTGATCGTGGATAGTTTTATGTCATTGTGGGCATGATAGTTTAACATCGTTTCTTAATTTGGATGTAGTTTAACATCGTTTTAGACTTTGGATGTCGTTTATTGGTTTAGTAATTTTTTGATTTTCCTCATTTTAACATTAGGAGTAGCGTTAACGGGTATGATTCTATATTCAGCATCTCCTTCGCTGATCACGTTGAACGGTAATTCATCCCAAGGGACGTCTGGTGGAACAATTCCCACGTTGGTGCTTTCCGGCGCTTCTGCATGTATTGTGGTTTCTAAGTGATGTTATATATGTACGATTTCAGGCCCGAGTATTTCTGTGTTGGGTAAATTTTCCTTTGTGCATATTTGTTGTTCATTTGTACCATCTTGTTTAGCTTCTTTGAACTTAACCTCTGAGCCTTGGTCTATATCTGTATGTGATGAGATGGTAGGTGTAGCAGCCTCCTCATGTATAATGATTTCGCCACCTTCATAAGGCAAGTGAATCACTTAGTGTATGGGGGAAGAGACTACTTTCAGTTGGGCTAACTAGGGCCTTTCCAATATTAGATTGAACCCTGGCATTTCATCGATGACCACAAAGTCAGCAGATGTGGGGAATTGATCCCCTGCTATAAAGTCCAAAGTCACAGTGCCTTTCACTACTACGCGTGATCCACTGAATGATTTCAAACACGTGGTGGTAGTTGGTCTAATTAGCTTCGTAAGCCCCAATTGTTCGATGATGGGATATGGCACTACGTTTGTAGTGGATCCATCATCTACATGCACTTTATGTATCTTGAATTGAATTATTCGTATCGTTATGAACATAGGTGCGGTTGTCACCTCTCCCGTTTTCTCATCCACTTTGATGTTGTCATTGTGGAAACCTAATGGCTTAGGAGTTGATCCTTGAGGCGAGTACATTACCGCATGAATTGAAGGTTCATTTGGAGGCAAGTCTTCGCTTACTGGGATGGAAGTCAACGTGCGCACTAGGGCTTCACGATGGGTTTGAGAGGTTAACACTAGGTTGTATAAACTTAATGAAGTGTTTTTTTGTTTGAGAGCCTGCGTGACCTGTGTTAGAGCTGTTGCTAAATCTTTACTATTGGGTGTATGTTTGTCGATAGTCATTTGGTCCATAGGGCCCAACAGTTTTATCTAATGCGTAGTTGGTTTATCATTTTTATCTACAACTGTTGATCTAGATGTATCATGCTTTCCAGATGATTCAACCTCGTAGCTTGTGTTGGGTTTATTGTTAGGTGATGTCATGGGTATTGCATTTAGTGGGGTAGGTTTGGGAGGTCCTAAGTCTAGTTGTTGGCATTCCTTCTCTAGGCGTTCCCGTGTAAGCTTGTCTGCCAGGTGTTCTCATGTGTGGCATGGGAGTACAGTTGGTTTTGGAACCTCAGGTTGCTTTGGAACCTGTACAACGTATGGAGTAGGGCAGGGTTGCGGTTGGACGGTTGCATGCGGTTGAGTGTCAGGCTAGCTAGGCATCTTGATGACATAGGAAATTGGTTTATTCTGTGTTTGCAAAGTGGAGGACTGGTGGTCATCAGGATGTTCAGGTGTCCTAACAACATATGGAGTTAGCCTAGCTGGAGGTTGTACCTCCGCAGTTGCGACCGTAGGTGATACTCGAACTACGTAGGGAGTGGGCCGAATAGGAGGTGTTTGTGTGTTTGCGGTAGTAGTGGTGGGAGGTACACGTACCACATATGGTTTTTCACGTGGTGGTATAATAGAAGTTTCTACAACGGGGGCTATTCGGATGACATAAGGTTTCTGTGGGGAGTATGATGGTTGAGACACAGATGTTTGTATAGTGGGAGGAATATACACTACAAATAGTTTCTTAGGCATTTGCTGCTCGTGATCGGAATGGATGGTGTTAACCTTAGGTGTTTCCAGTTCGTTATCGAAGTAGATGGTGTTAATCACATACGGTGCTTCTTTAGTATATAGAGGATCTTTATATACGCCCATGGCCTGGTTTTGTGGTTGGACCGGGTTGGCTTCATCAAAAGTGATTTGACCTCCGTCGATCATCCATTGGATGTCTTCTTTTAAGGTGAAAAAATAGTTGGTGCCATGCCCATTACGTTGATGGTAAGCACAAAAATGGTCCATTCTAAAGCCCTTTGGAACTAGGGGCTCATCTGGCGTTGCCAGGCTTGGGTCTTGCACCAATTGACAGAACCGATCATGTCTTTGGATCGCTGTGGGGGACAACTATTTATGTTTCATTAGTCCGGCCTTCAAGAGTTGGTCGAATAACTACGATGGTTTGATGGGCAACGGCGTATATTGAAAGGGGTCCTTCCTTTCAAAGTTTCTCGTACGACCCGGTGTAGGGTTTTGTGATGCAGATGATTCTGGTGCAGTCGCAGGAGCGGGTTTGGCATAATTAGCAGGGGTAGCAGGCGGTTTACTTTGTTATCCTGCATTCTCTTGTTATGTTTCTGCTACTGCTGCTATAGTTGTTTTAGCCTTTTCTTTATCTTTCTTATTATGTTGGTTTCTAAAAGCTGAGTATGCAGGGTCATGGCTGTTTTGGGCTGCCTCCTCTATGTTCTTGATCTATACAAACACTTGACTAAGAGTGCGTTCATTGAGATAATATAGTTTGGACTTGAAAAAATCGTTGACAGCCCCTTTTAGGATGGTGAGGAGATACGTCTCCAGGATTGGCTCGTGGAGCTCACTGAGAGCAGCACTCCACCGTTGGATGAATTTTTGGACAGGTTCAAGAGGTGCTTGATTAACCTGTATGAGGTTGTCAAGTGTTGCTTAAGGCTTCAAGTTATACTTGAACCTAGTAATGAATTGGTGTAACAAATCTTCTAGAGAAGATATTGAGTTCCGTGGCAAGGCCCGATACCAATCAAGTGCTCTCCCTATGAGGGACATGGGGAACACTCGCAGGATGGCATGCGGCCATGCCTGTAGTAGCGCGCATTCTAGTCTAAACGTTATAAGGTCAGCATTGGGGTCTATCTCCCCATTGTACTTAGTCAGCGTGGGTAAGGAAACACCCTTAGGTAGTGTTAGAGGCAGAACCAAAGAGCTGATAGGGTCATTGTGATAAAAGTCCACTACCTTGAGCTCTCCATCGGTGGCTTTCTTGAGGCGTTTGACCTCATCAGTTAGCTCCTGCATTAGCTTTTTAGCATTAGCCCAGTCTTGGGCACTAGGTGAGATAGTAGGTTGAGGGTGTTGTATAGTATACAGGTTAGATTGTTGGATAGTGGGTTGGAAGGAAGAAAGTTGTGTGTTTGGAGGCTGCGTTTGCGGAACATTTGTAGTGGGTGGTACTAGGGGTGGCACATTGTAGGCAAGGGGTTGCTATTGTTGTTATGGTTGTCCTTGAGGGATGTTAGCTAGTAAAACTGTGTGAGGCAGTATGTTATAGTGAGGGAGTTAATGCGGTTAAGCACCAATCGCTGCCCATTGCCCAGTCACGCTTTGTGTAGGGGCACTCTGAACTTGTTGAGTTACGGTTGTAAAGGATGTCCCTTGGGTTTGGATCCGTGGTATATAATGAGCGGACGTAGAAGCCGGTATGACATGCGGCATCCCGATCACTCGGGGCAAGAAATTTGCTCCTACATTATTTTTAGGAGGTTGTATTTGCGAGAATGGGGATACTGTTGCAACGAGGGGAATAGCAAGGGGAAGTGTGTTGAGTTGCGGATCGGTTATAGGAGGAATATGGATAAGGGTGGATGATTCCTGTTAAGGTATCTATGCTTGGGTGAATTTAAATGGTTGGAGGAACATAGCTTCCCCTATGGCTGGATGAAACAATGGGTTTGCATAGGTTTGTGGACTAAGAGTATGGTACGAATCTTTGTGCTCAGACTGAGCTGCAAAGTCATCCTCCTCTTCCAATTGAGGATTTACCACAGGCTGGTCTAGAGACTGACTCCTTTGTAGGAAGAGTTGTGAGATGAGCTTAAAGTAATGCTCTAGGAGAGGGATAATATCATACGGGGATGGGATGAACTCATGTCCTCCCCTATGAAAGAGTTCGTATTGTCTCTTAACCTCCATTTCAGTTTGATCCACGGTAAGGCTGGCTTGTATTTTTACGCATATGAAATTGTATTGCTCCTAAGTTATAATGTTAAATGATGGATTCTTCCCTTGCAATTTGAGAGACCGACGAGGTCGTACTGTGGGTTGTACTACAGGTTGTTGAATGGACATGGGACCTACGATATCTGTGATAGGCTTGGTTGAAGCATTGGGGTTCGCAGTGTTCATGATGAACGGTTGTGAATACAACACGGTGGAAGGTATATGAAACCAGTATACTTAGTACAACGTACACGTACGTTCGCTACGTACAACGTATAGACTGGATCTCAGTGTATAGGCTTCAACAACCAGCATATAGTGACAGAGTACAGATATATGTTAAAACTTGTAGGCAGAGTAGTGTACAGGTCTACTAAGCAGCGTAGACAGAGCCTATAGCATACAGCGTAGACTGGGCAGCGTGTAGATAGAGTTTACGGTGTAGAGTGTATAGGTAGGCCAAGCAGCGTAGATAGAGTTTACAGCGTACAGCGTAGACTGGGCAGCGTGTAGATAGAGTCTACGGTGTATAATGTACAGGTAGGCCAAGCAGTGTAGATAGATTCTATAGCGTACAGTGTAGAGGTCTGCTGAATAGAGTAGACAGAGTCTACAATGTACAACATAGATTGGGTAGCATGTAGACAGAGTTTATGGCATACAGCGTACAAGTAGGCCGAGCAACTCTGAAGTTGCCATGTTTGATACCAGATGTCATCGTGGTTGTCTGCGGGTCCCAGGGAACTGCTCCTTATTGAGTTTGACTCTGTTTGAAGCTGTCTGTGGGGCCCTCAATCTTTAGTCATGCTGGGGAGCATCATGAATTAGCTCGATTCTTGTTGGAGAAGTACTAAGCTTAGAATTTTGTGGTGTTTCATTGGCCCCTCTTTGTTGACACTTGGAGGAATCGACCCGAGAAGTGTCGACAAAGAAGTGCAAAACACCATAAGCAACTTGATAGAGACATTGTCCTTTGCCATCTGGCTAGACATCATCGTACCATGTTCGATAGTACATAGGATTGGGGAAATGAAATTTTTATTTGAAAGGGAAATGGGAATTGTAGGGATTGGTAACCAATCAAGGGCTTGTGTGTGGTGAAGAGGATGTCCGGGTATTTGTGCAGGTCATGCTTATCTTCGTAAATAGCTATTGTCTAGCTATTTTTTTAGTGGATTTGGGATCAAAACATGATGTGTACGTCCTTTGGTAGTACAAGACTCTCGCTTGGTGTTTAAGAGAACTTGTTGGTATGACCAAAGCCACGTGATGATGTGTTGCGTTCTTTGGAGGAACAAGGCCTTTGTTTAATGTTTAGAGAGGACCTGTTGGTGAAGAGCCAAAGCCATGCAACGAGATGTTACTTGATTGTTTGAGACATGAGTGTTTGCTTTCAAGGCAATTGCCTTCCTATAAAGGACTTATGTGGGAAGGGACCCCCCCCCCCTTTTTTCTTGGTGCATGCTCAGATGCCATGTTGTGGGTTGCAACTGCTTAAGAGTGGTGTAGTGTGCGACAGTGTGTTAAATGTTTTAGGCTACACTGGATGTGTCTGGGATGCAACTAAGTGGAAGATGTTGAGGGATAGGCAGGATATGTAATGGGAGATGTACTAGTGAATGCCTTGATTAGTCTTGTCACGTGTGTTATGAACAATGTCTTACCTTGCTGCTGTGATGAAGTGCATTCTTCTACGAACACCTCGGTGTGTCATCCTACAAAGACAACTCCGAGAAGACAAGAAAACCATGAGTGAGTAAGAAAGCTTAGACTTGAATAGCTACTGATGAAATTAAGGCAATAGATGAAATTTCAGGCACTGTATATGAATAGCAGCAATGTTGTCAGGATCGGCTGATGGCGAGCGATGCAGCGGCTCTGATGAAGTTCGAATGTGGCCACTGATCAGGAGGCTAGAGATGAAATTGCTAGTTTATAGTTGTAGAAGACCATTGTGGGTTAGTTTTATGTCATGACCTGTTGGACATTGCCTGTTTAGGGTCGTGGCAGACGGTAAATTGCTAGTTTCTAGTCTTGGCGGACCATGAAGAGGCAAACTAGTTTATAGTCTTAGCGGACTCTAGTGAATGCGACTGTGGAAGTTTACTATCATACCGGACAGGTGCTAGTTTATTTTCATTGCAGACATTCTGTGGTATCAGTTTATTGTCATGATGCCAGGACGAGCTGTGGTATCAGTTTACCGTCATGATGCCAGGACGAGCTGTGGTATCAGTTTACCGTCATGATGCTAGGATGAGCTATGGTATCAGTTTACCGTCATGATCTCAGGACGATGGCGCGTACCTAAGTCCATGCTTAAACATGAAATGATTTCAAGAATAAGTGATTGGTCAGATTTGGAAGGTCATTCCCTTCCATGTCAGCTAATTTGAATGCTCCGTTGTTGTACGCTTTGGTGACCAAGTAGGGCCCTTCCCAGTTGGCTGAGAATTTGTCTGGGTGTTCCCGAACGGATTTGAGCACAAGGTTGCCTTCCTTGATAGGGCGTTGTCTTTGTCATTTTTGATACCATTCAATCTGATCGAGTGCACCTATACGTTCCTCCTCCACCGAGTCCAAGTCAATAATGCGTAGGTCATTGTTTTGCCCTTCGTCGAGGAGTCCGAAAAGTGTGATCCTTAAGGATGGTACCTGTAATTCCAAGGGTAAAACAGTTTCTGAACCATAAACAAGACTATATGGCGTTTTACCTGTGGAAGTTCGATGCATAGTACGATAAGCCCACAGCGCGTATACTAGCTATTCATGCCATCTTTTCTTGCTTTGGGTAAACATCTTTTTAAGTACTATAATGATGGTTTTATTTGTGGCCTCAGCTTGCCCATTGCTCTGAGGGTAATAAGGGGATGAAAATGAGTGTTTGATCCCTAGGCTTTCATAGAAAGTTCTAGTTCTGGCATTGCTAAATTGTGGCCCGTTATCAGTGATGATGGTCATGGGGATGCCAAAACAGGTCATAATGTTTTCAAGGATGAAGTTGCATATGTGTTTAGATGTCATTTTTCTAAGGGGAACAACTTCTACCCACTTCGTGAAATACTCTGTCGCGATTATGATGAAGCTATGCCCTGCAGAAGATGAGGGTGTTATTGGTCCGATAAGGTCCAACCCCCACTTTTGAAAGGGCCAGGTGATTTGTGCTGTATGCAACTCATTTGGTGGAACATGTATCAGGTTACTATGTTTTTAACAGATACTGCACGTTTTATCCTTGGAGAGATAGTCATACTCCATGTGTGGCCAATAATAGCCTAGACATCTTATTTTCATTGCCATTGCTTTAGGTGCTATGTGTCCTCCGCATGGTCCATCATGTACTTGCTCGACGATGGTTTGGGCATCAGCGCTACTAATGCATGTTAGCAATATGCCTTTGTAGGATCAATGACACAATGTGTTCCGTACGAGTGCATATTGTCGAGAATGTTTTCGTACTGCGTCCTTTTGTGCATTTGTTAAATTTTGCGGTGTTTCACTATGTAGAAGGTACTCTTTTATGTCGTCATGCCATTCTATCGTGTGTGTTGTACTAACGGATGCAATTGGTAATTCATCGAGAGTATCAGTTATGGGTTTAGCACAACTGATTATAGAGCTTGGCAACATATGGAACATATCAGGTGATATGTTTAGAGCTAGCATGGCAAGTGCGTCTGCAATGGTGTTATTGTTTCTCGAGACATGTTGCACATCCATGTTTTCAAATTGCTTTAGTAAATGTTTAGCTAAGTCACACTATGGTTGTAAATGTTGTGCTTTGCATGTATAAACGTTTGTGACTTGGTTTAAAACTAGTTGTGAGTCTCCCCTGACCACGAGTCATGTGATGTTGGAAGTTAATGCTGCCGTAAGACCCCTAAGGAGACCTTCGTATTTTGCTATGTTGTTGGTACAATGAAAGTTGAAGTGGTAAGCAAAGGATCAGATCTCCCCATAGGGATAGGTGATGACGGAAGCAGCACTTCCCCCTCGAGAGGTGGATGCTCCATCAAAGTTCAAAATGGCTTCGTACCCATCGGGAACTATGTCTATCATGCTCACATTTTCATCTGGAAACTCTGGCTCTATTGTTGCTTGATCATGTGTTGGTGATGTAGTCAGTTGGTTCACTATAGCTTGACCCTTGATTGATGACTGTTCTACGTAATGTAGGTCGAATTCAGCTATTATGGCTTTCCAACACGCTATTTTTCTTAACTCGTAAATGTTACCGGTGATGGCTCTGAGCACATTATCTTTGTAGATTATGTTGGCTTGGTGATGGAAGAGGTAATGTCACCATTTCTTTAGGGAAAAGACAAGGGCTAAACATGACCTCTCTACCTCATTGTACCTCTTTTCATGGGCCACTAATGCATGGCTCAAATACTAAATAGGGACTTCAGTCCCATCGTCTCGTTTCTGGCAGAGCATAGAAGCGATGGACGAATCCGACGTGGCAAGATAGATGTAGAAGGGTTTGTTGTTCTATAGAGGGTACACTATTGGTAACTAAGCCAGTGTTGTCTTAATGTGGTCAAAAGCTTCTTGGCATTGTGGAGTCCATTCAATATGGACATTCTTTCGTAGCAAATGATTCATGGGCTTCAACTTGTCCCTCAATTTTTCTATGAAGCGTTTGATGAACTGTAATCTACCTTGTAGACCCTGAAGTTTGGTAATATTGCTTGGTGGTTTTAAATTGATAACACTTTAACTTTATCTGGGTCCACGCGTATTCCTGTTTCTGACACTACGAAGCCTAGCATCTTGCCCGTTTTTACTCCGAAAACACATTTCTTTGGATTGAGCCTAAGTTCATATTTTAAGCAACGTTTTAGGATCAAATCTGAATCTTGGATGTGTTGTTCTGGTGTTTTCGATTTAATTATGATATTATCTACATAATCATTGAGCGAATGTAACATGTAATCGCTAAAAATAAATGTCATTGCCCTTTGATTTGTGGCCCCAGTGTTCTTGAGACCGAATGGAATCATCATGTAACAGAAGGTATCCCATGGTGTCATAAAGGTAGTCCGAAGCTGATGCTCCGGGTTAATGCGTATTTGGTTATATCCTGAGAAGCCATCCATAAAAGATAGCAAGGCGTGCCCAGTGGTTGAGTCAACAAGTTGATCGATGCTGGGTAGGGGGAAATCATCTTTTATGGTTGCAACATTGAGATCCCGAAAGTCAATGCATAGGCGAATGCTTTCGTTCTTCTTCGGGACAATGACCATGTTGGATACCCAATCAGCGTAGTCTACAGCCCGAATGAAACCTGCCTGATAGAGTTTGGCGATCTCATTGTGAACTGCCAATGCTACTTCAGGCTTAACCTTTTGTGCTTTTTGTTTCACTGGCCTTAACTTTGGATCGAGTATAATATTGTGCTGGAAGATTTGAGGATCTAACCCATTCATGTCAGTGTAAGACCAAGTGAATGCTTTTATGTTGTCTTGAAGCACATCTTCTATGTCTTTGGCCAGTTAAGGCCGCAATAGTGTACTCAATTTTAATATCTTGATTTCACCATCAGGCATAGCGATGGGGGTTTAAGTTAATAGGTCTTCAGTGATGCCATCAGCTTCTATGTTGAGGGACTTTGTCATACCTTTGTAGCTGTTTAGCGTTTGTTGTGTTGAGGCTATGACTGTGTCGTCCGTTGATAGACCTAAGTTGATGGAATTTATGTCGATTTCTCTTGTGATCTTTCCATATGGTCCATCGATGGTCAATGGTGTGGATAAATCCTGATAATCCATCGGGCTTGCTCTTGCCAATAAACAGAGGGCGGAGTGAGCTAGTAGGTGTTGTTACGCATTCCTTGGCAACAAAAATCATGTGTACATGTACGGTGGTGGTTTATCATCGTATCGGGACGCATGGCAGTTTAAGGCCCTACTAGGCCGAATGGGGCAGTTTAAGGCCTTACCGGGCCGAATGTGGTAGTTTAAGACCTTATCAGGCCGAACCTGTGATTTGATGACGCCTAGTTGCTGCATGATCTGTATCGAAGAGTTTGCGCCAAAATGTTCAGCGCAGGCAACCGAAATTGGCTTACTAGGGGATATGGTATGTGGTAGTGTTCATTATCTCATTATTTTGTTTTGCATATTCCTCGTACTTTATACTTTGAATAATTTTTAACTAAAATTAATAAAATATTAATAAAAATAATCAAAGGCGGCGGCGGCGGTGGCGGCGGTGGTGGCAGAGTCAACTTGACGCTATATATAGGGTGATGGGCGTGAGCGTGAACTTATCAGTTTCAAAGGCAACGTGAACCTAAGTTGCAGCGTAAGCGTAGAGCAACAAACCCCAGCGTGAGCGTAGAGCAGCAAACCCTAGCATGAGCATAGAGCAGCAAACTCTAGCATGAGCATAGAGCAGCAAACCCCAGCATGAGCATAGAGCAGCAAACTCCAGCATGAGCGTAGAGCAACAAACCCTAGCATGCAGGATTCAGCTTGGCATGCAGATTCAAACCCCAGCGTAAACTTGTCAGTTTCAGCGTACAGGAAGCCAGAATGGGCAAGGGCAAGGAGGTAGAAGGCCAAGGGAGGAAGGGGCCCGACTTGACTTTTGTGGAGGAAAGTGAGGCCATGCTGTAGTGTTTGCCTAGGCCTAGGATTCTATCGTGGCCTGGATCGGCACACAGGTAGGCTCTAATCTTACTTCAGTTAATTGTTTTCATTTGTACTTGTTATCTGGGCGTAGACAATTTTGGTTGCATACAGGGTCTTTACGCTGAGCGTAGACAGGTTTGGCAGCATGTAGAGTCTGCATGCTGAGCGTAGAAAGTTTTAGCAGTGTGTAGAGTCTGCACGCTGAGCGTAGATGGTTTTCACAGCGTACAAGATCTGTACGCTAAGCGTAAATGATTTTTCTGGCAACATGTACGTCGAGTGTAAACAGTTTTTTGGCAGTGTATACGTCGAGTGTAAACAGTTTTTTGGCAGCATATACGCCGAGTGTAAACGGTTTTTTGGCAGTGTATACGCCGAGTGTAAATGGTTTTTTGTCAGCCTATACGTCGAGTGTAAATAGTTTTTTGGCAGCGTATACGCCAAGTGTAAATGGTTTCTTGGCAGCGTATACGCCGAGTGTAAACAGTTTTCAATTTTTTCAAAGTATTGGCATTCAACATGGAATTTCGTTTATCTATTTCATTTTCATGTATAGCTGATTTACCATGGCATTCTGGTTATTTGCATGGATCCTGAGCCTTTTCTCTTAGTGGTTGAGCTGGTTGGGGTACTGCCATGGTTTGGGTCCCTTGATGCTGATGAACCTGCCCCTGATCTGACTATTGATAACAATGGGGTATGGTTCAGGGAAGGGGCCTGTGAGTTCCTTGCCTTCATCCTAGACAGATTCAAGGTAGTGATATGGTCACACCTAAGCGAACAAGTAGCGCGGAGCGTCCTCGAAGCAATGTTGCTAGGATTCTCAAATGGTGTCATGGTTTTCATGGTGGACATTGACGAGGGACCTCTTGCGATTGAGGAAGGTCCCTCTAGAGGCCCCAGATCTACTCGTCCGTTATTGTGCATGTGGGACTTATTGCCGCATGGGCCTCACTATCTCAATAACACCTTGTTTTTGGCTACGCGTGCGCATACATTATTTCAGAATCCTCTGAGCACGGTGTACAGGGTAGAGAGGTAAGGTTGTTTAGTTTGCCGTTTCTATTTTTGTCGTTTAGTGTTTGCTCCTATTCTAACGACCGTTCTTTTGCAGGCCCCAAGTTGACAAAGATGCGATATGTGTCAATGATGACAAGCTTGCACTGGCTCACACCGCTTTAGAGACCTTCATGGTAGGTCCCACCCTCCGCAGGGCTGTATTAGCTCAGACAAAAGGTGACATTGTTCATTTCCATAAGCGGTTTTCCAGGGTGTTTACACAATGCACGGCTCGAGGGTGGCTGCATGGCGATTGGTCACACAATGGACCGGTTTTCCCTCGTGATACTGACTTGGGTCCTAGCACCTCGAAGCCCACGACTAAAGGTAAGTGATGATATTTCCTTGACACCTTAGTCTTTTTGTTTAGCTGCAACATTGGTCATATTGGTGTTATGGTTTTAAATTGTGTTTACAGTTAATGTCCCCCCCCC
>MNCI01015499.1:625924-732402 GCA_015680685.1 Gnetum montanum
GCAGAAAGAGCTCCATGTGGTGCGTGAGCTAGAAGATTGGTTGGGCATTTTCAAGGGCTCTAAGGGATTCCCTATGCAGGGGATGTCAAAGGTGGTGGAAGTCAATGAATTGTATCCCCTGTTTAGGGCATGGGTGTTTCCTAAATCCCTGTCTCAAGTGAAGAGTCTTGGGGTGGAGGCCATGCGCATCATGCAGACCATCTTAGAGACCGGGATACATTATAATTGGACCCAATTTTTGTTGTCAGGTTTCCATAGGGAGATAGTGCGATTGCGGTCAAACGCTGAGGCACAGTCCCATTTTACCTTCGCGTTCTTCGTAGGTTTTCTAGGTCGCCTAGTTAAATTTTTGGTGGTTCGTGTAGATAATAAATATGTTTTACGGGATCGTACTGAATTGTCTTGCCCATGGATTAATCATTTGTTCGAGGTAGCTGAGTCCTAAGATACACTTGAGGGGATCGATGAATCAGTTTCCATCACAACAGAGGGGTCATCTAGTAATTCAATCCATACACGTGACAGTGTGGGGTTGGAACCAGACAATATGCCCTATACTGCAAAGAGAGCTGATTGGGTCGTCAAGGAGACCATTGGGAAAGCCAAATCGAAGATTCAGAAGCATGAACACCCTAAAGAGGTGGCCATAGCTGTGGAAGAGCCAAGGGTGAAGAGAATATGATTCAAAATGCCTGTTCGAGGTAAATAAGCTTGGTGCACTTATTGTATTGTCATTTTCGTCTTATTCATTTTTTTTCATTTTGACTGCTTACATGAAACTAATGTCTTCAGACCTGACTCGGGAAGTGAGGAGATAGGAGATAGAAACTATTATCAAGGAGGAAGAAGTTCCAATGGGCTTAATAATTGAGGAGGAAGAGGCTGGAAAAGATCAAGTGGAAGTGATAGAAGAGCTGGCAGAAGACACCATGGAGATGGAACTGGTCGATGACCGGGATGGTGTTGATGAAATGTTTAGTAGCTTCCTTAAGGGGAGATTGGACCTTGGTGACCCTCCGAACTGGGAAGGGGACAAAGAACACAGTACATTCTCCTTTGTTTTATTGTGTTGCCTTGTGAATCATTATTTTCATTATGTGGTTTTAGCTTTATGTTTTTTGTATCACTTCCAGATGAAGATATTGAGACTAGGATGATTCCTACCATGCGGTTAGAAGTGCCCATGAAAGTGGATCCCCTTGAAATGACCATGGAGGCTAGTCCATCTTGTACTCATGAACCATTTACTTGGACCGAGATGCCAACTAAAATGGATTTCGTGACCAATATCGCCAATGAGGTGGTCGAACGCATTTAGCAAGCCCACCCTGAAATAGGTACAGGTGTCTCAAGTGTTTTGTAGCCTTTGAGTTTCACACTCTTTTTGCCATCTAAGATTTAATGCCTGTTCTATTTATGTGCGTAGGAGCCAAGTTGAAGTGGGATCTGTATGAGACTGTTAGTATTGAAAGCTTGCCTACACTCCTGCTAGAAGTTGAACAGAGACTAAGGCCGGTCTATGACGAGGTGGCAGAAGGTCTTGTGCATAATGCCAAATCGCTTTGGACCTGTAGGCGTTCCATTGAATAGCTATGGTTGCAAATCCAGGCAAAGGAAAAAGAGGTTTCCGAGTTATCAGCTGAACATGATGATCTCAAGGCTCGTTATGAGTTTGCCTCGACTAGACTAACAGGTGATCGTTCTTGGCGAACTTCCGAGATCACTTATACTAGATATTGGAACTTGCTAAATTGCCATGCATCATTGAATCAGAAACTAGCAGAGCATAAGGCCCAAATAGATCTACTGAACCTCAAGTGCTAGGATTGGAAGGCTTTCGCTTCCAATGTGCGTAAGTGGGGTTAAGATGAGAAGAACCACAAGCATCATTACAAGAAATCATTGAAGGAAGTATCCATAGAAAAGTGTCAGCTTGAAATGTTCGTAGAGGGTCTGGGTCTACGTTCTACATTTGATACCTTTGCTAAGAATACAACTGTTGAGATGGAATCGCCCACAAGGGTAATTACGACCGCTTCTGGGGAGGTCACTGTGGGTGAATTCCCCTTGAAACATCCTACATGGTCGACGGTTGGCAAGGGGAAAGCCTTGGCGAATGTCGATCTAGGCCTCAATGGGACTGACTGGGCTAGTGTCTCAGAGGAGGAAATTCTCCATCAGTTGGAATTCGGTTTAGGGGGGTCTCCTACTGTAAGTATTTTGTTGTTATTAATTTTGTTCGTTGAGTAATGTTTGGGAGTTTTCTCTTTGTTCTTGTGTTGATTATTTCTTTTGCGTTTTATAGGGTCGAGGTGAGAACGAGGTTCAAGATGGTGGCTCCAGTGGAGTGGGGACCCATGGTGCCGTCAGGTCTGAAGGGGACAACCCTCCCGCCCTTGATGTTTAATTTTGACTTTGAAACCACCCTGGCTCATATGTTAACATGAATCGTAAATTGAATGTTTTGCTTTGAGTTGTATTGCACTGATGAATGGAATCAATTAACCGTTGTACTTGTCTAACTGTATATCACTACATGTATGTATATTTCTATATTTTTTTATTGTAAATTTTGAGTTTACATGTAAACATGATGCGGCAACGTAAAATGTTTTGGTTTCTTTTGTTGTTTAAGTGCAATGCACGGAGTGGGAATGCAAGTAGGAATGTAATTATAATAGAAGGATAATTGTGAAAAGGAAAATGTAAAGAAAAAATTGAATATAAGCATAAATTCAAATAATGAACTTGAATTTGTAAGAAAAACAAAGTGTAAGAAGATGGTTTAGTTTAAGGCCATTTCGGGCCCCATGCACTAGTTTAAGGCCATTTTGGACCATGTGTAAACAAGGGAAGTTTTAGGTGACACTGGTGGATTTCTTGGTAGACCGACCATTACTGATTGTGGCTAGTTTTATGTCATTGCGGACATGATAGTTTAACGTCGTTTCGGACTTTGGATGTAGTTTAACGTCGTTTTGAACTTTGGATGTAGTTTAACATCGTTTCAGACTTTGGATGTCGTTTATTGGTTTAGTAATTTTTTGATTTTTCTCATTTAACATTAGGAGTAGCGTTAACAGGTATGATTCTATATTCAGCATCTCCTTCACTGATCACGTTGAACGGTAATTCAGCCCAAGGGACGTCTGGTGGAACAGTTCCCGTGTTGGTGCTTTCTGGCGCTTCTACATGTATTGTGGTTTCTGTGTCGGTTGTAGTTTCTAAGTGATGTTGTATATGTACGATTTCAAGCTTGAGTATTTCTGTGTTGGGTAAATTTTCCTTTGGGCATCTTTGTTGTTCATTTGTACCATCTTGTTTAGGTTCTTCAAACTTAACCTCCGAGCCTTGGTCTATATCTGTATGTGATGAGATGGTAGGTGTAGCAGCCTCCCCATGTATAATGATTTCGCCACCTTCATAATGTAGGTGAATCTCTTGGTGTATGGGGGAAGAGACTGCTTTCAGTTGGGCTAACCAGGGCCTTCCCAATATTAGATTGAACCCTAGCATTTCATCGATGACCACAAAGTCAGTAGATGTGGGGAATTGATCCCCTGCTATAAAGTCCAAAGTCATAGTGCCTTTCACTACTACACGTGATCCACTGAACGATTTCAAACACATGGTGGTAGTTGGTCGAATTAGCTCCATAAGCCCCAATTGTTCGACGATGGGATATGGCACTACATTTGTAGCAGCTCCATCATCTACATGCACTCTATGTATCTTGAATTGATTTACTCGTATTGTTATGAACATAGGTGCAGTTGTCACCTCTCCCGTTTTCTCATCCACTTTGATGTTGTCATTGTGGAAACCTAATGGCTTAGGAGTTGATCCTTGAGGCGAGTACATTACCGCATGAATTGAAGGTTCATTTGGAGGTAAGTCTTCGCTTACTAGGATGGAAGTCAACATGCGCACTAGGGCTTCGCGATGCGTTTGAGAGGTTAATACCAAGTCGTATAAACTTAATGAAGTTTTTTTTTGTTTGAGAGCCTACGTAACCTGAAACACCGTGAAAATTACAGGTCGGCCTCAGGCGAAGATTCGTAATTTGAGCAAGAACGCGCCTCGAATTTATTCAAAGGACAAGTTTACGCTCTATCACGCACGGCAGCGTGATGAGCGTAATAGGCTCCGAGACAGCTAAAGGCGAATTTGTTCAAGGACAAGTTTACGCTCTATCACGCACGGCAGCTTGATGAGCGTAATAAGCTCCAAAACAGTTGAAGGCAAAATCCAGAGAGGCATGACAAGTCGGCACTTTTTCTTGCAGCACATACATAAGTGGCCTTTACGCTCATTACGCAGCGGTGCGTACCAGTGCGTGGGTCATGATCCAAGTTGCACGCTCCTTACGCCCCACCACGCGCCGCTACGTGGTAAGCGTAAGTTATGCATTATTTACGCTTTATCACGCGCAGTTGTGTGATGAACGTAAGTTAAAACTTTGTTTACGCTTCACCACGCACGGCTGCGTAGTAAGCGTATGTTACATTTACGCTTTGCCACGCACAGCTGCGTGGTGAGCGTAAAACGATCTTGAACTCATTGTTTTTATGTCAGTGCGTTCAAACACGCAACACAAAGCGAATGAGCGCAAACACAGCCGAGACACGCCCATGGGCCTACTCTTTACACGCACAACACGCAAACGAGCGTGTTGTGCGTAGTCGCAGTCCGATGAACGTGTTGTGCGTAGTCGCAGTTCGACTTAAAAGAATCTCGCCAACAGGATCCACGACATTCGGGCCCACATCATCAGGGTTGCACATGTCGCGGCCTATAAATACTCCAGCTAACAAATATACAAAAGGGGGGGGATTTTTTGGAGAGAGGGTTCGCAAGTGGACAAGTTGACGAACCAGAGCACCAGAGCACTTATCGCTTTTTTGTTGGCAGCAGATCAAGAGGACAAGAGCATTTTCTGAGCAAGGGAACACTCATCGCCTTGAGCAGAGAAACAAGAGCAACCTTTTGGTCATCGCTGCAAACACGATCCTTTAGCAGAAACAGAACACAGCACACCTGGGTCCTAACAGCAGATCTACCCGAAGCAAAGAAGCAGAAAGGGAATTGCAGAGTCGTCTCGCCTAGTTAGCAGGTTCTATCGTTCAAAAGATCGATTGACTTCAGAGCTTGACCATTCTTGCACCTAGGCTTTGGGTCTACAAGGTAGATCGGATTTCTGTCCACACAGTTTTCTTGTTGTTTTGTGCTCATTTTGTATCCAGTTGTTGGGGGTTTTCTCCCATTGTAACGTAATATACACGCAAGTATACATCTGATCCAGCATTGAAACATAGATCTTTGATCTTTGCGACATCCACTTGTTTTTTTTTCTCTCCCGGTTAGCATCTTTCCGGCGTTTTAGCGTTATCTTCGTAGTGATTCATCTACGTCGTTGTCTCCCCGTTTTACGATTTCTCGCAACAAATCACGTTACGCAAAAATCCGTAATCGTCACCGCTTTTACTGACCCGTAAGTCCCTGTCTGATCGACAAGACCATTCAGGGCACCACGGATTCGTCTTTCCAGCTTAGCCCTCGCGCAGATCCGTGGTTAAAGCTGTGTACACGGAATTTCGGTCGGTATTTCCAGCTGCTGACGTTTTCCGTCGTTACATAACCTATGTTAGAGTTGTTGCTAAATCTTTACTGTTGGATGTATGTTTGTCGATAGTCATTTGATCCATAGGGCCCAACAGTTTTATCTCATGCGTAGTTGGTTTATTATTTTTATCTACAACTATTGATCTAGACGTATTATGCTTTCCGGATGATTCACCCTCCTAGCTTGTGTTGGGTTTATTGTTAGGTGATGTCATGGGTATTGCATTTAGCAGGGTAGGTTTGGGAGCCCCTAAGGCTAGTTGTTGGCGTTCCTTCTCCAGGCGTTCCCGTGTAAGTTTGTCTGCCAAGCGTTCTCATGTGTGGCGTGGGAGTACAGTTGGTTTTGGAACCTCAGGTTGCTTTGGAACCTGTACAACGTATGGAGTAGGGCAGGGTTGCGGTTGGGTGGTTGCATGCAGTTGAGTGTCAGGCTGGCTAGGCATCTTGATGACATAGGGAATCGGTTTATTTTGTGTTTGCGAAGTGGAGGACTGGTGGTCATCAAGACGTTTGGGTGTCCTAACAACATATGGAGTTGGCCTAGCTGGAGGTTGTACCTCCGCAGTTGCGACCGCAGGTGATACTCGGACGATGTAGGGAGCAGGCTGAATAGGAGGTGTTTGTGTATTTGTGGTAGTAGTGGTGGGAGGTACACGCACCACATATGGTTTTTCACGTGGTGGTATAATAGAAGTTGCTACAGCGGGGGGTATTTGAATGACATAAGGTTTCTGTGGGGAGTATGATGGTTGAGGCACAAATGTTTGTATAGTGGGAGGAATATACACTACAAATGGTTTCTTAGGCATTTGCTGCTTGTGATCGAAATGGACAGTGTTAACCTTAGGTGTTTTTGGTTCGTTATCGAAGTAGATGGTGTTAATCACATACGGTGCTTCTTTAGTATATAGAGGATCTTTATATACGCCCATGGCCTGGTTTTGTGGTTGGACTGGGTTGGCTTCATCAAAAGTGATTTAACCTCCGTCGATCATCCGTTGGATGTCTTCTTTTAAGGTGAAACAATAGTCGATGCCATGCTCATTACGTTGATCGTAATCACAAAAATGGTCCATTCTAAAGCCCTTTGGAATTGGGGGCTCATCTGGCGTTGCCAGGCTTGGGTTTTGCACCAATTGACAGAACTGATCATGTCTTTGGATCGCTGCAGTGGACAACTATTTATGTTTCATCAGTCCGGCCTTCAAGAGTTGGTCGAACAACTACGCTGGTTTGATGGGCAACGGCATATATTGAGAAGGATCCTTCCTTTCAAAGTTTCTCGTACGACCCGTGTAGGGTTTTGTGATGCAGATGATTCTGGTGCAGTCGTAGGAGTGGGTTTGGCGTAATTAGCAGGGGTAGCAGGTGGTTTTCTTTGTTTTCCTGCATTCACTTGTTGTGTTTCTGCTATTGCCGCTATAGTTGTTTTAGCCTTTTCTTTATCTTTCTTATTGTGTTGGTTTCTAAAAGCTGAGTATGCAGGGTCGTGGCTATTTTGGGCTGCCTCCTCTATGTTCTTGATCTATACAAACACTTGACTAAGAGTGCGTTCATTGAGATAATATAGTTTGGACTTGAAAAAATCGTTGACAGCCCCTTTTAGGATGGTGAGGAGATACGTCTCCAGGATTGGCTCGTGGAGCTCATTGAGAGCAGCACTCCACCGTTGGATGAATTTTTGGACAGGTTCAAGAGGTGCTTGATTAACCTGTATGAGGTTGTCAAGTGTTGCTTAAGGCTTCAAGTTATACTTGAACCTAGTAATGAATTGGTGTAACAAATTTTCTAGAGAAGATATTGAGTTTCGTGGCAAGGCCCGATACTAATCAAGTGCTCTCCCTGCGAGGGACATGGGGAACACTCGCAGGATGGCATGTGGCCACACCTATAGTAGCACACATTCTAGTCTAAACATTATAAGGTGAGCATTGGGGTCTGTCTTCCAGTTGTACTTAGTTAGCATGGGTAAGGAAACACCCTTAGGTAGTGTTAGAGGCAGAACCGAAGAGCTGATAGGGTCATCGTGATAGAAGTCCACTACCTTGAGCTCTCCGTCGATGGCTATCTTGAGGTGTTTGACCTCGTTAGTTAGCTCTTGCATTAGCTTTTTAACATTAGCCCAGTCTTGGGCACTAGGTAAGATAGTAGGTTGAGGGTGTTGTACAATATACAAGTTAGATTGTTGGACAATGGGTTAGAAGGAAGAAAGTTGTGTGATTGGAGGCTGTGTTTGTGGAACATTTGTAGTGGGTGGTACTAGGGGTGGCACATTGTAGGCAAGGGGTTGCTGTTGTTGTTATGGTTGTCCTTGAGGGATGTTAGCTGGTAAAACTGTGTGAGGCGGTATGTTATAGTGAGGGAGTTGATGCGGTTAAGCACCAATCGCTGCCCATTGCCCAGTCACGCTTTGTGTAGGGGCACTCTGAACTTGTTGAGTTACAATTGTAAAGGATGTCCCTTGGGTTTGGATCCGCGGTATATAATGAGCGGATGTAGAATCCGGTATGACATGTGGCATCCCAATCACTCGGGGAGGGAAGGTTGCTCCTACATTATTTTGAGGAGGTTGTATTTGCAAGAATGGGGATATTGTTGCAATGGGGGGAATAGCAAGGGGAAGTGTGTTGAGTTCCGGATCAATTACAGGAGGAATATGGATAAGGGTGGATGATTCTTGTTGAGGTATCTATGCTTGGGTGAATTTAAATGGTTGGAGGTACATAGCTTCCCCTATGGCTAGATGAAACAATAGGTTTGCATAGGTTTGTGGACTAAGAGTATGGTACGAATCTTCATGCTCGGACTGAGCTGCAAAGTCATCCTCCTCTTCCAATTGAGGATTTACCGTAGGCTGGTCTAGAGATTGACTCCTTTGTAGGAGGAGTTGTGAGATGAGCTTAGAGTAATACTCTAGGGGAGGGATTATATCGTACGGGGATGGGATGAACTCATGTCCTCCCCTATGAAAGAGTTCATATTGTCTCTTAACCTCCATTTCAGTTTGATCCACGGTGAGGCTGGCTTGTATTTTTATGCATATGAAATTGTATTACTCCTGAGTTATAATGTTAAATGATGGGTTCTTCCCTTGCAATCTGAGAGACCGATGAGGCCCTACCACGGGTTGTACTATGGGTTGTTGAACGGCCATGGGGCCTACGATATCTGTGATAGGCATGATGAACGGTTGTGAATACAACATGGTGGAAGGGATATGAAACCGGTATACTTAGTACAGCGTACACCTACGTTCACTATGTACAGCGTATAGACTAGATCTCAGCGTATAGGCTTCAACGATCAACGTATAGTGACAGTGTACAGGTATACGTTAAAACTTGTAGGCAGAGTAGCGTACAGGTCTACTAAGCAGCGTAGACAGAGCCTATAGCATACAGCGTAGACTGGGCAGCGTGTAGATAAAGTTTACGACGCACAACGTACAGGTAGGCCAAGTAACATAGACAAAGTCTACAGTGTACAGTGTAGACTGGGCAGCGTGTAAATAGAGTCTACAGCGTACAACGTACAGGTAGGCCGAGCAGTGTAGATAGAGTCTACATCGTACAACATAGAGGTTTGCTGAACAACGTGGACAGAGTCTATAGCATACAACGTAGATTGGGTAGTGTGTAGACAGAGTTTACGGTGTATAGCGTACAGGTAGGCCGAGCAGCGTAGACAGAGTCTACAGCATACAGCGTAGACTGGGCAGCGTGTAGACAGAGTCTATGGCATACAACATATAGGTAGGCTGAGCAGCGTAGACAGAGTCTACAGCATACAACTTAGAGGTCTGCTGAACAGCGTAGATAGAGTCTATAGCATACAATGTAGAGATCTGCTAAGCAACGTAGACATAGTCTGTAGCGTACTACGTAGACTGAGCAGCATGTAGATGCTGGGAATTCTGTAGAACGGGGCCAGATCCTGGAATTTCATAGTTGGGGTATGAGATCACAGTAAGTTTAAGTAGTTTGAGGCCCTCCTTCTAGCGCCATTTTCTGTACCATCCAAAATCGTCAATCTTCGGCTAGAATGAAAAAAAAACCAGGAGATCCCCGGATAAGCATAGAAGACCCTACCTTCGCTTGAGGGCAAGCTGGAATTAATGAAGGTAGAGTACCTTGGGTGGTCCACACGCAAATCAGACAAGGATCTCCCCAACGTATGCCAATACGCAATACGCTGGGTTTAACGTAAACACCATAACTAATGTAAAATGAAGCGTAAACGTGCAGGAATGTAAACAATAAGCATGAAATAATGAATGAAAAACTATAACAAGTCTTAGCAACAAAAATGCGGTAATATTATTACGAAACTAAAAGTTACAATGCACCGGTCTAATGCAGTTGTGAATCTGACACAAGGCGGACAAAGAGCCCCGATGGATGCGTAGGGACGATTGTGTGCTAGTTTAAACTATAGGCACAGCATGAAGGCTGTACACTTAGCGTGCAAGGTTAAGGTCCAGCGTATAGGGTTTTTGCTTTGCTCTTTAGTTCCTCAGCGTCTTTGGTTCTTTTTCTTGTCTCTAGTTTGCTCAAAATTGCCAACCCTGATCTAGTGAAAAATTAGGATTTTTATACAAGTTTAGATGCTAAATTCAGGTCTAAGAGGGGATGATTAGCTGTGGAGTGCTAGACTCTCGGGTCAGGTGACATGTGGCACATTGATTGAGTGTGAAAGAATGAAATTTTACAAGTGTACAGCATGCTGCACGCCAGCATATACTGCTGTACGCTAGTGTATACATGCTGGACATATGACCTCGGCGTACAAACTTGATCAAAACGAAAGAAGTCGTTTGACCTTCAGATTTGAATTCAGATGTCATGAGAGTGCTGCCTATGGATGTTTAGCTTGGTTGACCTTGATCTGACACGATTCTAGAGAGCTTTGATTGGTATACGTTGTGCTACACGCTGGGCATACACGTTGTACATGCTGGGCATATACGCTGAGCGTACACGTTGCATCTGCTAGGCGTGTACATTGGGCGCACATGTTGTACATGCTCAGCGTATGAACTCCAAAATGCATAATCATACCTGATGATTGCTCTATTCGTGTGAGTTGATACTTTGCACAAAATCTTGCTCTAAAGTGTTGTTTCCATGTTGTCTTCGGGGTTGCATGTCGGGTGTATACGTCAGTCATACATGCTAAGCGTACATGTGAGGCGTGTACACTGGGCATATATGCTGGGAATGCATGCTGGGGGTATACGTCGGGCGTATACCTCAGTCATTTATGTCAAGTGTATACGTGAGGCATGTACGCTGGGAATGTATGCTGGGCGTATACGCTGTGAAATGTATGCTGGGCGTATACGCTGGGAATGCATACTTAGTGAGGACTAAGTATCTTGAGCTNTTGTCTTCTAGTTTATTATAAATATTCTTCTATTTTACAATTATTAGTGAAAGAGAGATAGATGAGTAAGAACGATAGCTCTTGTACATGTGAAGAGTTGAGTAATAGAGAGTGTGTAAGCACATTGAGTGAGTGCAATTGGTGATTGCAGCTGAAACACCACAAAAATCTTTCAAGGGTTGTGCCAGCGTCTACGCCCAGCGTACACGCCCAGCGTCTACGCCCAGCGTTCACGGCCAGCGTACACGCCCAGCATCTACGCCCAGCGTCTACGTCCAGCGTTCACGCCCAGCGTACACGCCCAGCGTACACACCCAGCGTTCACGACCAGCGTTCACGCCCAGCGTCTACGCCCAACGTCTATGCCCAGCGTTCACGCCTGGCGTTCACGCTCAGTGTCTACGCCCAGCTCAGTGTACACGCTCAAGTATGGCAGGGGCACACGCTCGACGACAGGATTCCCAATGGCAACATGAAGGTGACGGCAAAGAGCAAGGATTGAAGCAAGTGGACACCCGTCGGTCTCCACGCCCGACGTATACGCCCAGCGTGTACGCCCAGCGTACACGCCAGCTTGTAAATGTTTACGCTCAGCGTTTACGCCCAGCGTACACGCCAACTTGTAATGTATACGTCCAGCGTGTACCAAGTTTCTAAATTGTAACGCCTGGTCTGTACGCCACGTGTCTCCCTATCCGCTTTTCCCGGTAACCCTACCCCTATAAATAGCCCAATTTTCCACGTTTACCGGGTCCGCGAAAATTTACCAGAGCCGACCCAGAGCAATTACGCTGCTGAAACCCTCACACGCTCACGCTTATGCTGGAAGCCCTGCACGCTGCACGCTGAACACAGTCCGCACTTCGCCCACCGTGTCTGCCAGCTGCGTCCTTCCTGTCCACCGGGGCTTTACGTCCGCCTTGTGTCCCTACACAACTGCGTTAGACCGGTGCACAACATTTTAACTCTATAATCCATTGTTTACGTTTATTGCAAGTTCTTTTATAGTTTTATATCAATTTGGCCCACTCCTCGTGCACGCTCGCTTGCATTTTCGCTCCATCCCCGTTTGTATACGCTCGCTGTTCACGTCGTCTTCCTGTTTACGCCCTACATCCATTCACTGTTTACGCTGTCACGCCTATACGCTCACGCTGTGCTCATTTCAGTTTACGCCGTCACCCCCGTACGCTCACGCTGTGTTCACTTCTGTTTACGCTATTTACGCCGTGCACGCCTGATTCATTGTTTACGCCCCGTTCACATATAACCTGGCGTATAACGCTTCGGCGGCGCTCGGGGAAGTCCTTGTTTGATCCGTGTGGGGACCATCCAAGGCACTCTGCCTTCGCCCACTCCAGCTCGCCCTCAAGCGGAGGCAGGGTCAACTGTGCTCGCCCGCATCTCTTTCGGTGTTCGTCACGTTCCAGCCTTACACCGACGATTTCGGTCGGCACAGCAGCTCCAAGGTCAACTTGTGGTGTGTTGAACTATCTGTTCTATTCTCTTGTATCTTACTTGTTAGTGAAACACCGTGAAAATTTTGAAGCCTCAACGGTTCAGCAAAATCTTGCAACTCAAGTAAGGATTTGCAACAAGTCACAACTCAACAAATTCCCTTTTTGGCTAAGGGTCTGTTACGCTGCACTATGCAATGCAGTGTAATAGACTCTAGAGGACAGAACAAGACAAGTGGCGCACAATGACAAGCCTTCAACTTCGCGAGTTGGCTGTGTTTCAAAAATCTTAACTTTTAGCATATTATGCCACGTTACGCAACACTGCGTAATGTATCTTTACGCAGCATAATGTAAGAAGATAGTCCATCTAGTCGCAACAATGGAGATAGCAAAATTCGAGACCTCAATGTATCATGATGCAGTGTAATACAAGCAACAATAGAGATAGGAACATTCAGGCATCAACAGTTCATATGTCACAATACGCTCTCTAGCATATTACAGTGTAACCGCAGAATAGTTTGTTGTCAAAGCTCCAACAAAAGTAGATTACGACACATTACACTTTAGAGCATAATGCAGTGTAGCACTGCAAGCTTCAAACACAAACACATCAAGTCAATGGCATTTTGTAGGTTCAGGACATGCATCATCTAAACCGCGTTTTTCTCCTGACCCTAACCTTATAAATACTCCAGTTGACAATGATCAAAGGGTTGGCAAAAATTTCTCTCAATTGGCAAGTTTTCTCCGTGAGCAATTTTCTTTCATTGGCAATTGTTGACAACTTTTGGCAAAGATTGACAAGAAAGCAAAAGAGGATTAGCGATTGTAAGAACATTGAAGGCGATTGGCAAGAATCTTTGATCAGAAACAGCCAGTTAATGGATATTTTGCTTCAGGTTTGACTCCCTTACACCTAGATTGGCTAGAACAAGGTAGATCAACCTTTACTTGTTTTATCTTTAAATAACTTTCCTGTTGTTGGCACGTGCTTTGTCTAAATCGAAGTCTGCTTGTAATCATTGTATCCAACATACTTTGTTTATAAGTTAAATCCCAGATCTCGGGATTGCACACTCTCTAAATCCGGTTTCTCTTGTCCTATCTATATAGATTTTGCAATGGCTTTGAATCATTCACATCGCTTTCAATTACCTTTGAGATTAACGATATTATATCTCCTCATTGAAATCGCCATTTTGCCATCTGATTATTACAAAATTTTATTGATTAAGTAAGTCCCTGTCTGATCGACAAGACCATTCAAGGCACCTTAGATTCATCTTCTCCAGCATGGCCCTTGCACGAATCTGGGGTTGAAACTCTGTACACGGAACTCTGCTCGGTGTTTCCAGCAACTGACATTTTCCATCATTACAATTTTCTAGTGCTAGAAGGAGGGCCTTCACATCCGATCTATACTTTACAGGTAGTCCTGTAAGCTGTCTATACCCATTGTCGATCGACATAAATGTAATACCTCTGTGGTTGTTTACGAGATTATGTGGTGCAGATCGGTCGCTTCGACGATTCCTTTGGAATCCTACAGGGTAGAAAGCCCGATTATTACATTAGTTTGCCTTTGCCCTTACAATCTTTATCCTTGTCATCATTACTCTCAAACCGCATAGAGAATGGCTGCATCAACCATCGTTGTTGACATTGCTAACCTCAAGAATCCTTGGACTCTGCAAGTCACCTCTCCTATGGTCAAGCTGCAAACTAGTTCGGTGTGACCACACTGCTCCCTCAGGCTTCAAAACAAAGAGCCTGAGGGACATGCTCAGTGCAGGGAACATTAGAATTTTCTCTGTGCTAAACTTGCAGCAAACCTGCCCATGTATCCACAAGAACTCAAAGAAAAACAAGAATACGAGTTCATATATTGCAATGGGAAGGAATTTATTCCTTTGCCCCTATGCCGCCACCTAGCGTGGCTCCTTCTATCGTTCCACAAATGATCTCTTCGTCTACGCGTTTGGATCAAGCCTTATAGCTTATTGAGACCCTTGCAGAGGAAGTTAAATGCCTCAAGGCTGCTGGTTTTGACATAGTACAAGTCATGGATTTTTACCATGAGGATCCTATTAATCCGGTAGTGCCTGTTTTATCGTTACCTCCTGGGATGTCACTCCCCCATTTTACAAAATATAATGGGGAAGGCACTCCCAACCCCCATTTAGTTACTTTTAGTTCAGAGTCATTGTTATTGCAACAATGGCCACATACTATCATCCATGTCTTTGCCATGTCTCTAACGGGTAAAGCTTTAGACTGGTATCGAGCACTCCCACGTGCTTCCATCTCAACTTTGGAAGAGCTGTCAACTCAATTCATGACTCATTTCAAGTACAACCTGAAACCAGAAGTCATGTTGGACCAGCTCATGGGAGTCAAGCAAGACCCGCTCGAATCGGTTCAAAAGTTTATACAGCGGTGGAGCGCCACCTTGAACGAAATCCGTGAACCCATCGCAGAGGCCCATCTATTGGCAATTTTCAAGGGGGAAATTAATAACTTTATCAAGTCTAAGTTATATTACCTCACTCCCCGCTCCCTCAACCAAGCCTTTGCTCAGACTAAGAACATCCAAGATGCAGCAGAGGCTAGCAAAGATTCGGCGTATGTGGTCTACAAAAATGCCCACAAGGGTAAGGACAAAGGAAAAACTATGACAATGACAGTAGCAACGGTTGTCGAGGGGGTCAAGAAAAGAAACAACAATAAAACATCTATGGAGCCTACTGAGCCCACAACTAGCTCATACAATGCCAATCAAGAAACTCCTTCTGCCCCTGAAGCACCTCCACAACCAAGGCCTAAATTTGAGAGTAAGGATCGCTCAAATTACACGGCTCTACTTGTAAAGCCTTCAGAACTTCTAAAGAAATTATTGGGAATTGGCCACATTTGACACAAGAAGGTGTCTAAGGAGGCTCTGAAATGCCATAGGCACCATTGTGAGCTACTCAAGAACCCCTCCTTGACCCAACCTAACGAACCGCTAGTTCCCAAGAACTTTAGGCTGGACCGATTTTGCGACTACCACCAATTGTGTGGTCATGACACAGATTACTACTGGGCGTTGAAAGATGACATTCAACGTATGATCAATCAAGATGACCTGATCCTAGATAGCAGTAATCCAGTCTGTCCGGAAAACCAACCCATGCATGTGTACCAAGACCTGTTAAACACAAATAACGCAAGGTACACTATCAACATAGTGGGTACAGAGGGCGATGACCAGGCACAGCCAAAGCAACCCTTTGTGTTGCATGTGCCTCCTTGCTTGCCTCAGATAACAAGCTCTTCAACATCAACAGGTGTGGCTCAACGACAACCTTTCTTCCTTCAAGTCCTGTCTCCTACCTTTGTTCCACATCCCACTATCGGTAAAGACACGGCCCAGCCCGCGCCCACACCTAGGGCATCCTTTTTCATCAGGGTGCCAAAGTCGTCAATTGCTCCTGCTATGCAGGAGCAAATCTCTAAGTCAACGCCCCAATCACAACCTAACAGGAAAGGAGAAGGGCATATGACGGGTAACACAGCCAAGGACCGACTCACACTGGGGCTTCCCAAGCCTACACCCCTCGCCTTGGGGTCCTTGGCCCCATCTTCTGAAAGAGACGACACTATGCAAACATGGCCACCTTCTCCCAACCTAAGAAAATTCAACCCTCAACCAGAAGCTTCTCCACCCCAAGAAATCCATCTCCTGGGACGAATGGAAGAAGAGAAGGGTAACAAACAACCATGGTTTTATGTTTGAGATCATACTAACAATCTGGTTGTTTCTTACCCTTCTCTTCTCTCAAACATAAAAATACCATGCTAACCTTGTATGACTTGTTGATGACATCCCAAAAGCATCACAAAGCCATGGTTTGCATGCTAACGTCCATACCAGTGGATGAAAACTTGCCAGCAGATGAAGAAGCAATCCATTCGATTATGCTTCCTCACACTGGTGAATAACTACAATCCCCCCAACTGGTATTTAATGACGAATCCATTAAGGATGACCTAGAAAAGGATCAGGTGACAATAGCATCCATGTTCATCACTATCCGGGTTGGCCAGTACATAATTCATAGAGTGCACGTGGATGACGGGGCCGTTGCTAATGTCATTCCATTCCCTATAGTGGACAAACTAGGTTTGCTTGACCAAATCAATCCCACAACAACCACATGTCTGAAGTCATTTAACGGGGCAAGAGTGCAAGTTAAGGGAACAGTACACATCAACTTTGTAGCAGGGGATTAATTCCCCACAAACGCAGTGTTCAGCGTCGTCAAGGAGATGCCCAGCTTCAATATAATCTTAGGGAGGTCTTGGTTAGCTTAATTAAGATCAGTCTCATCACCCATTCATCAAGAAATCCACCTGCCCTATGCAAGAGGGGAAGTGACCATCCATGGTGATAAGATGACCACTCAAGCATTTAAGAACGTAGAAATGGAACAAGGGTCGGAGGTTGAAGTCCCCAAAGATCAAACGTAGACATGTAGACCTGCTATCAAACGTGACATGTTGTATTAGTCCACATTGTTTACCATTACGCAGTTTATGCTCTTTCTTGTGTCGCATTCTTCTTTTACGCATATGATGGACTGTCCCGAAATGGCCTTAAACTACTTATGACCCACTACAGCCTAAAACTAGCAATTTTGTTTCTTTTTTGTGTGTTTCTTATGCTTACGATGGACTGGCCTGGAATGGCCTTAAACTATTTACAGCCCACCATGGCCTAAAACTGGCAACTCAGTTTTTATTTATTCTATTCTTTTATGCTTCTGATAGCCTGGCCCGGAATGGCCTTAAACTATTTACAGCCTGCTACAGCCTAAAACTGGCAATTTTTTTTCTTTTTATTACACTTACGATAGACTGGCCCAAAATGGACTTAAACTGTTTATGGCCTGAAATGGCCTTAAACTAGTTGCGGCCCGCCATGGCCTAAAACTGACAAACGTAATTTACCCTTTAACTCTTAAGATGATGATGGCCTGAAATGGCCTTAAACTACTTATGGCCTGCTAAGGCCTAAAATTGGTGATTTCGTTTATTTGTTTACACTTATGATGGCACAATCTGAAATGGCTTTAAACTATTTACAGCCTGCTATATGTTCCACTTCATGAAACATAAAATCTTTACTCCAGCCTACATGGGCAAAAAAAAACATTGTCTTTTACTCCATTCCAATATAATAAAATGTTGACCAAAGTGGCCACGTCACATGTCACCTTTACTAACACTTGTGTCATCCAACTCCACCTCTGCCTCAAGAAAATCATCCTTGTAGGAACCTTCTCCATGTGGTGTCTCTTCGTGTGGGCAGTCCTCTCTGCAAGGCTCTTCCTCATGGGATTTCTCGCCGCGAGTTTGATCATCTTCATTACGCACCTCGTCATGGAGATCCTCTTCATGAGGACCATCATCCTCATTACGCTCCCCCTCATGAAGATCCTCTTCGTGACGATCATCATCTCCATTACACTCATCCTCATGAGGATCCTCCTCGTTTCGATCCTATAGTTTGACATGATGCACATGTTAACATTGCCATCGAGACTATGCATAACAAAAATGCAATAGTCCTACAACTTACCTATGATGGTCCCACGTCAACCGTGAAAGGAATCTTATCCAAACCAACCCACAGACGTTGCATGATCTCATCCTCAGTAAGCTCAGACCAAACACCATCTCCTAGATCAATTCCAGCCTTAACCTTCCCCTTCTCCATAGGAGTCTATCGGGGCAGTTCAGGGAAGAAGGAAGGGACAGTGGTCTCCCCACCAAGGAGGGTTATTTTTCTCTTTGGGGAAGCGCTTACTGTCACTTGCTTCTAAAACTTTTCGTATGCTCCAGAAGCACCGATGACATCAAGAAATAGTCAAAGGGACCGCGCTTCAACAGCAGAATCCCTGTAATGTTGGTGGTAGGTAGCACATTCTCGCTTATACACGTGCTTATGATCTTTCTTTGTCTGCCCCCATTCTTGGACCATCACGCTATAATCCTTCTAGTTTTGGTTCTTCTGGGCTAGGAGATTCATCTGCATCCATTGCTTAATGAGTTCATGACTGGTTTGGGCATTGTTTCTAACGATCGTCCAATAGCGGGTGTAGTCAATTATAGCTGTCTACCAATTCTCATCATTGGCCTCTCGAGCTAGTAGAAATTCATTTCGAGACTCCAGGTCTTCAAACCTACCAATTAGGAACGTCTTCTCCTTTTCTACTTTCTGCAACCTCTTCCAAAGAGTTTCGTTGATGTTCTGGCACTCCCATAAAGAGCAGGTCAAGCATATCGCACATTTAAGAATTTTGTCATAAAGGCTACGTGGCACTTCGGTTAGCTCCGGTGAGGGTTTAGGGGCCGTGTCCAAGTCAACAGACTCTTTGGGATCCCATCTGAGGCAAGATCTTGTAACATAAAAATAACAGTGAGACAAAACAAAATGATACAGTATCGTAATGCCAGCAATCCCCATGTTATAACACTTGCATACCAATCTCAGGATCGATTCGCTCTAGGCGGCCAATCATATCCTTCGCAATACCTTCCATAAAGGTAAATTTATTAGGGGTCTCACCCCAATGCTGAGTGGGTGCCACTGACAAGGGCATGACGCCAGTGTCAGAAGTACCTATTACACAAACAAAAATGGGTTAGACACAATGTGATAGACATAAAGGATAATTGAGACATTATGATAACGCAAAACTCAATCCAACAAAACCCTCGATGGTAGTAATGTGAGGCTACCCTCTGAGGAAAATTCAAACTCACTAGTGATAAGCTGCTCCTTTTTTCCCAGTTCATCCAAAAGGACTTCAATGTCCTCTACCTCCCTTTCTTCTTCGCGCATAGGAACCTGTGTGCCACCTGCATTACTAATAGGGGCCTCCTTTTCCAAAATTGGAGCCTCTTCTTCACATCGTATGACTATTGCCCCTGTTTCAGGGGCCGACTCCTCTACATTCTTCCCTTTGTCTCCTAAAAAAATTAGTTAAACAAAACACTTACAAACGCTACGCGACACCATGTCTATATGCAGCGTAACAAATATATAAACTAATTATGCATCTCTTTACTTACCAGCTGGGGGATCATTCCTATGAAACTTAATTTGCAACCTCTTTCTCTCTATGTCAAGCGGACCAACGGACTCCACGATTGGATGATGTTTTTTCTGCTAGACTAACGAATCCACTACTTCTACTACAAGGCGTTTCCCCCTTGACACACTATCGGTGAAAGAAGGGAGCACTCCACCCACGTTGTCTTGGCCCCGCGTACGAGGCACTGCCAAACTCTTAGTAGTAAGTGAAAGTGAATCCCCAATGCCTTCGGGAGGATCTTATGATCGGGTAGTGCCAAAAACCTAGGAAATCCAAGGTTTGAAAATCTAGTTACGATCCTGCTGCACCCAGATTCCATCCCTCTGAACCACCAAGAATTTGGCAAAATGTCGAAAGCAAGCTATAAAGAAGGCAACATGCACATTGAAGCGAGACTCAAGCTTCTTGCGAAGCTTGACCATTTCAGCTTGCAGACCTTCAACGAGGTAGCTGGCCCAATTATATTGTGTTCCCTCCTCCATAACCTCCCGCATGATCTGAGCCTGTTCTAGGGTAAGGATTCTCCCATGGGAAAGCAACTTGGGGAAGGTGTGGGCTCGGAAGAGGGGATAAATGGTATGAGCCACCTCTAGCTCGATTTTATCAACAGGGATTCCTTTTCCTTCCTTGTTAACCCTTAGCCACTCCTCTATCTCCTTCTGGTGCTTAGAACTCCTTTTTGACTTTTCTTCTACCGGAAGGCCATAAGAGGGAATGCCAAAAAATTTAGCGAATAGTCGAGCATCAATGTCAAAACTTACATGCACGTTACGCACGCGTATGCAAAGATGCTCGGGTTCTTTCCTGAAGGAGTTAACTAAGGTTAGCATTTCACCCGCAGTGATGTTAGGGGTTACAGTGAAAAATAGCTCCATTAGTCTAGCTTCCCAGAGGTTATTGGTTAGGATAGCTGGGGCTGCACTATGGCTGAGCCAACGTTGCACTTTTTTTATGTCGCCATAACGAAACAAAAGACTACTTGCTTCACGCCCAAAAGCCATAACCGTGATCTCTCGTGATTCCCTAACTATAAACATAAAACAGGGGTTTAGACAATATAGCAAAATAAAATGATTTCACACATTGTTTCCATCCTATAAGATTGTACAATAAACCATCATAGCATAATTTACCGTGTCTGAAAGGTGAAGGAAACGGTGGGATTTTCTCTTGCACATCTGTGACAGTGAGAGGACGATCCAAAGTCCACTCCTTATCTAGCCATCCGAGCCTTTTGCACTTGGTAAAAAATTCGATATAGCGGTTAGGGTAATGTGGGATTTCCAATTCTAGTTGTCCCATAACACCATCACATACATTACTAATAGAGGTGAACTCCTTTATGGCCATTTTGGCCATAGACAACGTATCTGTATCACCCTAGAGACCATAATTATTGATGAAAAACCTACATCACAGAATGTAGACAATTGTTTACACTAGTCACAAATTCAGACAAATAGTTAGCATATTATGACGTTGTAGAAACACTTACCCGCCTGCATAATACACAATCCCAGGTGGATTCTGGAAATAGGTCGTAAGATGACAAGCCACAAATAGAGTGTTGTAGGCATGATAATAATTAAACCTGGGCATATCCCAGATCCAAGACAAAAGCCTCAAACCCCTGGTGCTATGTTCATGATCTTGCATCCACACGGTTTCGACTGAGCCGTCCACTAGAAAGGTCAAGATGCTCTGTGTTGATCCAACCAGTAGCATCTCCAGAATGGTGGTGGCTGTCTCGGCCGGCAGATGCAACCAAATAATTATGCTGTAATTGCGTAACAAAAACTACAGAAACTCCCATGTGCCTCTTCGGAACCAAACCGCCTCCTCCTTTACACGAGCATGAGGAGGAGGAACATTGGCCATGGGGACATGTAAACAACACAAAATGCCCACAATGTCCAAGACGATCAGGATGGGCTTTAGTGTAATCCTTTACAATGAAACAGACTTCTATTAGGAACAGTAATATAGACATACTAAAAATGGAAGAACAACATAGAAAATTTTTCTTTATTATGCAACACTAGGGTTTCCGTTACCTTGACTCCCAAGAAATTGCAGGTTATGCTAGAAATGCATTACGAAAATCGCCCAAACCCTTGTGATCGCGTAAGGTCTGTCCCTGACAACGACGATAAAAGTAATACTGCGTATTATCCTAGCATAACATGCAATATTTATGGGTGAGACAACAGAATCCTATTCATACTGCATAAGGGTATAGTATCTGGACTCTCCTAGTTATGCATCGTGTATGCACAATATCGCCCAAGATCGTCCTAATCCTTGTGACTACGCAAGGTCTGTCTCCAACAATAGTGATAGCGGTAATAGTACAAACTACGATAGCTTTCCTCATGTGACCAGGTAACAATGCCTACCATAATAATCATCTTCAAAATAGGTAAAATTGTGACACCATAACAACAGAAATAACATTCATGCAGGAGGGTAAAAAAACACTTACCGAGCGAGTGGAGTAGCCTCCAATGTTTCGACCCTAGCCTTTGAAACCTGCTACAAACTCTCCTGCACTTCATCAATCTTCACCAATTTGACATGTTTTCCTTTGATCTTCGGCGTCATGGTCACGACTAAACAACCTTCGCAGAATCATCTGGTTACGCCTTACTTCTGCTTTCCTTCTGCTATAGCCTAATTCAAATTCGCAATGTCTCCAGTCTACTTTGAAGATGAATCACCGACTTATAAATAAATTGGTTGAAACTAACTGTTGCATGCTCAACCAATGCGAAATTTTCTCAAAATGCAGGTATGTCAGTGTGACATGAAGTGTGAAGATCACAACATTAATCTTATAGATATCGTAAAGATTACAGTCTGAAAAGACCCTAAACGAATGTGTAGCTCATCATCTAGTAATCCGGTTGCATTAACTACGATCTACATGAAATTCTAAATTAGCTGTCTCGACACACTAGATGTGCCACGTTACACTCCCCACCATAGTTCATAGAAGTTTTACGCTAACATCTAGGAAATTGGGCTTATCGCTTTCTCACAAATCACGCATATGGTAACGATCTACTAAGACCTTAAATCGGCAATTCTTTAACATGTACCACTAAAATAAGAAAACCTTCTATCATTTCGACAAGTCAATAAAAAAACAATGTAAAAACCTCCATTTTTGATGGTTTTGCAGGTCAACTCGCAAATGAACGTAGCTTTACTCGCACCCCTAGCCTTAACAGGCTCATACAGGAAAATTATTAAATAGCTCAATCATGCACTGATAGGAACTGATGCTTCCATTTATGATACAACCATAGCAACATCGGAAGTATCCCTAGATTGGCCTGAACCTTAGACCTGGAAGCTGGCGATGTGACCAAGGATTCCCTCATTGAGGTCGCTGTGGTTACGCACAAAGGAGGAAGCAAAACCCTGAAAGTTAATTCTCTCCTTGACCAAAAAATGCAGAATGATATATCTCGAGTGCTTCAAGATAACATTACGGTGTTCGCATGGTCATACGAAGACATGCCAAGTTTAGATCTAAGGCTAATACAGCACAACATAGTTTTAGACCTGCATACCAAAGTTGTTAAACAGAAAGCACGAAAGATTAAACCCGAAATCACGTTAGCAGTGTGTGATGAAGTCACTAAGCTATATCAGGCTGGTTTCATTCACGTAGTCGATTATTTAGATTGGGTGTCAAACATCGTAGTTGTCTCTAAGAAAATGGAAGGAATACGCATCTATATAGACTTCCGCGATCTAAACAAGGCCACGATTAAAGACAACTTCCCATTATCGAGTATCGACCAACTTATCGATACAACAGCTGGCCATGCATTACTATCCTTTATGGATGGGTTTTCAGGCTATAATCAAATCCGTATCAACCCAGAACACCAACTGACTACGACTTTCATGACCCCTTGGGGAACTTTCTGTTATACCATGATGTCCTTCAGGTTAAAAAATGCCCAAGCAACCTATCAACACGCTATGACATACATCTTTAGCAATTACCTCTTAGAGAGATTGAACGACTACGTAGATGACATAGCTGTCAAATCTAAGAAGTCGTAAGATCACTCAGGAGACCTAGAGTTAATCCTTAAATGATGTCTCACACACGACCTATGGCTCAACCCAAGAAAATGTGTGTTCAGAGTCAAAACTGGGTGCATGTTAGGGTTTTTGGTATCAGAGACTAGCATCCGAGTCGATCCCTACAAGGTTAAAGCCATCATTAATCTAGCACCATATACAAACCTCAAAGAACTACGTGGGCTGCAAGGTAGGTTGCAATTTATCAGGCAGTTCATCTTGAGATTAATAGACAAGTTACACCCTATGGAACATTTGCTTAAGAAAGGGGTTAACTTCGAATGGACCAAGAACTGCCAACATGCGTTTGACAGTCTGAAGAAAGAGCTGTTACATTTGCCAACGGTTTTACCCCCACAAAGAGATCAGCCTTTCTACATATACCTGGCAAGTTCAGAGGTGTCTATAGCTACATTGTTATGCTAAAGAAGGGATGATGGGTCAGAAGTTCCTATCTACTACCTAAATCATGCTCTATTTGCATACGAAACACGGTACAATGAAGTAGAGCGTAACTGTTTAGCATTGGTGTTTGCACTCAAGAAATGTAAGCACTATCTCTTTTGTAGCCAGGTCAATATAATCTATAAAAATAACATTCTGCAGGCCATCACAAACAATTTGTACAAAAGTAGTAGGATAGCTTGCTGAAAAGCCATCACAGTAGAATTCGACTTGCACTACGTTAGCCAATCTTCCACGAAAGGCCAAGCGATAGCCGACCAGCTTGCAACATCACCGGTTAACAATCAAGCTGTGATAGAGCCTGAGTTTCCTGATGAATAGATATGTAGTTTAAGCCCTATATCAACAGGCCTTGAAGTGACGTTATACTTCGATGGAGCTTTGACTACCAGAGGCAGCAGTGCTACTGTTGTCATTACACTCTCCCCTGAGGATGTTCGCCCATTGGCTTACCGCCTAGCTTTCCCTTGTATGAATAATGTGGTACAGTACGAGGGGCTACTTAGGGGATTATTAATAGCCAGGGAACTCAATGTTCAACACCTGGCAATCCAAGGCGATTCGATGCTTGTCATCAATCAAATCACATGGGTCTACACCTGCAATGCTGTGCATCTACAGCCCTATTGTGATATGGCTAAAGATCTCCTAAAAAAATTCATGACAACTGATGTCCAACATGTGCCACGTAATGAAAACACTGTAGCTGATGCACTAGCCACACTGGCCTTAAACATGCCACCACATTTGTTTGCCACTTGGCTTGCTTTAATGATGGAATGTACAGAGCCTGTCATTCAAGTGGCGCAAATTTCTTCTCTAAGCACAGGTGGAACACCAGAATGGTACGATAACATTAAAGCCTACCTTCTAAATGGCAAACCACCACACAAGCTAACACCCACACAAAAAGATGCAATTCGAAAGCATGCCCGACAATATGTCATCATTGGAGACAGTACTCTCTGTAGACGCTCTTTTGATGGAGTATTGCTAACCTGTGTTAATAATGACCAAGCACAATGAATAGTTAATGAAGTCCATGAAGGAATATATGGGGGACATATAGCCCCACGAGCCATGGCTGCTAAAATCAGATGCTTAGGGTATTATTGGCCATACATGGAATGAGACTGCCTCACCAAAGTTAAGACATGTGACACATGCCAACGTTACACAAATCTAATACATGTGTCACCAACTGAATTTCATACTACATAGATCACTTGGCCATTCCAATGATTGGGACTAGACATCATAGGTCCCATCATGCCTAAGTCTTCCGCAGGACATAGCTTCGTCATCACTGCCACTAAGTATTTTACGAAGTGGGTTAAGGCTATTCCCCTACGAAAGATTACATCTCAATAGGTTTGCCATTTTATCTTGGACAATATAGTAGCCAGGTTTGGGCTTCCCATGACTATTATGACCAACAATGGGCCACAATTTAGTAGCACCAAAACCAAATATTTTTGCAATAACCTTGGTATCAAGCAATCTTTTTCCTCATCCTATTACCCACAAGATAATGGTCAAGCAGAAGCAACAAACAAGGTGGTTATCAATCTACTCAAGAAAATGCTCAGTAGCAACAAAAAACAATGGCATGAAAAAATCCTCTATGTGCTATGGGCCTATCGTACGACATGCAGAACAGCTACCAATAGGACACCCTATAGCCTAGTCTATGGATCTGAAGTAGTGTTTTCCCTGGAACTACACATTCCCTCATTGGGGATGATCCTCTCCATGGTTATAAATGAGACTCAACAAAATGAGTCTAGGATCATGGATTTAGACTCAGTAGAGGAGAAATGCATCCAGATGCTTGACACCATCGAAAGGTATCAAGACAAGCAGAAACAGAAGCATCATCACAACTTGCATCAACGACTGATCAAGAAAGGAGACTTGGTTCTCAAATCTGTTTGTGAACCAGTGGGCAAATTCTCTACAAGTTGGGAAGGCCCTTTCCTGGTTATCAATGCATACGGCAATGGAGCATTTAGGCTAGCATACATCAATGACAACGAACATCCAAATCTAGTGAATCATATGTATCTAAAGTAGTACTACATCTAAACGACAACTCGGCTCAAATGCAAGGTAACACACATCCACTACGACGTAAAAATGGTAATGTTATACACGTCTGCTATGACGTAAAACTAGCATTTCTTGCACACGTCCACCACGACGCTAAACTGGTAAATTTTTCGACCATCCACCATGATGTGAAACTGGCAAGGTATGCACATGTCTGTTGAGATGCTAAACCAACACAGACTTGTCCCTGGGTCACGACATAAAATTGACACCCACAACATAGTCTACTGGGACCATAAACTAGCTCTTCCACCATCCACTACGATGTAAAACTAGCAGGCTTCAGTTTGCCTAGACTGTAAACCGGGACCACGATCTGTTGAGACTTAAAACCAGCAACAATGGTCAACCAGGACTCAAAACTAGAATCCATCAACAGACAATCCATGAAGCAAGCAAGCGTGATCACTCTTGCACTACATCCCTACCAGATGGAATGGGTGAGGTGTTGGAACAAACGCAACACCGCTACCCCACTAGCATCCTACTAATTCCTTAGATATGCTGAAAGGCATACTACTAACCCCTCGGAGATGTTGCTATGACAACCACTCTGTAGTTGCTACTCCTGGGATCAACTTCACCGCTTGGGGCCCCAAAGACACTATGTTCATCCATAGTCTCAGTAGCCTCCACCCATCGCTGCCACTAGACTCTGGCTTAGCAGATTCATCTGACTAGTTCTTTGCCCAGTCGTTTGAGCAAGATGAATTTGGCTATCGACGATGAATTCATGAACAGTGGCATCAACATAGGGACCCTTGCTCCTTGCTATAGTCCCTTTTTCGTGGCCTACACTCTCCTTTTCGCTTCAGATGGTGCTTGTTTCAACAGCCTCCCTAGTGATTAGGAAGATTGCTTTTGCTCTATGTTCTTTGTTATGTTTTGTAGGTTACTTGCTACGATGGTGTTGATCGAGAATGCATTCGCTAGGAGATGAGGTGTCACGGCGTTCTAAGGTGGCTGCTCAGACTAGCCTGACTACTTGGGAGTGCAAACCCTACCTTTTCCTCCATCAGACATCTTACTTCACTTTCTCCTTCCCTTGTCCTTACAACCGCCTTTACCCTCTTCTTTGTTTGTACAGGATACGAGCATATAATCAATTCTGTCGCACCATCATATCCATGAACTAGCGTAACACAACTTGCCTCATGGAATGTAAGTTGCACTACAAAAAAGGGGGCAAAGCTAGGCAAAATGGATGTAAAACAACTCATCCAGGACATATAGGCATAACAAAACTCATCCATGCAAGCACTTCATATGCAATATAGTATCATAACCACTCGCAAATACACCCACAAAAGGACCCCTAATAACTTGTTTCCGGAAGTTTCCTATTCACACGCTTGAGTCTTCCCCAAACCTCCCTCCTCTCACTTCTTTAAAATTCCTCCTATTCTCCTCCTCCTGCCTTTGCACTTCCAAGTTTGACGTAGCGACATCTAAGCAGCTGCCGACAGACGCTATTGGTGTCTTTACCTCTCTAGTGTTTCGTATTCTTTGTTGACATCTTTCAGGCAAGCCCTCTAAACGTCAACAAAGAGGGGCCATTGAAACACGGTGAAAATTTCGAGGCCTCAATGGTTCAGCAAAATCTTGCGACTTAGGCAAGGATTTATGACAAGTCACAGCTCAGCAAATTCCCTTTTTGGCTAAGGGTCTATTACGCCGCACTATGCAGTGTAGTGTAATAGACTCCAAAGGACAGAACAAGACAAGTGGTGCACAATGGCAAGCCTTCAACTTCGCAAGTTGGCTATGTTTCAAAAATCTTAACTTTTAGCATATTACACCACGTTACACAATGCTGCATAATGTATCTTTACATAGTGTAATGTAAGAAGACAGTCCATCTAGTTGCAACAATGGAGATAGCAAAATTTGAGACCTCAATGGTTCAGCAAAATCTCAAGGCTCAGGCAAGGATCTGCAACATGTCACACATCTCAGCAAGTTTTCATTTTTTTGGCTAAGGGCCTATTATGCTACATTACACAGTGTAGCGTAATAAACCCCAGAAAGACTGAACAGAAACAAGGGAAGCACGGTGACAATACTTCAATTTTTTGCAGGTTTGCTATCTTACGCTGAATTACGCTATGCTGCGTAATGTAGCATGATGCACCATAATACAAGCAACAACAGAGATAGTAACATTCAAGCATCAGCGGTTCATATGTCATAATATGCTCTCTAGCATATTACAGCATAACCGCAGAATAGTTTGTTGCCAAAGCTCCAAAAAAACTATATTACGACACATTACACTTCATAGCGTAATGCAGCGTAGCGCTGCAAGCTTCAAACACAAACACATCAAGTCAAAGGCATTTTGTAGGTTCAAGACACATGTCATCTAAACTGCATTTTTCTCCTGACCCTAACCTTATAAATACTCCAGTTGACAAGGATCAAAGGGTTGGAAAAAATTTCTCTCGATTGGAAAGTTTTCTACGTGAGCAATTTTCTTTCATTGGCAATTGTTGACAACTTTTGGCAAAGATTGACAAGGAAGAAAAAGAGGATCAGCGATCGTAAGAACATCAAAGGCGATTGGCAAGAATCTTTGATCAGAAATAGCCAGTTAATGGATATTCTACTTCAGGTCTAACTCCCTTGCACCCAGATTAGCTAGAACAAGGTAGATCGACCTTTGCTTGTTTTATCTTTAAATAGCTTTCCTGTTGTTGGCACGTGCTTCGTCTAAACTGAAGTCTGCCTGTAATCATTGTATCCAACATATTTTTTTTATAAGTTAAATCCCAGATCTCAGGATTGCACACTCTCCAAATCCAATTTCTCGCATCCTATCTATATATATTTTGCAATCTCTTTGAATCGTTCACATCGCTTTCAATTACCTTCAAGATTAACGATATTATATCTCCTCATTGAAATCGCCATTTTGTCGTTCGATTATTACAAAATTTTACTGATTACATAAGTCCCTTTCTGATCGACAAGACCATTCAGGGCACCTCAGATTCGTCTTCTCCAGCACAACCCTCGCACAGATCCGGGGTTGGAACTGTGTACACGGAACTCCGCTCGGTATTTCCAACAACCGACATTTTCCGTCGTTACAATTAGTTGAGATCTTAGTCTAGGGTTGTGGAAGAGATTTTCTATTGGTTGTGTCTTTCATTGAGAACAACCATTATGTGGTTGTAGAGCCTCATGCTTTGCAATATTTTTGAGTAGAAAAGGTTTGGATGTATGTGGATTTTGGGAATCCTATTGTAATCTTCAAATTGAATAATTGAAAATAGCTAGTTTTCTTATTTTCTAGAAATTTAATTATCTTTTTGTAATATCTTGACCTAGTATTTGAAGGTGATTTAATTGTGGAGTGAACCTACTTCAACAAGGCATATTGTATTCATAAATAAGAGTAAGTTAGGAAAGAACCTTAGAGTAAGTATGAAGATCCCAACATACAATATGCTTGTAAGAATCATAACAATGGTAGACAACATTTCATGTTGCATGATTTTCTATAAAGAAGACATATATGAGTTAGTACAATGTTTGAAGAAAAATTAAAGACATGATTTTCAAAATTCCAAAGCCCCACACCATGAGGAAGAAAGCATGATAATGGTTTTAAAGTAGTCATGTGCCTTGGTATTGGTATTAGAGATTCAATCATGAATTTATTATATCATCCCATTAGTTAGTGTATAGTCTATCCACATTGAATTATTTGTAGGTAAGTCAAATTTTCAAATTCAAAAATAGATGATTTCCAAGGATACTATTTATCAAGATTCACAGTTACCTTAGTGATAGGAATCTTAGCTTGGTAATTCTAGGTCATAAGTTTAATTCCACTGCATAGTATTGAGTTATAAATTTAAAATACTTTTGTAAAAGGAATTCTAAAGGTTGTTTGATAGATGCAAGTGGCCTTAATGAATATAAGTAAAAACATTTCAATTTTAGTTTCAATAATAATGTTGCTATGCTTATTAGAGACATTGAGGAGTAAGCTAAAGCCTTAACATCTCAAATGTGGCCATTTGACAATTCTCTCCTTATGGTAGGACTATAACAACATTCCTTCAATTTCCAGAGGAAGATAAAAACTAGGAAGTCTCTTAACCTTTATTCTACTTCCTATTATTCTTTTTATTTATTTATTTAATTTATATTTTTCTAAATTAGGTAAGTAAAATATTCTCAGGTAATATAAGTTGAAATAAAGATTTACCCAACCTGCACTTAGGTAACTAGATATGTGAGTTGTACTTAGTATAACCCTTATTAGAACTTGTGATTGGTGGTTGATATAACTTTAATTTAATTCTTATTATTACCTAGAGATTTGTATAATATGTTAATATGATAAAATGTATTTTCTTAAAATATTTTTTTCACTTGTATTTCATTTGTATAATAAGTAGTAGAACTTTAAATATTCAACCCTATTCAAAAGGATAACTCAAAACACTTGAGTATGAAGAAAGATCCCTAATATGAACTTATTTAAGGATGAATGAATGCTAAGGGAAATAGTTTGTCATCCCATTCCCAAATAGTATCATTTTGTAACTAGGATGATATCATTTTGTAACTAAGTAATGTAGTTAATGTAAGAAGATCCTTAATGGAAGGACATATTGTAAAAATAGGTATGTATTTTGAGGTAACCTAATGAGCAGTGAGCATACCCTATGTCCAACCATATAAATCACTAATGTTCACTCAACAATCTGGTCAAATTCAATGAACTTTAGTTCTTTAAGTACACTAGGTGCTAGGAGGTGAAACTAATCGTTGTAATTGTTTTCTTCCTAATTCCACTTGTGAAGTTCAAGGATATGCTTAAGTGTAACTGGGGCATATAATTTTTATCATTTTCTCTTTTATTCTCTAAGTCACCTAAGAATAAAGAATAAAAAATAAAGTATTTAATTGCTAAATTAATCTAACAACTAACTAACACTTAATTAATCCTAACATAAGCATCCATTCTCGCTTGTCATACACATCCTAAACACGTATAGTGCTACTGGGTTACCAAATGTTAAGCGTTACTGGGATTACCAAGTGTTAGACATATGCTCAAATTGGTCATACTTATATTTACTATTTAATCTATATTAATTAATTACTTACTTAATTACCTAAAAACATGAAAGAAAATTTCTTGAATATTAAATGCATAAGTAAACAATTACTCTAGTCTAAGTGCTACAAGGTTTATCAAAAAAGCTCATCGTTATTGTCATCCACACTAAAGTGCTCAAGTACAATAGTGCTCAAATAAATATTTGTACACTCTTTGACTCTTATTGTGGGCACTGAGAAAATATTCTAACTTCTAAGAGGAAAAACTACAAGCACTTTACTACAACCAATAAAGGAATGTCATAAAACACATTTATAGGTTAAAAAGGGTGCCCCATCAATAGGTACACATCAATAGTTTAAAACTTATGTTGACAATATCACATCAATGAGATCCTATCAACAAATTCATCGATGGGATCAAGTCGACGACATCCCGTCAATGCTACCTAGAATGCAACTCATCATACCCCCACAACTGAATGAAAATTCATCCTCAAGTTCCTTACAAAATTTGGAAAGGTATGGGATTATTGACTAACTACAAACACACAACACAACATAAAAAAAACTAACTACCCAAGTGTACAGTTTAAAATCATTATCAAAATTTTGGTGTTTAGGATAACAAACTTGAACACCAAGACAAAGTTAACAAACATAACTCCTCTAATGGTGTGAAGACAATGAAGAAGAATTAGATGATCCCAAGCAGTGGATGCTCCTAAGGCTTCAAAGGACCTTCTCCTACTTTGGGCACATGCGGTGATTAAGGTGGTTGTTGTGGTTGTCTAGCAGCAGCTACAACTTCTAGCAAAAGGTAGAAGATGTTCAATAATGCCTTCATCTTCGCTTTCTTACTCCAGGGATCATTCATGATCCACGTTGCATGACCAATGTAGCCTAATGTGGAAATATCCCATAAAAAAGCCATCGTAGGAAACAACTCCTTCACATTAACCACTTAGGTAATGAACTATTTGCATTCAGTGTTAAATGCTTTGAGTGCTTTCTAAAACTCCTGGTAATCATTCATTCTCTTGGCCAAGTTCCCAGCGATTGATCATTGATCAATGAAATTTGCCCTAAGAACCTCAAGTTCTCCATTTATAGTCTCAATCTTTTTCTTACTCTCTTTATGGTTCTTGAACTTTACCTTGTGTAACAAGTACAAGTTGACGACTTGTTTCTCCAATTCAAACCATGGCCTTCTAGCAATCAAAATTGCTAAGTTTTCATACCAAAGATTGGAAAGCTTCATGTACTCAATCTGTAGCTCTTTTATGTGGATTTCTACCTTGTTGTATGTGTTCAGCCCATCAAAGATAGGTTGCTAAACATTTCCTCCCTATTAGCACTACTAGAAGGCCTCATTTTCTTTTAACTTAACCAATTGAATTTCCTTCTCATTAACATCTTTCTATAGACTAGCCTGATCTCTGTAATGGTTCTTGACTCTCTCACATTTGAGAGCCTCATTCTTCAAAGTGGCTATCTTTATTGTAGATTTTTGGCGAAGGGCATCGACTTCCTTCATGGAAAGATTTCTATTTTCTACTACCAATCTCCTCAATTTTATGTTTACCTTAGCTAGATGCTTCTGTTGTTGATGGATAAAAGTTGTCATCTACTTCTTTTATGCATCAACATTCTATAGGTTATGATTCTCTATGATCAAGATCTCATTCTCATGATGAGTCTAAACCTAGTCCTTCTAGATGTATGTTATGGCATTGGCAAGGATTGGTTAAAGACCACCAACTCCTTGGTGTTCTCAACCTCTTTTAGTCTTTTCTAAAGCTATTGGAAAGCTTCATCTTATGTTAGTTTTGGGTTGACTAATGCAGGATTAGTGAGGCAAGCTCTTAGATTGGCAACTTATACAACCAACCATTGGTTTTTTAATTTGGAAATTTCAAGTTACCCCTCTAGGATAATGAATTTTCCCTTTGCCTTGAGTAGCTCTAACTGGATTGTAGTGATGATATCTAAAAGATTAAAGACATATAGAATTAGTTGCTCAATTTCCACCAATTAGTCCAATAATTTCTCATGTTGGGCTACATTCAATATGCTACTAATAGTTCCTGCGGATGTCTACACATCTCTCAGTGCAAAAATATTTACTATAAACACTACAGGTGCACTTAGTGCTTCAATAATTTTGTCAACAACTAGTTTGGCCAGCATCTCCTACCCATGGTGCTGCATCACCAACATGATTACCCCTTCACCCTCCTCCATACACACTAAAAATGTAGTAGTGTTCCATTGTGTGAGAGATACCATTACCTCTTGGGCATTAGGATTTGACCTTGCGAGAACTTGCATTCTTTGGGCTAAGAAAATTATCCTCCCATCTTCCATCTAATGTATGGTTTGGGCCACTTCATTGAAGTGGCTCATTGCTAGTTTATATAAAAATGGGTCACCACCACTCGTTCATGCTTGCCACTACTATTGTTGCAAGAGCTTCTCTTGAAGTTCATGCATGTGCTTAATGGCAACGTAGGCCTCTACCATTATTTTTTGAATGGGTGGTGGAGGTGGTTGTTGTTGCTCCTCTTCTTGAATGACTTTGGCAAGCATCTTGTCCTTTATCATTTTTGCCCAAGAGGGAGTTGGAGCTCATTAGATGGCATCATTTGTGTAGAAAGTTATGCCTCTCCTATTGCATAACTTTCTAATGAGGCACAAAAAAGGAAGTTCCTTCCTTCCACATTCATTTTCTTTAAAACACTTTTCTATCTGAAGATAGATTAGCTGTGGAGGGTTGACTAGGAATCTACCACTTAGAGTGACAAATGCATTGGTGGAGAAGGCTATGATCTTGCTTAGCCTCACCTTGGGATTGAAGTGAAAGGTTTCAATCTTGAAGTATGCACATTTCATCATAGTGAGTACACTAAACTCCTTACGATCCACTCCATAACACCACTATGTCCATTCTTTCTTGACAATTTGATCTACCTGTGTAGGAATCTTAGCAATATTGGCCCTAGTTTCTTGTAATCTAAGGACCTCTAAAATTACTTTCACCAAGTATGACACTGAAATGTCCTTGATCTTAACCATTAAATTGACTTGCCAATTATTCTAGAAACTATAAAAGTCACTCCTGCTAGAAGTAATGGTGGACCACATGGAAGAGTTCTGCAATTACACTTTGAATTTTGGGGGTGCAAACTCCAAGAAAGTTCTAAATTTTAATTCTTGAAGTACAAATTTCTAGACCTCCTTATTTGTAATCTGCTTAAGGCAAGCCTCTATCAAGGTGACCTCAAGGTTCAAGTGCCTCATCTCAATGAGACTGTTCTATCACCTTTGCATTAGGAATATGTCAGATAGATTCCACTTTGGGCTCCTCCCAAAGAGGTCCTATTGCATGGGTTTCTATTGCTTTCTCATAGGCCTATTCTTGACCCCTTTTGGTTCTTGGCCATTTATCCCTTAGTTGGGATGGTCCTCCTTCCTGCACATGCTTTTCCTTAGGTGCCATCTATGGTCACAACATAACCAAGGATTAGCATATAATGTGTAACTTATAACCTTTAGGTACCTTATCTTGTTGGGTAGTTACACTTAGGCTAAGTCATGACAATGGAAAATTGATTATTTTATTATTATTTTAATGTTGCTTCACTTAAAAGGTCACTGGAGTTTGTTGGAAGGATTTAACTTTTGATGAGCGATGAGGTACCCCTATGCCCAACCATACGAATCACAGGCATTCACGTGTGATCTGGTTGAATTCTACAAACTTTAATTATCAAGTACATTAGAGATAAATAGTGCATGCATGTTGTATATTCGCTATCTTCCCAATCCCACTTGTGAAATGCAATTTTATGGTTAAGTGTGACTGAGGCATAATATTTTTATTCTTTTGTGTTTTATCAATTTACTTGCCTAAAACAAGAATGACAATGAGGGTGATTAAGTGTCAAGTAAACTATGGTCTAATATAGCCTAATACAAGTAATTGTTCCCACTTCCCAAACACATTTTGAACTTTGTGTAAACACTATTGGGTTGTCAAATGCTAACCGTTTCTAAGCTACCAAATGTCACATGTATGTTCGAAGGGGCTATGCTTGTGTATTTTAATGAGTTTCTTAATTGATCAAAATTAATTGCTACATGAATAACATTAATGTAAACTACATAAAATCAAAATATATATAAATGCATAAGAAAGAATGTCTCAAGTTTTGCAAGGATGAATCAAAGAGCTTGTCTTTATTCCCAACACAATGGTGTGTTCAGGTACATCAATGCTTGAATAAAGATTTGATCACACTTAGAACTCCTATTGCAGGCACTTGGAAAATATTCTAACTCTCAAATGAAAAAATTTCAAGAGCTTTGCTACTTCACTGCCAAAAACTACTCTCAATTGTGTGCCTAGGGGCTATATTTATAAACCCAGGAATAACCCTGCGATATCGAATGCACGATATTGCATCTTAGGCCACAGTATCATGTACCTCATATCATGGCTTCTTTGATATCAAAGCGTACAAAAAACATGATTCATCATACCCCCACAACTAAATAAAAAATTTTCCTTGAGTACAAAAGAAGAGGAACAAGCCCTTCATAAAATATATTAGGAGGTGTGGACTATTCGACTAACATGCAGAGTGACACAGAGAAAACAGATAAATACAGAAGTGCCCAAGCATACAACATTACAATTGTGTACAAAATTGGGTGTTCATGACAATAGGAAAGAACACCCTTAGATCCAATGGACATCCAACTCCTCTTGGCAATAGAAGAATAAGGGAAAGGCAGAAAAGCTCCAATGGTCATGGAAAATCTCCCATGAGTGATATTATTGCATCCTCCTTGGTGAAGACAATCTCTCTTTCAGTCCATGCTCCCCACTACAATCACAAAAAAATCAAGGATTAGTATATAAAGTGTAACATATAGTAGCTAAATGCCATGTCTTGTCCATGATTTTATCTAGATAAGTTATGATTGTGATAGATTGGTTGCTTGATAATGTTAGTGGGAAGCCTAACGAATGGATTAAGTAAGAGAAGCGGTCCATAAAATTCAAAAAAAGCTTAACACAAGGAATATTGGAAAGAGGGTATAGAAATTAAAAATAATAAAAATAACAAATTCACTAAAAATAGTTGTGAATATGTGTACAATTGGATGGCATGGATGGGGTAAATAAAAAGAATTTGATTGTAACAATCTCTAAGGGTAAAGAACTTAACTTAACCAAACCAAAAGATATGAAAGTGGGTCCTTCCCAAAGCAGGCACAGACCTTTTATGCCCTTTCATAACTTCAAACCAAGGAGTCCACGGGAACCATGCATGATTAATGGTTACTGAAAGTTAAGTACAAAAACCCAAAATTAACTAACTGAGAAACTCAACACATGAAACCAGAACATTGAATCAAAACATGAAATTGACAGTGAGGTGAGGCATGAAAAGCATAGATGGATGAAAGAGAGAATGGAATGGAGTTCCTAATTATGGTCACATGAAGTCCCTTGTGGAGTTTGTGATTAAATGACTTGGTAGGACCCATCCTTAGTCCAGACCAAAACTAACCACTTTCAGTGACTTTGCATCACCATTCTAAGACTAGTCCATCCCCTGAGACACAAGAATGCTTCCATGAAATAACCACTATTCCAAATTGGAGATAAAGTAGGAAGTAAGAAACGACCTTAGTTAGAGAAGACAAGAAAACTCCCATAACCAGTGTTTGTAGCCATTGTATTTGGTCTAAGTGGTGTGATTTGAATTTTTTTTTTTTGAATGGAAACCACACTGTGCAAAGGCCCATGCATTTTTGCATTTATTTTATCCAAGGGATATGCTTTAAATCCTCATATCTTTTTTCGATGAGGACCACACCATGCAAGAACTTATTTGACTTTCTGTTGTGGAATGACACAGAACAGTGAGAAGCTCATGAGAATACCCCTGCACATAGGAAAATAGAAAAGAACAAAGAATATCACATTCCTTTAAAGCCACAACTTGTCCAAGCCTTTGATTCCTTCCTAATTCTAGAAACTATAAAAGTCACCAATTTATTAAGGTTGCATTAATGAAAAAGGGATTGCACATTTCCAAAATAAGAAAAACCATAGATTATGTGGATGGGTGGATGATGTGAACTCAGTGCCTATTACATGAAAAGAAACCATGTCCTAGTCATTAGTAACAACATTCAAAGTTAAAAATTAGACATCAACAATCAAATTACAAATGAAACATACCACCATTGAGTAGCACATTATCATTGCACCTAATACCTCATTAGTAGAAAGAGCATAGATACACACCAAACACAAGAAAATATAAAATAAGAAAAAGAGTATGCAATAAATATCAAATATGCTAATGATGGTGTAAAACAAAAACTTAGAAAATATCAATAACCTGAAAAACAAAAAGATGTAAAAACAAAGATGTAATATAAACAATATGAAAACAAAACGTTTTAAAACAAAAAATGTGTAAAAAAAAAGTTAAAATACTAGGGAGCCATGTAAAGTGTTAGTATAGGTGGCCATCTCCCCCACAACTAAGTTGGAAGGGGGAGATTCAAAAGATTGAGCGTGGTTATCCATCTGGCAAGGTGTGTGTTGAGTTGGTTGGCTTGGGCTCATGGAAAGGCTTCAATTGTTGGGTGTTGACTAATTGTTTCTTATCTGGGCTATTAGGTTTATAGATAATCATGTCCCCAGATGGAAAAGTCTCATTAATAATGTAAGGCCTTTTCCATGATGTTTGAAATTTGGTTCATTGGGGTACATGTGTAGGATTCCAATAGAGAACCTTGTCTCTTGGTTAAAACTTAACTTTTCTTATTTTTAGGTCATGGCATTTCTTGTTGAATGTCTTATGAATTTCATTGGATGATAGGGCCATTAATTGATTTTCATCTAGCAAGTTGAGATTCATTAATCGTTCTTTCTATGCTAGACTTAGATTTAGGTCAATGTCACAAGCTATAGAGAGTGTACAAAGCTCGGATTGGATGGGCAGCGCTGGTAGTTTTCTGTACATGAGCTCATAGAGAGATTAACCTATGGGAAGCTTCCATGTGGAGTAGAGGCCCAAAGGGCATCATTTAATTTGGTGCTTCAATCCCTTTGGTATTTGCTAATGGTGCACATTAGAATTTTTGTTATCTCCTGATTAGTGACCTCAGCTTGACCATTAGCTTGAGGGTGATAAGGTGTTGTGAGTTTGTGCTCAACCCCCAAGTGCTACATAAGGTTTGGAAAGTGGCACCTATAAAATGAGATCCATTATCAGAAATTAACACACGAGGCACACCAAACCTGTTTATAATATTTTTTTTGTACAAACCGAGTAGCAGTAGTGGATGTACAATTGGTGATGGCTACTGCTTTTGCCCACTTAGTGCAATAGTCAACTGTGACTATGATATATGTCTTTCCCTTTGATGGGTTATTCCTTGGATGAACCTTATTTTTTTAGGGTCCATCTTGATTCTTTCTTTTGAGATACAATGCCCCAAGATTGTGTCTTCCTAGATCATAAGATGGCTCTTTTGCCAATTGAGCTGGAGGTTTTTTCCAACACATCTCCTCAACACCTACTCAATATGGTCTAGGGCTTGCTCGAACATAGCTCAATAGGTAGAAACGTCATCCAAAAATACTTCTACCCCACTACCAATTTGTTGTTGAAAAATGCTAAGGACTAATTGTTGAAATGTGGCTAGGGCATTACATAGACCAAATGGCATCTGACGGTAAGCAAAAGTCCCCCAAGGACTTGTGAAAGTTTTCTTCACCTAGTCCTTTGGTGCAATCCAAATTTGGTTATAGTCACTATAACTATCCAGAAAGCTGTAATAACTATGCCTAGAAATGATGTTCAACACTTGGTTGACAAAATACAATGGAAATGATATTTGAAAGTTGCCATATTGAGTAGCTGGAAGTTGATGCACACCTGCCATTTGCCTTCTTTCTTGGGCACGGACACGAGTGGACTGACCCACTCACTATCTATGATAAGGTAGATGAATCCTACCTTGAGGAGTTATTCAATCTCCTCTTTAACAATCTACTTTAAATTGGGATTCAAACATCACTACGGGGATTCAAACAATCTACTTGAGGAGTTGTGCCATGTACATACATCTTTGGATTTCAACTTCTGGTGCACACTACTTACATGCAAAGATAGATATTCGCTTCACTGACCATAACTTCTACACACAATGGCACCTTGAATCTCTATACATGATACATGGAACCTTCTTCTTCTTGATCTTTCCAAATTCATTTTCTTTAGATATTTCTAATGAAAGATCTGTAATGCCCATTTTGGCATCAACAATGCTTAACCATGCCCTTTTCATAATAATTGGGAAGTCCCCCTTGTAGTTCTCCACCTTGATTACTAGGAATTTGGTAGGATATGACCATCCATAAATAATGGTTATGATGTTCTCTACCAGTCCCAATGGAACAGTGATGGACTAGTCTATCAATTTCAACTGGATGTTGTTCTTCTTTAAGGGAGGAAGGTTCCACATCATGTACATCTCATGCAAGATTATATTAGCATTAAAACTAGAGTTAAGAAGAGCTTTACAAGGCTCATTCCTAGTAATTTGCAAATATACTATAGGTCTCCTTGAATCAGCTAACTTCTTGGGTAGGTTACCAACTCAAATCCAATTAGATATAGCATAGGTCAACATTACAGTATGAATTTGAGAGGGATTTTGGTTTGAAGGGAACTCAGATAAAGATGAAACCAAGGAAGGTGGAGGAGTAGGGTTACCAACCACTTATGTGTTTAAGGGCTTTGGTGGACTACGAGATCGAAAGAAGGATCTTTTCTTTGATCATGGTTCTAACCCACTTGCTTGGTTAACCAATTGTAGATTAACCACCATCGTAGCATTTCTTTGTTGTGGTTTGGTAGGCAATTCATCCTACATGGATGGAGCAGGTGGTAGCTATGCAAGATATGGAGGAGTAGGTGTAGGGATAGGAGGAGCATGAGGATAGTAGGTGGCATCCCTCCTTGGATAAGGTAATTAGTATACTTCAAGAGGGTAGTCGTAAGGTTGGTAAGTAGCAACATGATCAAAGGAGTCCCGTGGAGATGAAGGTTGCTGAACATAGTAACCATAGGGATCTAGTTGTCAATAAGGGTATTGCTGGCTTGGAGGTGCCAACAACCACGATTGTGGTTGCTGCAACTACTAGTATAATTTGTAGGGTTGCGATGGAGTTCCACTTGGATAGTATTGCTGTGGTTGGTGGAACTATCAAGAATTTCCTTGTGGATAAGAAAATATTTTGGGTGTTTTCCTTTGTGTAAGTCATGGATGTAAGGCATACACCCTAGATTCTTGCAAGTGTGAAACAATTAGACAACATCCCTTGGGATGTTCATATTAGCAAATGTCACATTCACCATCATTATCTAAGTCACTATCTGCAACCATCTATATCGCAACCATTTTATCCTTACCCCTTATATATGGCTCATTTAGCTTCCTTACGTCTCTGGCGCTCATGCTCACCACTTTACTTGGACTCTTCAACAGTTTTTAAGACAACCTAAAATCTATTACTCATGGAGTCCCATAATTGGTCAACCTTAGTCATGCTTTTAGATTGCAATTTCTAGTGTGGCAAGGTTTTTTAATTAGCCACCTCATCTCTAGTTAATTCATTCTCATTGCTATAAAATCGAATCCCCCTTTTGCAGATAGAAGGGTCCCTGTTGTATTCTTCTGCACTTTTTCGCTTTCTCAATTCTTCCTCCTCCTTGGCTACCTGCTCGATTAAATTTTGGATTTGATAGACGCTTAACTCTTCAATCTCCCTTAGGCATAGATGTTAAAGGTTTTTCTTGTTTCAAATTACAACCCATCTATGATATGGTGAAGTTGATCAAGCTAAGAGTATCCATGGCCGGGACACCTATGCAGCAGTATCAGCCAATAGTGGCATCCAATAGCTCATGGTTTCCTTGTTTCCATCCTTGGATTTGCTTCCTCAAATTGAACACTTGAGAGTACGTTGGATATTTGTCATTGAAAAATTCCAACATCGTAATCCACCACCTAATTGATTTTGGCTCCAAGGATTGGTACTAATTTTCTACTTCCTTTATGAGTGTCCTTGGAAATAATTTCAAATTTTGCCAATTGTTCTCAATATTCTGCAAGGCACATGCATCTTGGAAGGCTTAGAGATGGTTTTGCAGATCAACATCGTAGCCTCCCTCAAACTAAGGGATGTTGTTTATGTCTAGCCTCTTTATTCTGCTATCCTTTACATGCCTTGTTAGACTTTTCATGACCTCTACAATGTTTAACATGCTCTGAGTGGCAAGTTGAGGTTCATCAAGGCTAGGCTGATGGTGCCTACAATGTTCTCTACTAATCCCTCTTTCATGGTAGTGGGTCTCCCTAGATTGTCCATGCCTCCGTTTGCAACTATCTCGATGGTTCCTTCTATTTTTCTAGTCTTGTCAGTCACCTCCATCATAGTTATGCCCTCTGTGGCCATGATCTAAGCTAGATGAAGATGATGATGATGATGATGAAGGGAAGAGGAATGAGAACTTGCTCCGCACTGATGCCTATCACCCTTCCTTTGATGATCATGACCACGATCGCAATCATGACCTCCTTTTTTCCCTTTATCATGACTTGCCCCTCCAGATTCATTTTTATTATTGGATCTATTTTGACCATAACTTGGATTTTGAATTGTGAATTACATGTTCTAGTTGAGGGCTCCCTAAACAAAGTTAAAGAGAGAAGAATCACCAAAGAAGTGGTCACCTCCATCTAATGGACCAAGAGGAGGTGAAAAAGTGTTTGATCCCTTGCCCTTCACAAGATCCTATTGGTGCTCTAGCTGATGATTCCTTGACCTTTGTGCTTCAATGGGATGATAATCCCTTGAATCAGGATCTCACATCTCGTACTCTTCATGAAGATGTTGAAGCCCGTGTCATGCAAGCATTAGCTAGAGTATCACTAGAACATATTGATCAAGTGGAAACATAATGTTGCCTTCCATGTCACACCACTGTAGCATTTCATCTTGATGTAAGATGAAGGTGAAGTCTAGTACATACTCATTGAGATGAGCATATACCACCCAATATTGCTGAGGCACTAGGTCTACCCTAGGAAGAGATAGTCTCCTATGAGAATAAGAAATTTTATGTTAATGAACTTATAAGCAGTGTGTAGTTAAGGTTTAATTTAATTTAATTATAATTCTAATTTTTGTTTTTATAAGATTTGATTCTTAGAGTTCAAACAACGAGGTTACTAAATTTCACTTGGTTTAAATAACGCATGTAGAACTAAAGTCCTCGACAACGGCACTAATGATGAGTGGCGAGATACCCCTATGCCCAACCATACGAATCACAGGCATTCATGTGCGATCCAGTTAAATTCTGCAGACTTTAATTACCAAGTACACTAGAGCTAAATAGTGCATGTGTGTTATCTGTTCGTTGTCTTCCTAGTCCCACTTGTGAAATGTAATTGTATGGTTAAGTGTAACTGAGGCGTAAGATTTTTATTCTTTTATGTTTTATCAATTTACTTGCCTAGAACAAGAGTGACAATGAGAGTGATTAAGTGCTAAGTAAACTATGGTCTAATCTAGCCTAACACAAGTAACCATTCCCACTTCCTAGACATATCCTAAACTTTGTGTAAACACTGCTAGGTTGTTAAACACTAACCATTTCTGAGCTACCAAGTGTCACACATATGTTCAAAGGGGGTCATTCTTGTGTTTTTTAATGAGTTTCTGAATTGATCAAAATTAGTTACTACATGAATAACATTAATGTAAACTACATGAAATCACAATATATATAAATACATAAAGAAAGTCTCAAGTGCTGCAAGAATGAATCAAAGATCTTGTATTTATTGCCAACACAATGGTGTGTTCAAGTACATCAATGCTTGAACAAAGATCTGATCACACTTAGACCTCCTACTATGGGAATTTGGAAAATATTCTAACTCTCAAATGAATAAACTACAAGAGTTTCACTACATGACTACCAAAAACTACCCTCAATCATGCACTAGGGGGCTATATTTATAGACCCAGGAATAACCTTGTGATATTGAATGCATGATATCACATCTTGGGCCACGATATCACGTACCCAATATTGTGTACTCGATATCATGATTGCTCCGATATCGAAGCATATGAAAAACATGATTCATCAACTTTCATAAATTAATGTTTTGATGTTAGCTTCTTAGTTCAACCTTTTTGTTTATTAGAAAAAATTTTAAAAATTTTTTGTAGAAAACCCAAATTTTGTGATCCCCATGTCTATAACAATCAAAAACATCGATGGCTAGAACAATGAGGTCCATGGGCACATCACCTAATCCCTAAAACACCATAAAATTTCAGGACCCTGATGCTTCAGTAGAGTCTTGAAATTTGGGCAAGGATTTCCTCAAGTGCAGCATCACGATAGATCATCCAGATGATGTAGGCACTTAAGGTAGGTCGTACAGTATGACAAGTTTTCTATCGCCCTGGCTAACAAGCCTGTTGAACTCATCAGGTAGCTTGGTACTTGACCTACCTGATGATCTACCTAGACACCATGTTAGGAGCTACTGAAAATGTTCAAGATGAGCTAAATAGTTTGGAAAGTTTTCTAACTAAAGAAACCTACTACACTACACTATGATGCACAGCGTAGCAGGCCTCGAGAAGACTGAACATGTACCAAAGATGCACTTTGACAATGACTCAGCCCTCTAGAGAATCTACCCTACTTCATCCTTGATGCACAAGAAAAGTGACATAGCAAAACTCTGGCAAATTTCATTGGAGGTCCTCTTCACTTAAGTGCTACGTTGTGCTACGCTACACAGCGTAGCAGGGATATACTCCTGCAATACTCCCACTTAGATGACTCTAATGGAGTGGGCACATTTTCCCAGGTTTCAACCAATGAACAAGTTTGCTCCCTGGACACACTAGGACATAACTGACGTCCCACGATAAAATGTTTACAAGATTAAGTCAGAATCCAAGCCAAGTTGGGTGTTACGCTATGCTACAATATGTAGCATAGCATAGCATAGAAAGGATAGAACACACAAAGGCCCTCTGCCAAGTGGTTTCGGCAAGAAGATTTCATTTGGCCATATTTTGGCCTCCAATACTGGCTGTCCTGCTTTGCCCTCAAGTTCCAAGCATGGTTTCTTAATAAAGCATTGCAAAACCAAGCAAGGATGCATGTCATATTAGCTACTATGCTGCGCTACGCTACACAGTGTAGCAAGGATGCAAAACACCAAAGTGTCCCAAAGATGAACTCAGCAAGTCCCAAGACCTTTCAACATGAAATACATGGTTGTAGTCACTTACCTAGCCAGGCCTTAGATAGGTATTTTTAGCTTATATGCAAGATTTTGTTTAAGGTCGGTAGCTACACTACGTAGCGTAACATAGCGTAGCATGCGGGTATTTATGCTACATATGATGGAGAGCGTAAACAATGTAACACTTGTGTAGCAGCCTCAAGAAATCTTTAGTTAGCTACAGAACTAGTTAGCAATGATTATTCTAGTCTTGGCACCTCTCCAACAGGAGAAATCAGCAAGTTTTCCTTGTTTTGCACCCCCTAATCATCCCCAAAGTTGTCCCTACGCTTGACCCTACTCGTAAGAGTAGGGAAGATGTAGTCCTAGAGCACAGGCTCCACTTTGCATTTACTGATTGGTAGTTTTCTTTGCAAAAAATATAGTAGCTCACTAGACTTTAGCACATGTAGCACGAACGGTATGGTCACAGCATAGCAGTACAGCACAATCACATCTGCACTTTGTGGGACCCAGGACATGTGGCACCCAAACCATGTTTCTCTCCCACATCTAACTCTATAAATACCCCAGTGAACAATGTGCAAGGGGTTGGCTTTTGGGAGCATTCTAGCGGGGTTGGCTTTTGGCATTGTTGGCTTGGAGCATTTAATCAGCTTTTGGCATTGTTGGCTTTTGGAAATTACTTCTCTGGCAGTTGGCTTCTTGGTTGAGATCCTGGCATTTTGGTTCCCTTGTGATCAGCTTTAGTAAGAAGACTGGTAGGCATAGGGTCCCTATTAGCAAGCTATTGATAATAGTTTGAGGAACTGTGACCATATTGCTTCGTTGCAAGTTGTGCTTATTCCCACCACCATCTGTTGTACATCTCCTTCATTTCAACAAAGATCAAATCCCCGATCTTGGCGTAGTGCACCTTCTTACCTAAACTTGTTTCATTTTGTTTTGTTATTTTTATGATTTGCATTATTTTCAATCAATTCAGGTTCATCGCTTATCACTCAATGTGAATATTATAGCCTTAAAACCAACATTTATGATCTTTTGCCAGAGCCGATACCGCTTAAGTCTCTGTCTAATCGACTAGACCTTTTAGGGCACCCTGCATCCATTTACATTTAGCATGGCCCTCGCACGGATCTAGGGTTAGGTTGTACACCTAGTGACCTCTCAGTGTTCCAACCATCAACATTTTCGGTCACTATAGTTTTTGGTGCTAGAAGGAGGGCCCTTCTTTGCCTTTTCTTTCTGCGTATCACAGGTAATCCTGTGTGCTGTCTATATCCCATCACCTACTAGTGTAGATGTAACACCATTGTGGTTGTCTATGCACCATGTGGTGTAGATCGGTTGCAATGATGGTTCCTTTGGAACCTAGTAGGACTAAAGCCTCCAACTGATTTCTCACCTTACCGTGTTTACCCTGTTTATTGCCCCACACTACCTGCACCTCGTGCAACATAGCAAACTGCCTAGTGTAGCACTCCTACTTAGCATAATAGGTGTCTCCCTAGTGCATCCAGTTGCATTTTTTTATTTTCTCTCTTTTACAATTTTCACATTATGATGAAAGATGATTCCTACAACCACTATTGCCACCACCTTGAATCTAGAGGTTCCCTACTCAGTCCAAAATGTAACAGGTCCCGAGCGGCTGCTTAGCCCGATGCTAGCGCCACGCGAAATCCTTAGATTGTGGCACTTGTCACCAGAGAGCTTGGCGCAAGACGTAGAGCAATATGACTTCCTCTACGTAAAAGTCCAAGTGAATCTACCCTTGCCTTCACCAAAATAGGAGGGAGTTCATCCCTACCCTAACATCGTCATCCCATTGACTGAACAATATCAATGGGTCCTAGACTAGTTGATGCGAGTTAGTAGGTCCAAGGATCGAGACATAGCGTCCCACTATGACGAAGTGTTCCAAGACGGATAGGAAGACTTGGACTCCCACTCTAAGGGTGGTGGCCAAACCTATGCTATAGTCATCCTTCCTATCGTTGTCTTTCATCCTAACCCACTCTTTGCTTCTGCCCCCCTTGTAGTTACCGCAACCTTGTCACAATCTACACCTTTGTCAGCCATGTCCAGTCATCTCGTACCTTCTATGTACTAGCAAGGGGGCCCTTCAGCTTCATTCCCAGTCACCCTTCCTTCTCAATCTGCCCCATCAGTGTACCCATCATCAGTCACGACTACGCTACCATATGTTCACACTTTGCCCATGTCTCAATCGCATGCGAGCTTCGCTTCTGGTCCTTGATCTGCACCTGTCCCACCATCGGTGGCTAACCCAGTCTCAATTATGTGGTGGGCGCCAACCCCTTCCTTACCTATGGCACAGCCCTCTCAAGTATCATACTATGTGCAACCCCAAGCACACAAACTTCCACACGTAGTACAACCTAGCGTAGGGCTATGGGCCATCTCGCCAATCAGGCAACCTATCAACCCCACAGCCCCACCAACGGTCACCACATCAATGGCACCACCCACTAGGTGGTGGACGGCCCAAGCACCACCATTCATAGGAGTGGCATCAACAGCATCCCCCATGGGCTAGGCTGCTGCCCCTACACCACGACCCCCATTAGCGCATATGATGGCTGCTCAAGCAGCCTCACAATCATCTGCAACATCACTAGGTCTAGATCAAACTTTTTAACTTATCTAGACCCTCACTGAGGAAATCAAACACCTCAAAGCCATTGGTTCTAACATGGTACAAGTCATGGACTTTTATCATGATGATCCCATCAGTTTAGTTGTGCCCATGCTTATGTGACCCCCTAGGGTGCCACTCCCCCAATTTATGAAATACAATAGGGAGGACAATCTCAACACACATTTGATAACATTTAGGTCTGAATCTCTGTAGTTGCAGCAATGGCCCCACATTATCATTTGTGTCTTTGCAATGTTCTTAATAGGTAAGGCTTTAGACTGGTACCATGTGCTCCCATGTGTCTCCATCTCAACTTTGGAGGAGCTGCTGAGTTAGTTTGTGACCCGTTTCAAGTATAACTTGAAACCAGAGGTCACACTGGACCAGCTGATGAGCATCAAGCAAGACCCATTGGAGTTTGTGCAAAGATTCATACAACGGTGGAGTGCCACCTTGAATGAAATACGTGAGCCTATCACTGAGGCCCACCTGTTGGCTATCTTCAAGGTGGCAGTAAATGATTTTATCAAGTTAAAGCTTTACTACTTAGCCCCGCACTCCCTTAGTCAAGCTTTCGCTTAGACCAATAGCATCCAAGATGCAATCAAGGCCAGAAAAGACCCAGCTTATGTCACGTATAAAAATGCACACCTAAAGAAAGACAAAGAGAAGGACAAGGTCGCAACAGCCACAGTCGCCACAGTGGCTAACGATGTCAAACCTAACAACAACAATAACAAAAAGGTGCCCACGGTACCTACTAATGCCACATCTAGCTCAACTAATGTTGGTCAATCCCAAAAATCAGTGCCTAAGGCATCAACCTAGCCTAAACCCAACTTTGAGCACAATGATTGCTCTAAATACACTGCATTACCTGTCAAGCCTTCAGAACTTTTGAAGCAACTATTGGGAGCTGGGTACATGCAGCACAAATGGATGTCAAAGGAAGAAATTAAATGACATAAACGGTATTGCCAATTTCATAGGAACCCCTCCTTGGCTATGCCCAATGAGCCGTTAGTTCCTAAGAACTTTAGGCTCAAACATTTTTGTGACTATCACCAACTGTGTGGTTACGATACGAACTACTGTCTAGTGTTGAAAGATGATATCCAATGCATGATCGATCAAGGTAAGCTGATCCTATAGGAAAGTAGTCCTGTTCACCCTAAAAACCACTCCATGCACATTTACAAGGATCCCCTAAATGCCAATAGCGTGGGGTACACAAGTAATGTTATTTGCATTGATGGCAACCCAGAACCACCACAACAACCATTCATGGTGCATGTCCCTCCTCGAAATGCAGCAACCCCAACAACAACAAAAACGAGCCAGTGACAACCATTTGTCCTCAAGGTCCCTCCTCAGACATCCGCCCCTGTATCCTTTATGCTCAGAATTGCACCGTCTACACCAACACCATAGGCACCATTCATTATTAAGGTGCCAAAACAAACAAGCGCTTCTACCATGTAGAGCCAAGCAATGAAAGCAGCACCCCAGCCTCCCCGTTCAAAAAAATGGGAAGAGTGTTTGGTGGACAAGATGGCTAGGGAACGTACCACCTAAGGTCCCCCCAACCCTACCCCCTTGTCCTCGATTCCCATGGCCCCCTCATTGTCAACAACCGATAATGCCACACAGAAGTAATCACCACTGTCCTGCCCAAGAAAGCATAGTCCTCAACCTAAAGCAACCCCTCCTCAAGAGATTCGTCTCCTAGGACAAATGGAGGAGGAAAAGGGTGAAAAACAAGATGGTGAGTAGGATCTTTTCTATGCCATCACCTACATTAAAAAGACTCTGAAATAGAAAAATACAACTTTGAGCCTGTATGACTTGGTGATGACATCCACTGCACACCGCAAAGTCATGGTTTGCATGTTAATGTCTATACTAGTTGACGAAAACATGCTGGCAAAGGAGAAAGCGATACAAACTATCATGCTTTCCTCTATGGTTGAAGAACCACAGCCAGCCCAGTTAACATTCCATGATGAGTCCATTAAGGATGACCTTGAAAAGGGTTAGGTAACAATGGCACCTATGTTCATCATAATTCAAGTCAGTCAGTACAAGATCTGAAGGGTACATGTTGATGACGGGACCGCTACTAATGTCATCCCCTTTCCCATACTAGAAAAATTGGGCTTGGTCGATCAAATCAAGCCCACAACAGAATCTTGCTTAAAATCATTTAACGAGGCGCATGTGCTAGTAAAAGGAACTATACATATCAACTTTGTTGTAGGGGACCAGTTCCCCACAAGTGTGTTGTTCATAGTGGTAGAGGAAATGCCTGGGTTCAACCTAATCCTGGGGAGGTCATGGTTGGCCTAGTTGAGGATCATTTCCTTACCAATACATCAAGAAATCCACTTACCCTACGCAAGAGGGGAAGTGGTAATCCACGACGATGAAGTGGCTCCCCAAGCCATAAACAATGTAGGAATGGAGCAAGNCCCACGATGGCTTAGGAAGCAATTGTGAGAATGATTATTGTTCGCATTAGCGTAACTACTCCACTACTTGGACCATAATTACTGCTTGCATTAATGTTACAATCACTATTTACATTATTTTCTTTGTATTCATTGTCTACGCTAGCGTCCTCTTCATTGTTTACATTGTTTACATTATGTCCATTTTTGCATCACTAAACAACCCGCTAAGGCCTAAAACTAGCAATTTTTTTGTTATTATTATCACCTTACATAAGGCTTGAAATAGCCTAAAATTAGCAATGGCCCAAAATGGCCTAAAACTAGCCACAACTCGGAATGGCCTTAAACTACTCGTTGTGGCCCACCAAGAACTAAAACTAGCAACTTTACTACCCTGAAGCAATTTCAAAAAACATTGACAAAAAAATTAAAAAAATAATAATAAATGAAACACATTAACTAAAATGAAATAAATTATTTCACATTCATTCTTCACTCAATGTTAATTAATAATGTTTACAAATCAATCAGATTCAAAGCAAGAAATAAAATTTTCGATCGCCACACTATGGGTCTTCGTTTCCATCACCATCTCCTATCCCACTGGGTCTCGCATCTTCATTAGGATTATACACAAAGAAGAAAATAAAGTAGTGAGTCAAAATACAGTAAAGGCTCCTACGAAATAAACCATAACATAACAAAAGGTGACTAACCCAAGATGGTCCCATGTCCATTTCAAGGGGCATCCGATCCATACTGGCTATGAGACGTCGCAAAATCTCCACCTCAGTGAGGTTGTCCCAATTCCCATCTCCTAGATCATGCTTGTTGCAACCTTCCCCTTTTCCATGGCTATCCATCTAGGTGGTCCTAGGGAAAAGGTGGTAGTGGTGGTCTCCCTGGTAGGTAGGGTCACCTCCCTTTCAAGAGACTCACTTACAGGTCCCACATCTTCATTAGGATTCTGCACAAAGCAGAAAATAAAGCAGTGAGTCAAACTATAGTAAAGGCTCTTACAAAATAAACCATAACATAACAAAAGGTGACTAACCCAGGATGGTTCCATGTCCATTTCGGGGGGCATCCAATCCATGCCGGCCATGAGACATCACAAAATCTCCACCTCAGTGAGGTTGCCCCAATTCCCCTCTCCTAGATCATGCTTGCTGCAACCTTCTCCTTTTCCATGGCTATCCATCTGGGTGGTCCTAGGGAAAAGGTGGTAGTGGTGGTCTTCTCGGTAGGTAGGGTCACCTCCCTTTCAAGAGACTCACTTACCATCACCTATTGCATGAACCTCTCATATGCACCAGAAGCACCAATGACATCAAGAAATAGCCTAAGGGTACACGATTCAATAGCAGCATACTGGTACTACTTACGATAGGTGGCACTTTCTGTCTTATACATATGTTTATGGTTCTTCTATGCCTACCCCCATTTGTAAACCTTTGTACTGTAGTCTTTCCAGTCTTGGTTCTTCTGTGCTAGGAGGTCCATTTGCATGCACTATTCAATAATTTTGTGACTAGCCTCATTATTGTTCTATATGATTGTCCAGTATCTGGCATAGTCAATCACAACTGTACACCAACTGCCATCATGGGTGTCATAGGCCAATAGAAACTCATTTCTGGATCAGAGATCCTCCACCTCTACAGTTAGGTTAGTCCTCTCTTTCTCGAGTTTCTGTACCCTCTTCAGAGGTCTCTGTTCACGTGCCTACACTCCCATAAGAAGCATGCTGAGTACAACACACATTTACTCGCTTTATCGTAAATGTGGAGAGGTACCTTAGTCACCTCTGATGGAAGTTCAGGCATGGCGTCGACCTCAATGACCTGCCGAGGTTCCCACTTGAGGCAGGAGGCTACCATGTATGGAAGAGTGTTAGTCATAGTGATACATAAAAAATAAATAAATAAAGTAACAATGGTAAATGCCTAGCTTAGCAATTGTAGCATATCGATCTTGGGATCAATCTGCTTCAAGCGATCAATCATATCATCAACAATCCCCTCCATGAAGGCAAACTTGTCGGGGGTCTCAGTCTAGGGTCGGAGATGGATTGAGGAAGAAGGGTCAGTGGCATCAATAGTGGTGTCCGCTACACAATAAAACATATTAGCCATGGTAGAGAGGATAACAAAAGAGCTGATGAAAAATGACATGACAGTGTAAAGCTGCTACCCAGCAAACCCTTAGGGGTGATAGTGAGGGGAACGCCCATCGAGAAACTGTCAAGCAATCTATCAAACTCATCTGTGTCCAATTATAGTCCCTCTATTTCCAGCTGACCCAAAAGTGTGGTGGCATCCTTGACACTCATCTACCCTTTGGGCATGGAAGCACACTCTGCAAAAGGGTCATTAGTAAGGGCCCCTTCTTCTACAATCGGAGCCTCTTCCTCCTCCTCTTCAACAGGCGCCCCTGCTTCAGGGGCCAAAACTTCTTCCACTTCCTTTTATTTTTCTTCTGATAAAACATGATCGCAGTTAGCAAGATATGCCAACTTGAAACAAGTGCTACGCTACGTGACACTAAGTAGCGTAACATAGCATAACAAGTGTTATGCTAATAAAACTAGTTCAGCATACTTACCAACTGGAGGTTGCACCTTGCAAACTTTGATCCGCAGCTTCTTCCCCCTCTCTTCATTTGTGCAGGGAGTCTCTTCAATGGGACAAGACTTCTTATGTTGTAGCCTGGTCTTTACAATCTCTGCAATGACGTGTTCCCCCCTTAACACATTGCTTGTGTTGATGGGGGTGCCTGTCCCACGCTGTCCCGACCATGAAAGGGATGTGCCACTCGATCCCTTGTCGTTATTGAAAGTGATTCCCTGATAGCTTCCGAGGGCTCTTGGGATCGGGTGGTGCAGAAAACCTAGTAGATCCATGGCCTCGATATCTGGTTACAATCTTGCAGTACCTAGGCACCATTCTCACGGACTACCAGAAATTTTGCAAAGCATCAAAGGCAAGGTACAAAGAAGGCATAATGCACATTGAAATGGGACTCAAGCTTCTCGCAAAGCTTGACCATTTCAGCACACAAACCTTCAGAAAGATACCAGACCCAGTTGTAACAGGTCCCCTCTTCCATGACCTCCCTCATTATCCAAGCCTACTCCACTCTAAGTATTTTTCCTTGGGAGAGTAGCTTAGGAAAAGCATAGGCACAAAAGATGGGGTAAATCATGTAGGCCACCGCCAGCTTGACCTTGTGAATATAAATTCCTTGTCAATCCTTAGCTATCCCCAGCCATTCATCAATGTCCCCCTAATGGTTTGTATCTTTCTTAGATTGTTCTTCTATAGGGAGACCATCAGAAAGGACACTGAAAAGGTCTACAAATAGTTGTTCATTAATTTCAAACACCACCCACACATTATGAACACGTGCATAGAAGCGGTCAACCTTCTCGGTGAAGGAATTAGCTAGGGAAAGCATTTCTATAGCTAGGACATTTGGGTTTATAGCCAGAAATAAGTCCATGAGCCCTACCTCTTGAATTTTATAAAAAATGGTGGCTAGGATCCCATGGTAGAGCCAACGCTGTGTCTCCTCCACCTCTCCATACTTGAAGAAGAGGTTGGTATCTGAAACACCACAAAATCTTGAGCTTAGTACTTCTTCAACAAGAATTGAGGTAAGATCATGATACCCCCCATCATGACTAAAGCTTGACGGCCTCATAGACAGCTTCCAATGGAGTCGAACTGAGCAAGAAGTGGTTCCCCAAGACCCACAAAAGACTACAGCAACATCTGGCGTCGAACCCGGCAAAATTTTGAGCCCGAAATACCTGGTTTTCACTAGGTATGCATCCTGTACGCCCAGCATGCATGCCTGGCATGTACGCCCAGCATCCCATCTCAAATCTGAATTTAATGCCCAAACTTGTACAAAAGCCCAGATTTTTTACGAGGTCAGGGTTCGAAAATTAGCAGAATCTTGGCAAAAATTTGGACAACCCACACTGAGAACATCTGTAACACCCATCCTGTACGTTGGACTTGGACCCTGCACGCTGAGCATACAGCCTCCACGTTGTGCCTAAAGTCTGAACCAGCACACTATCACACCTTTGCATCCACTGGGGCTCTTCGTCTACCTTGTGTCAGTTTCACAGCTGCGTCTAGACCGGTGCCTTGTAATTTTCATTATGCAATAATATTGTTGTATTTTCGGCCAAGATTTGTTACAGTTTTCGTTTGTATTTCTTTATCTCTTGTTTACATTCCTGCATGCTGATTTACATTTTCACACCGTTTATGTATAACCCAACATATCGTACATTAGTGTATGTTTGGGGAAATCCTTGTCTGATCCGTGTGCAGACCACCCAAGGTACTCTACTTTGTCAATTCCAGCTCGCCCTCAAGCGAAGGTAGGGTCTTTTGTGCCTATTTGTAGATCTCTCGACGTATATTTCATTCCGGCTATGCACCAAAAATTTCAGACAGTACAAAAAATAGTGCTAGAAGGAGGGCCTGAAACTGCTTAAATTTAATCTAATCTCATACGCCCATCCCCTGTGCTTCTGATCTACTATCCTATTTTCTCACATTTACATTGCGTCAACATTAAACCTGATTATGAGCCTCCCAAGTTTGCACCTTATTCTGCAACGTTCCCAACGTCCAATCGCTGCCCAACTTACCTGAACCAGTAGACTTTGTCTACACGCTGCCTAGTTCCTACACGCTGTAGACCTTGTCTACACGCTACCCAGTTCCTACACACTATGGACTTTGTCTACACGCTGCCTAGTTTCTACACGTTGTGGACTCTGTCTACACGCTACCTAGTTCCTGCACGCTATAGACTCTGTCTTGCATGCTATGGACTCTGTCTACACGCTACCCGGTTCCTTCATGCTGTAGACTCTATCTACATGCTACTTAGTTTCTGCACGTTGTAGACCCTGTCTACACGCTGCTCGGTTTCTACACGCTGTAGACCCTGTCTACACACTGCCCAGTTCCTACACACTGTAGACCCTGTCTACATGCTGCCCAGTTCCTACACGCTGTGGACTCTATCTACACGCTGCCTGGTTTCTGCATGATGTAGACTCTGTCTACACGCTGCATGATGTCTTGCGCGCTCATCACTCTATGTGTATGCTTACTGTTGCAACCTGCACGTCATGAGCTTAGTTCACATACTGTGATCAGTCCCTTCACACTAACAACAGTGCCTGTACGTTGTATGCCGAGCACGTTGTTCATACTTTTCCACTTAACCAAATTTTCTTCTACATACGCTTCTTATGTTCAGGACCTTTTTATCATGAATATCGCCAATACCAACATTTCAACCAAGCCCATTACAGATACCATTGGCCCCATGACCATCCCACTACCCGCAGTGCAACCCACGGTGGGACCTCACCGGTCTCTCAGACTGCAAGGGAGAAATTCATCATTTAATGTTATCACACAAGAACAATATAATTTTATATGCGTAAAAATCCAAGCTGGCCTAGTTGTGGATCAAACTAAAATGGAGGCTAAGAGACAATATGAACTGTTTCATAGGGGAGGACATAAGTTCATCCCTTCCCCCTATGACATCATCCCTCTTCCAGAGCACTACTTTGAACTTATCTCACAGCTCCTCCTAGCCAGGAATCAATCTTTAGACTAGTCTATGGCAAATCCTCAATTGGAAGAGGAGGATGACTTTGCAGCTCAATCTGAACATGAAGATTCATACCATACCCTCAGCCACAAACTTACACGAATCCGTTGTTTCACCCATTCACGGGGGAAACTACGTCCCTCCAGTCATTTAAAATCACCCAAGCACATGTGCCTCAATAAGAAGGATCCATGCTTATTCCCACTCCCCAAGTCACCGATGCCCAACCCAATATACCCCTCACCACTATTCCTCCCATTACCACATTGTCCCCTCTCTTGCAAATACAACCCCAACAACAGCCCCCGCAAACCAATGTAGGAGCAACCTTCCCACCCCAAGTGATCGGGATGCCATATGTGATACCTGCTTCTACATCTATGCACTATATACCATAAATCCAAACCCAAAGAACACCCTTCATCACTTCAACTCAACAAGTTCAGGGCGTTCCCTCACATATCATGATTGGACAGTGGGCTGGGACTCGTACACAAGCACATCAACCCCCTAACTACAACATACCACCTCCTACAATTCCACCCATGAACATCCCTCAAGTACAGCAACAACAACAACAACAACCCTTTCCTTACAGTATGCCACCCTTAGTAGCACCTACCATGAATATTCCACAAGCGTAACCTCCAACCACTCAAATTTCCTCTTTCCCGCCCACCATATAACAATCTAACTTGTATACTACACAACATAATCAATCTGCCATATCACCTAGTGCCCAAGATTGGGCTAACGCCAAAAAATTGATGCAAGAGCTAACTGATGAGGTCAAGCGCCTCAAAACAGCTATCGACAAAGAGCTTAAGATAGTGGATTTCTATCAAGATGACCCCATCAGCTCTTCGGTTCCACCTCTAATGTTACCTAAGGGTGTTTCCTTACCCATGTTAACTAAATACAATGGGGAGACAAACCCTAACTCCCATCTTATAATGTTTAGATTAGAATGCGTGTTACTTCAGGCGTGGCCACATGCCATCTTGCGAGTGTTCCCCATGTCCCTCACAGGGAAAGCACTTGACTGGTATCAAGCATTGCCCCGAAATTCCATATCCTCTTTAGAAAATCTATTACACCATTTCGTTACCAGGTTCAAGTATAACTTGAAGCCTAAAGCAACACTTGATAGCCTCATACAGGTCAAGCAAGCACCACTTGAACCTGTTTAAAAATTTATTCAACGATGGAGTGCTACCCTCAATGAGCTACATGAGCCAATCCTGGAGACTTATCTCCTCACTATTCTAAAGGGTGCCGTTAACGATTATGTGAAGTCCAAATTATACTATCTTAACACACTCACTCTTAGCCAAGCATTTGTACAAATAAAGAACATAGAAGAGGTAGCCCAAAATAGCCATGACCCCACCTATTCAGCCTTTAAAAACCAACATAATAAGAAAGACAAAGAAAAGGCTAAGGCAACTATAGCAGCAGTAGCAGAAACACAACGAACGAGTATGGGACAACAAGGAAAACTGCCTACTTCCCCTACTAACTATGCTAGACCTACTCCTGCTACTGCACCCGAACCATCCACATCATAAAATCCTACGCCAGATCGTGCAAGAAACTTTGAGAAGAGAGACCCCTCTCAATACATGCCATTGCCCATGAAACAATTATTTGACCAACTCTTGAAGGCCGGGCTAATGAAACATAAACAATTATCCCCCACAGCAATCCAAAGACATGATCGATTCTGTCAGTTGGTCGAGAACCCAAGCTTGGCAATGCCAGATGAGCCCCCAGTTCCAAGAGGCTTTAGAATAGACCACTTTTGTGATTATCATCAACGCAAAGGACATGGCACTGACTACTGTTTCACCCTGAAACAAGATATTCAACGGATGATCGACGGAGGTGAGATCACTTTTGATGAAGCCAACCCAGTCAAACCACAAAACCAGGCCATGGGCATATATAAGGATACGTAATTAACATTATCTACTTAGACAGTGAACAAGAAGCACATAGGATTAATACCATTTACTCATATAATGAACAGAAAATACCTAAGAGACCATTTGTAGTTCGTATTCCTCCTATAGCACAAACGCCCACACCTCAATCATCATACTCTGCATGTAACCTGCCTACCCCGCAAAGACCCTATATCATCCAAGTACCCCCCGCGGTGGTAGCCTCTACCATACCACCAAAACTGTATGTGGTACGTGTACCTCCCACTGCTACCACCGCAAATACGCAACCTTCTACCTGGCCCGCTTCCTATGTAGTCCAGGTGCCACCTGTAGTTGCAACTACGGAGGTATAACCCCTAGCTAGACCAACTCCATATGTTGTCACGATACCTGAACATCCTAATAACAACCAACCTTCCACCCCGCAAACACAAAATAAATCGACCTCGTATGTTGTTAGGGTGCCTAGACAACTTGACTCTCAACCACCTTCAACCGTCCAATCGCAACCCCATCCTACTCCATATGTCATACGGGTTCCAAAGCAACCAAATGTGTAGAAGCCAAATGTTCCCCTGCACCACATGCAGGAACGCCTAGCAGACAGGCTCACATGGGAACGATTGGAGAAAGAATGTCAACAGCTTGCCTTAGGACCCCCCCAAGCCTACTCCATTAAGTGCAGTACCCATGGCATCACCTACTAATGAATCAAACATGAGCTATAAGGGAGAATCATTGAGAATACATGATGCATCCAAATCAAAAGTTACGGAAGAAAACGTCAAACCAGCTACACATGAGATAAAACTGTTGGGCCCGATGGACCAGGTAACCACTAACAAGAATACGCCTAATAGTAGAGATCTGGCAACAGCCCTAACGCAAGTTACGCAAGCACTTAAATAGAAAAACACTTCATTAAGCCTATATGACCTGATATTAACTTCTCAAACTCATCGCAAGGCCCTAGTACACAAGTTAACATCAATCCCAGTAAGCAAAAACTTACCCACAGATGAGCCTTCCATACATGCGGTACTGTCTAAACAACAAGGATCCAAACCCAAATCGTTAGGCTTTCACCCCGAAAACATTAAGATTGACGAGAAAATTGGAGACGTCACCCACAAACCCATGTTTATAACCATATGAGTTAATCACTTCAAGATATATCGGGTACATGTAGATGATGGAGTGGCCACAAATGTGGTGCCTTACCCAGTCATTGAATAGTTAGGGCTTACAGACTTAACTAAACCAACATCTACCACATGTTTAAAATCATTTAGTGGATCACACATAGTAGTAAAAGGCACCATAAGTCTGGACTTTATAGCAGGGGATCGATTCCCCACATCTGCTAACTTTGTTGTCATCGACGAAATGCCAAGGTTCAACTTAATATTAGGAAGACCCTAGTTGGCCCAACTCAAAGTAGTCTCTTCCCCCATACACCAAGAGATCCACCTACCTTATGAAGGTGGTGAAATCATTATACATGGGGAGACTGCTACACCTACCATCGTGTCACATACAGATACAAACCAAGGCTCGGAGGTTACGTTTGAAGAACCTAAATAGGATGACATAAATGAAGAACAAAGTTGCACGCAACCAATAAACAATGATCCATTAGACGTAAATGAAACTTTACTTAACATAGAAACACCCAGGCTTGAAAATCTACATAAATTGCCTAACCTAGAAACTACACCAAACATTGAAACTACTATATATACGGAAACACTAGAAGACACCAACATAGAGCCTATTCCATCAGACGTCCCTTGGGCCGAGTTACCGTTCAACGTAATCAACGAAGGGAACGCTGAGTACAAAATCACACCTATCAGTGTCACTCCTAACATTAAATTAAGAAAAATCAAAAAATTGCTAAACCACTAACTACATGCTTCGTCCAAAATGACGTTAAACTACCACATGTCCGCAATGACATAAAACTAGCCACAGCCAGAAACGGCAAGTTTACTAAGGAACCCACCAGTATCACTTGAAACTTCCCTTGTTTACATATAGCTCGAAATGGCCTTAAACTAGTACATGGGGCTCGGAATGACTTTAAACTAGAACATCGAGACTACAATCCGTCATGACTTTAAACTGACACACATGTGCCCATGGCCCAAAATGGCCTTAAACTAGAGCATTTTCTTACATTTCTTTTCTCTCAATTCAAGTTTACAGTTTGAATTTATGTTTATCCTGTTGCGTTGTTGCTTTATCAGCCATAGTTTTCCTTCATATTCCCCTTTTTACATGATTATGCTCCTACTTCTGTTCCTACTTCTGTTTGCGACTCATGTAAAAACATGAGCAATGATAATACCAAATTGAAAACTAAGCATCAGGGTCAGGAGGGGTGTCCCCCTCAGACTCCTTGGCACCATGGGTCCCTGCTCCACTGGGGCCACCTTCTTGACCATCATCATCGCCCTGACCCTATGAAAAGGTAAAATAAAAAAATTAACACAAAAAAGAAAAGAGAAGAATTACAAAAGTTATTTAATAAACAAAATTCATAAGTTTAAACGACTTACTGAAGAAGATCCTCCCAGACCGAATTCCAACCAACAAAGGATTTCTTCTTCAGAGACACTTGCCCAGTCAGTCCCATCAAGGCCCAGATCAACGTTGGCCAAAGATTTCCCTTTGTCCACCATGGACCAAGTGGAACGTTTCAGAGGAAACTCCCCCACAAAAACCTCCCCAGAAGCTATGGTGATTACCCTCTTGGGCGATTCCATCTCCACCACAGTATGCTTAGCAAATGCATCAAATGAAGAGCGTAGGCTTAAATCCTCAACACTCATCTCCAGCTAACACTTCTCTATATATACCTCCTTTAACGATTTTTTATAATGATACTTATGGGTCTTTTCATCTTGACCCCATTTTCGCACCTTAGAAGCGAAATCCTTCCAATCCTGACATTTGAGGTTCAGTAAATCTATTTGTGCCTTACGCTCTGCTAGCTCCCGAGTCATTAATACTTGGTGATTCAATAAATTCCAATATCTATTATAAGTAATCTCGGAAGTTCAGCAAGAACGATCACCTATTAACCTTGCCGAGGAAAACTCATAGTGCGATTTGAGATCATCCCATTCCGCTGATAGCTTGGAAATCTCTTTTTCTCTCGCCTAAATCTGCAACCATAGCCTCTCGATGGAGCGCCTACAGATCCAAAGAGACTTGGCATTCTACACAACGCATTCGGCCACTTCATCATAGATCTGTTGGGGTACTTGCTCAATCTCTAGTGGTAGTGCAGGCAAACTATCAATACACGTAGCCTCAGATGGATCCCACCTCGTCTTAGTCCCTATCCACGTGAGACGAACATGCATTAGACATTGGACAGTGGAAACAGATGTGAAAAATTGAAGGATTTGAAATGCTTAAAATATATGTACCTATGTCAGGATGAGCTTGCTGGATGTGATCAACTACTACATCAACAACACCAGTTATAAAATCCATTTTACTTGGCATTTCGATCCAAGTAAATGGTTCATGTGTAGGAGACACGTTAACTTCAGTGGTCGTTTCTCTGGGAGCCTTCATCATAGGAACTTCTAAATGAACGTTAGGAACTATCCTGGTCTCAACATTTTCACCCTGTAGTAGTAAAAACATAAAATCAAAATTTAGAATAATGGAAAGCACAATTCAAAAGGAAAATAAACATAATAAGGAGAACATACCGAAATCTCTGTCCTCTTCCAGATTTGGAGGATCGCCAAGGTCTAGCCTCCCTCTGAGAAAACCATCCAACATCTCATCGACACCATCCTGATCATCGATGTTACCCTTTTCTATGGTATCTCCCTCCTGATCTTTCATTCCCCCCATCTCGTCTCTGCCAGTTTCATCCCCCTCATTTAAGTTCGTTGAGACCTCTTCCTCCTCGACGATCGGTGCTAACCTCTCTTTTCTTACTTCAGAAGTCAACTCTAGTGACATTCATAGGTTCAACATCAGTTTTGTATAAACAGCCAAAAAGTAAAAATAACGATGATGATAATAAAACAAGGAAAAATCAGTGAATCAAGCTTACCCCGTATAGGCATCTTAAACCGTATACGTTTCACCCTTGGTTCATCTAAAGTTATAGCAACCTCTTTAGGACATTCATGCTTCTGAACTTTTGATTTTGCTTTCCTAATCGTTTCCTGGATCACCTGATCGGCTCTCCTAGTAGTATAAGGCACACTATCTGGTTCCAACCCTACGCTATCACGTGTATGAATTGAATGACCAGATGACCCCTCCATTGTGACAGAAATTGATTCGTCAATCCGCTCAGGAGCATCTTGAGATTTGGCCACCTCAAATAAGTGGCGAATCCACGGGCGAGATAGTTGGTTGTGATCCCTTAAAATGTACTTGTTATCCACGCGAACAACTAAAAATTCAGCCAGCCGGTGCAAGTAATCGGCAAAGAATGCAAAGGTGAAATGGGATTGCGTCTCAAGTTTTGAACGTAACCTCACTATCTCCCCGTGGAAACCTGTAAGTAAAAACTCGGCCCAATTATAACATACCCCAGTCTCCAGAATCATGCACATGATACGCACAGGTTCCACCCCAAAAGTCTTTACTTGAGACAGGGATTTGGGAAATGCCCACACTCTAAACAAGGGATACAACTCATTAAGTTCAGCTACTTTTGACTTTCCCTGCATGGGGAATCCCTTAGCGCCTTTAAGAACGTCCAACCAGTCCTCCAACTCATGCACAACATGGAGCTCTTTCTATGCTCTATTTAAAATCACTTTAGTCCCAGCTGTTGGTACACCAAAGAAGTTTGAGAAAAACTCCACCAATAGATGGAAAACCACTTTGACACCCTTGATGCGGGTGCTATAGTAGGTGACAGATTCATTGAAAGAATCAACGATTCCAATCATCTTTGTCATAGAAACATCAGGGCTCATAGTAGTAAACAAATCCATGAGGCCCGCATCACTCAAACAACTGATGATATGTGGCGGTGCCTTAGTACGTAACCATCACTGTGCATCACTGATTTCCCCAAATTTCATAGACAAAGTGTTCTCAGTCCACCCGGTTGTGATAGTGACTCCACTAGGGGGGACGTCCACTGTATGCAGAAGATAACACCATGTAGTCAATATAACCAATAATGTAGTGGAACAAACAAACTGAGGTGTTGAAAATACCATTACTTACCATTAGTCGATAGATTCAGATCGCTAGAAGCCAAATCAGCATCGCGTGGAAAAACTGGCCCATTATGAGACCAATCCCCATGCAACCACCCCCTAGCCTCACATTGTGCAAGTGCCCTCAAGTACCGTTTGTGAAAATGAACAATATCATCCTTAGTCTGGGCCAACACGGCACCACAGAGAGTGGGGCCTGCCATGAAAGCCTCTAAGGTGGTACGAGCCAAAGCGAGTCTATCATCACCTACACACACTCCCTCTTTATCGAATTGAGGCCTGCAAAGAAACTGCGATCAAAATATAAACCACTACTAAGCAGCAAGGTAAAAATGGTAAATTGAACAACCTTACCTTCCTACTTGGTACACCATTCTAGGAGGGTTCTGGAACAAAGTATGCACACGAGCAGCTAGGAATAGGGTGTTAGTGATGTGGTGAGGGCCATCTGACAATAAGTCCCATACACGCGATAGTGGACGGGTAGATCTAGGTCCTCCAGAGGGACCGTCCTCAATCATGAGCAGTCCCTCATCAATGTCAACCATGAAAGCTGTTACATGGTCTCAAGCATGCTCCGTGCTAACTGTTCACTTAAGTGGGACCATATTACCACGCTGAATCTCTCTAGCATGAAGGGAAGAAACTCGCTAACACCCATTCTGAACCATACGCCATTTTGATCAACGACCATATCAGGAGTAGGTTTGTCAGAATCAATGGGCCCAAACCTCACCGTGTTGAATCAACTAGGTCCATGCTCATGCTATAACATTAGGTTCACGCTTACGCTATTAGATGGGGCTCACGCTGACGCTGAGAGACTAGGTCCACATTCACGCTGCAATTTGGCTCAAGTTCATGCTATCTATGTTAACTGTGGGGTTTACGCTTGCTCCATGTATCTTATACCTTGCTGCGTTGACCACACTACCGACACCTTGGGTATTTTATTCAATTAATATAAAAATTAACCAAAGTACAAAGTACAAGTAAATACATAAAATAGAAGCAAAGATAATGATATACTAGGCTAAATACTACACACATGCAACATTCTCTTGTGAAGAAACTCCTGTTGCCCACATTAAACATTTTAGCGCAAACTCCTCATCTGGCAGTCTCACACTCAATAACGATTACAAGTCATACAATCAATCATAAATGAACAATAATCAGCTCGGTAAGGTCCTAAACTGCCACAATCAGCCCAGTAAGGCCCTAAACTGCCATGCGTCCGGATCCGATGATAAATTATCATCGCATACCTTAATCCAATTTAGATGCATAAATGCATAAACTACTTACATCCAAAAATAACCAACCACCGGATTGACATTGCCCACTTTTTATTGGCAAGAGCAAACGTCATGGATGGCAAGCAATTATTCTTACCACTATCTATCAATGGACTGCACGAAACGATCACATGAGAAATCAACATGGAGTCTATTGATTTAGGCTCAACAACAAATGACATTTTTGTGGCATCAACTCAACAAACGCTAGATTGTTTTGAAACGATGACCAAGACTTTGGACCTAGAAACTAATAGCATCACTGAAGACCCCTTGGCTGAAGTCCCCATTACCGTGCCAGATGGTGAAGTTAAAATCCTGAAACTAAGTACATTGTTAAGCCCGCAACTAGCTAATGATATAGCACAAATGCTTACAGACAACATAAAATCATTCGCTTGGTCTTACACTGACATGCCTGGGTTAGACCCTCGAATAGTCCAGCACAACATTATACTCGATCCAAAATTAAGACCAGTGAAACAAAAAGCACATAACGTTAAGCCTGAGGTAGCGTTGGTAGTCCGTAATGAAATCACCAAACTTTATCAGGCTAGTTTCATTCGGGCTGTTGACTATGCTGACTGGGTATCCAACATGGTCATTGTCCCAAAGAAGAACGGAAGCATTCGGCTATGCATTGACTTTCGGGACCTCAACATTGCAACCATAAAAGATGATTTCCCCCTACCTAGCATTGATCAACTAGTTGACTCGACCGTTGGGCATACATTGTTATCTTTTATGGATGGCTTTTCAGGATATAACCAAATTCGGATTAACCCTAAACATCAACTTAGGATGACCTTCATGACACCATGGGGTACTTTCTGCTACACGATGATGTCATTTGGTCTCAAGAATGTTGGTGGTACATACCAAAGAGCGATGACATTTATCTTTAGTAATTATATATCTTCAACTCGCTCAATGACTATGTGGATGACATCGTGGTTAAATCAAAGACATCAGAACAACACGTACATGATCTTGACTTGGTACTAAAATGTTGTTTAAAATATGAGCTCAGACTTAACCCAAAGAAATGTGTCTTTAGAGTCAAAACAAGCAAAATGCTTGGATTCATAGCCTCGGAAGTAGGGATAAGAGTAGACCCCAATAAGGTCAAGGCCATAACAAACTTAAAACCACTTAGCATCCTTATCAAACTTCTCGGTCTACAAGGTAGATTACAATTCATTAGATGATTCATAGAGAAACTGACAGACAAGTTGAGTCCTATGCAACATCTGTTGCATAAGAACGTCCATTTTGAATGGACTCAATAGTGCCAAGAAGCCTTCGACAACATTAAGACAGCAGTGGCTCAACTACCAACAGTTTATCCTCCACAGAACAATAAACCATTTTACATCTACCTAGCCACTTTAGACTCATCAATCACGTCTATGCTCTACCAGAAACGAGATGATGGAACTAAAGTCCCTGTTTATTACTTAAGCCATGCATTAGTAGCCCATGAGAATAGGTACAATGAGGTGGAGAGGTCATGCTTAGCCCTTGTCTTTTCCTTAAAGAAATGGTGACATTACCTCTTCCAAAACCAAGTCAATATAATCTGCAAGGATAATGTACTCAAAGCCTTCACAGGAAACATTTACGAGTCAAGTAGAATAGCTCGTTGAAAATCCATGATAGCTGAGTTTGGCCTACACTACATAGTGCAATCATCAGTTAAGGGTCAAGCCATAGCAAATCAAATGACTGAATCACCAACGCACGATCAAGCAATGATAGAGCCAGAATTCCCTGATGAAAATGTGAGTGTAATAGACATAGTACCCAATGACTACGATGCCATTTTGAACTTTGATGAAGCATCCACCTCTCGAGGGGGAAGTGTTGCCATCTTCATCACCTATCCCTCCAGGGAGATTTGACCCTTTGCTTATCATTTCGACTTTCACTGTACCAACAACATAGCAGAGTACGAAGGTCTCCTTAGAGGTCTCATGGCAGCACTAGCTTCAGACATTACACAACTGGTAGTCAGAGGTGACTCACAATTAGTTCTAAATCAAGTTACAGATGTTTATGCATGCAAAGCGCAACACTTACGACCATATTGTGATTTGACTAAGCACTTACTAAAGTGATTTGAAAATATAGATGTGCAACATGTTTCTAGAAATGACAACACCATTGCAAATGCACTTGCCATGTTAACCCTAACCTTAGGGCTAAACATTTCCACACGTTGCCCAATTCTATAATCAGTTTTACTAAACCCATAACTAACACTCCTGACGAATTGCTGACTGCATCCGTTAGTACAATGCAGGTCGTAGAATGGTATGATGACATAAAGAAGTATCTTTTACATGGTGAACCACCTCAACACCTAATGAACGCACAAAAGGACGCAGTACGAAAACGTTCTCGACAATATGCATTGGTAGGTGACACGTTGTGTCATCGATCCTACGAAGGTATCTTGTTAACATGCGTTAGTAGCACTGATGGCCAAACCATTGTCGAGCAAGTACATGACGGACTATGCAAAGGGCATATAGCGCCCAAAGAAATGGAAACAAAAATAAGATGTTTGGGCTACTATTGGCCACACATGGAGTATGACTATGTCTCCAAAGTCAAAATGTGTGATACGTGTCAAAAGCATGGTAATCTCATACATGTCCCACCCAATGAATTGCATACAGCACAAATCACCTGGCCTTTCCAGAAGTGGGGGTTGAACATTATCAGACTGATAACTCCCCCATCTTCTGCAGGACATAGGTTTATCATAACCACGATAGAGTATTTCATGAAATGGGTAGAAGCTATTCCCCTTAGGAAGACCACATCCAAACACATATGCAACTTCATTTTGGAAAACATTGTAACCTGCTTTGGCATCCTAATGACCATCATTACTGATAATGGACCACAATTCAGCAATGTCAAAACAAAAAATTTCTGTGATAACCTAGGGATCAAACATTCAATTTCATCTCCTTACTACCCTCAGAGCAATGGACAAGCCAAAGCTACAAATAAGATCATCATCACAGTGCTCAAAAAGATGCTTACTTAGAGCAAGAAAAGATGGCACAAATAGTTAGTATACACACTATGGGCTTATTGCACTACACATCGGACTTCCACAGGTAAAATGCCATATAGTCTTGTTTATGGTTCAGAAGCTATTTTACCTTTGGAGTTGCAGATACCGTCCTTAAGGATCACACTCTCCGAACTCTTTGACGAAGGTCAAAATAATGACTTGCGCATTGTTGACTTAGACTAGGTGGAGGAGGAACACACACATGCGCTCGATCAGATCGAGTGGTATCAGAAACAACAACGATGATGCCATCAACATGACATTCGCAAGCACCCGATCAAAGAAGGTGACCTTGTACTTAAGGTGGTCCGTGAACATGTGGACAAGTTTGCAGCCAACTGGGAAGGACCCTACTTGGTCACCAAAGCATACAACAACGGAGCATTTAAACTAGCTGACATGGAAGGAAATGAGCTTGCACACCCGACAAACCACTTGTACCTCAAACCATTTCATGTATAAACCTCTCAGGTATGTGCACATCCTAGAATCATGATGGTAAACTGATACCACAGAACGTCCTGGAATCATGATGGTAAACTGATACCACCGAATGTCCTGGAATCATGATGGTAAACTGATACCACAGAACGTCCTGGAGTTATGATGATAAAATGACACCACAGTACGTCTGTAATGATAATAAACTAGAACCCGTCCAATATGACTTTAAACTGCCACAATTTCGTTCGCCAGAGTCTGCTAGGACTATAAATTGGTTTGCCTCTTCACAGTCTGCCAAGACTATAAATTAGCAATGTACCATCTGCTACGATGCTAAACTGGCACCGTCCAATGGGTTATGATGTAAAACTAACCCACGACAATCCACCATAACTATAAACTGACAGATTCATCTCTCGCCTCTCGATCTATGAGCCGCTGCTTCACTCATCATCGGTCAAACCTAACAACATAGCTGCCATGCATATTCAATGCTTGAAATCACATCTGGTGCCTTTTTTTTCTCAGTCTAAGCTTACTCACTCACTCATGGTTTCCTTGACTTCTTGGAGTTTTGTTTGCAGGATGACACTCAAAGGTGTTCGTATGAGAATGCACTTCATCACAGCGACAAGGTACCATATTGATCCTAAAGCATGCAACCAGATTATTCGATCTATTCAAATGTACTGTCCCAGTCCCTGAGACATCCCCCAGTTCTCTAAAACTCCTGCTTTTCCCTTCTATTCAGTTATAGTTTCCAAATACATATCCCAAAACTTTGAGTACACTATTGCATGCTCTGACATCCTCAAGCAGTTGCAGCACACAACATGATACTTGAGCATGTGTACAAGGTCAAAAAAAATCTCTATCCAAAAATAACAAAAAAATTATATACAAAGAAACACCGAAAAAAAGAGCAAAGAGTGAAGAGCAAAAAAGCCAAAAAGAAACACAAGACCCTTGGCACTTCCCATACAAATCCCAGGCAGGAAGGTAGTTGTCTTGGAAGCAAGTACTCGTGTCTCAAGCACTCAAGTAACATCTCATTGCATGGATTTGGCTCTCTGCCAACAGGCTCCCTTTAACACTAAATAGAGGCCCTATTCCTCCAAAGAACGCAATACATCATCACGTGGCTTTGGTTGTGCCAACAAGTCCTCTTAAACACTAAACAAGAGTCTTGTTCCGCCAAAGGACATACACCTCATGTCTTGGTCCCAAGTCTGCTAGACAATGGCTATTGACAAGGATCAACATCACCTGTACATACACCAGAGCATCCCCTTCACCATGCACAATCCCTGACTAGTTCCCAATCTCCACAATTTTCGTCCCCATATCCAGCTACAAATTTCATTTCCTGAATCATATGTACTACTAAACCCGATGCGATGACATCTGGCCAAGTGCTAAAGAATAATATTTCTACCAAGTTACTTGTGGTGTTTTGTACTTCTTTGTCGACACTTCTCAGGGTGATTCCTCCAAGCATCAACAAAGAGGGACCAATGAAACACCACAAAATCCTGAGCTTAGTACTTCTTCAACAAGAATCAAGCTAAGATCATGATGCCCCCAATCATGACTAAAGCTTGACGGCCTCACAGACAGCTTCCAACGGAATCAAACTGAGCAAGAAATGGTTTCCCGGGACCCACAAAAGACTACGGCAACATCTGGCATCAAACCCGGTAAAATATTGAGCCCGAAATACCTGGTTTTCCCTAGGTATGCATCCTGTACGCCCAGCGTGCATGCCCAGTGTGTACACCCAGCATGCACCATCCAACGTGCAGCACAGCGTACATTAGTGGAAATCTTCCAAAACCATGTCAAATTAAGTCCAACTGAGCTGAACATCCACAGGCAGCATTCTCGTGACATCTAAGCTTAAATTCGAGGGCCGAATTAGATACTTCCTATTGTAACAGTAGTTTGTAAAAATGAATTCTTTTATTTTAGTCAAGTTTGTACACTGAGTTCACATGCCCAACGTGTACACGCTGGCATGTAGCAGCACATGTTGGCATGCAGCATGTTGCATAGTTGTAATATTCTTTGCACTCGGGCAACGCAGCCATCTATCACCCAATCTAAAATTCCAGCATCCCACAGCCAATCATCCCATCTCAAATCCAAATTTAATGCCCAAACTTGTACAAAAGCCCATATTTTTTACGAGGTTAGGGTTCGAAAATTAGCAGAATCTTGGCAAAAATTTAGACAACCCACACTGAGAACATCCGCAACACCCATCCTGTACGCTAGACTTGGACCTTGCACGTTGAGCATACAGCCTCCACGCTATGCCTAAAGTCTGAACCAACACACTATCACACCTCTGCATCCACCGGGGCTCTTCGTCCGCCTTGTGTTAGATTCACAACTACATTTAGACCGGTGCCTTGTAATTTTCATTATGCAATAATATTACTATATTTTCAGCCAAGATTTGTTACAATTTTCATTCATATTTCTTTATCTCTTTTTTACATTCCTGCACGCTAATTTACATTTTCACACCATTTACATATAACCCGGCATATTGTACATTAGCGTATGTTTGGGGAAATCCTTGTCTAATCCACGTGCAGACCACCCAAGGTACTCTACCTTCATCAATTCTAGCTTGCCGTCAAGCGAAGGTAGGGTCTTTTGTGCCTGTCTGTAGATCTCTCGGCGTATATTTCATTTTGGCTATGCACCGACGATTTCAGATAGTACAGTATCGTCATGCCTAGAGGTGACCATAGTGACCTCTTGGGATTCCCTAGTTATTGCAATAGTTAACAGCAAAAAAATGGGGGTTAGCAAACATAAAAACAAAAGCATATCATCATCACTTGAACACATAAGAATAAATCCATGGTCTAACATACTAAGTTTGAATGGCATAGGAAATGGTGGGAGTTGCACCAGAACGTCTTCGACGGTAATTGGTTAGCACGATGCCCATTCGCTATCCAACCAACCAACTTCCTTACATTTCCCATAGAATTTAGAGTACCTGGCTGGGTAGGTTTTGAAGTCAAACCCAAGTTGTTCTATGAAACCAACACGCACGTTCCTGGTGGAAGAGAACTCTTGTAGAGCCGTCTAGGCCACCGCCAGTGCATCCATATTACCATGAAGACCACCTTCGTCAATGTAAAACCTGGTAACATGCAAGAATACTATAACCATCTCTGTTTAGCATAACATGAATCATACAATATGTTAAAATACCTTTACAAGACTTACCCACCGACATAGTAAATGGTTCCAAGTGAGTTCTGAAAGCAAGTGCCCATGTGACGGGCAACGAATAGCATGTTGTATAAATGATAGCATTTGTACTCAGGCATTTCCTAGATCCAAATTAAGCATCTCAAGCCTCTTGGGCATTGGTTGGAGTTTCTTGCCCCTTCACCCTCGATTAACCCATCAACCAAAAACTTTAGAATGCCTTGGTTTACCCTAGGCAACAACATCTCTGCAAGTACAGCGGATGTTTCGGTCGATAGGTGTGACCACATGATCACACTAAAATGGTGAAGGAGGAACTGTAAGAAGTCCCGTGCTCCTTTCCGAAACCAGATCGCCTACTCTCCCACACATTCATGGGGAGGAGGGACATTCGCCATAGGTTCACTGAGGTAGCAAAAGACTCCTACAAGCTCAAGGACAATCAAAACAAGCTTCAACATAACCCTACGAGATAAAGTATCAGATGTTAGCACTGTGTTCAAGTGATGATTAATAATGTAGCGTAGCATGACCTTCTGTTTGCATATAGTGTAGCATAACTTTCTATTTGCATATAGCATAGCATAACTTCCTGTTTGCGTATAGCGTAGCATGACCCTCTATTTACATGAAACATAGTGTAATCCTTCGCTCACAAATTCTCCTTTAGCATGAATTAGTGAGTCCCAGTCATATGATAGAGTTAAACATTACAGGCAGTGTAACAAAGTGTCACCTATAGCATAGCGTAGTAGTCAAGCCCCGTGCAGCGTAACAATAGTACATGCACCCCATGGTAATTTTTGCGACGTGCACAGCACAACGTAGCAGACATGCAACGTAACAGTTATACTTCTGCATAAGGGTGACGACTATGCTACGCATAGCATAACGAGATGAATGCACGGCATGCAACAAAAAATAGGCACAAGTAGACATGTAACAATGTAACAAAAAGACTACTGAAACCGGCATTGCAATGTAGCAAATTTGATAGTGTAATGAATTTAATAGCATAGCAGCATTACAAGTTTGATAGCGTAGCAGCATAATAGATGACCAACATAATGGCCCAAGGGCCTGACAACATAACAGCATAGTGTAACAGCAAAAAAAATGTTACAACCTTAATAGCACAGTGAAAAAGAAGTCACAGTTCCCTCGTTGCCCTGACCCTACCCTACCACATGAAGTAGCCTATTCTACGTCATGCCAAGCATGTGTCACGCTACTGTAAAAATTGTGGAAATAAACAAATCCCCCCCAAGAACGGTACGCTATGCCAAACATGCGCTACACCACCCAAAATCGATTAAACCCCTGCGATAATGCAGTCTCCATTTTTAACAATGGTGGTCAGAGCAGTACTGCATGCAACCATAGTGTAGCAACTACACGGCCACCATGGCCAAGTAGCAACAACCACGACATAGCGGCCGAAACAACAACAAAAATAGTGACGATAAAATGATAGCAGTAACCACAATGGCAATCTAACCCGATGCATTGCATAATAGAAACAAGGGTAGCGTAACAACATACTAAGCCAATGGAGTCTCTTCTTGCACTTCAATGTGCTAATTGGACAGGCTCCCCAAGATGTCCTTCACCTCATCCACTTTGGCCAGTCCCTGATGCTTACGTTCACCTTTGCACACCATTGCCTTGTTCGTAAATCGGTAATATCAGTTGCTACGCCACGCCTGCTCACTCTCTCTCTCTATTCGATCGTGCTATGCTCTACGTATCAGCTCCAGGCTCTAACAATGAAAATGACAAGTTTACCAAGGGGTAATTCCCTATTTATAGCTGACGCGATAAGAAATCTTGTCATTTTCATATCTTGAGTAACGCGGGACATTGTTGCATCGTAGTACCATTGTAACACAATCCTACTACAGCGTAGCACTCATTCCCAACATAGTAAGTGGGCCTACTAAAAAACTTTTCTGCTTCACACTCGCAAATTTTAAATTATGGTCCACAATGACCTTAAACTAGGAACCTTGGCCTCTCCCATCCACCACGGTCCGCAAAGACCTTAAACTAGCAATCTTAACCTATAGTGAAGTCCATATGATGGCCTTCCATGACCTTAAATTGGTAATATTAACATTCATGTTGTGTTTTAAACCAAACTATCGGGCTATTGTGGTCCGCTAAGACCTTAAACTAGCAATTATCTTATGTTGCATCATTGATTTACATTACATGTTGTTGCTTCAAAAAAGTATCACTTGACTTGGTTTATTTGCTTGTTGTGACAGGTTTGCCCAAAAAAAATGGCTATGCATGGTGATCTTTGTTCACCTTTAACCTTAACAGGTCCCTACGGCAAGTTCACAAGATGCTTGAACCAAGAATTGATAGACTTTAAGTTATCCTCTTACAACACCGTAGCATCGCTGGAAACATCCCTAGATTGGCCCAAACATCTAGTCCAAGCCTTAGACTTAGAGGTTGGGGATGTAACTAAGGACCCTCTCACTGAAATCCCCGTAACTACCATCAGAGGAGAAACAAGGACCCTGAAAGTTAGCTCCTTGTTACAGCCATAGGTAAACCAAAACATTTCCAAAGTTCTCCATGACAACATTAAAGTGTTCGCATGGTTATATGACAACATGTCAGGCCTGGACCCATGGCTCATACAACATAACATCATCTTAGACCTTCATGTCAAGGTAGTCAAGCAAAAGGCTCGCAAGATCAAACCAAAGATTGCACTAGCCGTACATGATGAAATCACCAAGCTCTATCAAGATGGTTTCATCTGCGCGGTTGACTACTTGGAATGGGTATCGAACATCATGATGGTTTCTAAGAAAATGGGAGGTATATAAATTTGTATAGACTTTCGAGATCTGAATAAAGCAATAATTAAGGATGATTTCCCATTACCAAGAATCAATCAACTCATAGACACTATGGCTGGTCATGCCTTACTTTCCTTCATGGATGGGTTTTCAAGCTATAAATAGATCCGTATAAACCCAGAGCATCAGTTGTCAACCACTTTCATGACCCCTTGGGGAACATTTTGTTATACAATGATTCCTTTTGGACTCAAGAATGCCAAAGCAACTTATCAATAAGCGATGACATATATTTTTAGTGACTACCTTTTAGAGAGGTTGAACAATTACGTGGATGATATAGCAATCAAGTCTATGAAAGCTATAGATCATCCCAATGATCTCAATGTAATCCTCCAACGTTGTTAGAGGCATGACCTACACCTCAATCCTAAGAAATTTGTTTTCGAAGTTAAAACCGGATTGATGCTAGGTTTCGTAGTATCAGAAATAGGAATACGAGTGGACCCTGATAAAGTGACAACCATCATCAACTTATCACCACCTACAAACCTTAAAGAGCTATGCAGGTTGCAAGGTAGAGTATAGTTTATTAGAAGGTTTATCTTAAGGTTGATAGAAAAGCTACACCCCATGCAACACCTACTTAAAAACGGGGTCAACTTTGAGTGGATAGATCAATGTCAACAAGCCTTTGATAACCTAAACAAAGAGCTTTTTCATCTCCCAAATATTTACCCACCATAGAGAGATAAGCCTTTCTATATCTACCTTGCCACTTCAGACACATCTATTGTTGCGTTGCTTTGTCAAAAAAGAGACGACAGGTCTAAAATCCTAGTCTACTACCTAAGCCATGCATTAATAGCTTATGAGGCGAAATACAACAAGGTAGAAAAATATTGTCTTACCCTAGTATTTGATTTTAAAAAGTGGGAACATTACCTATTTTGTAGCAAGGTCAACATCATATGCAAGAGCAATATACTTCAAGCTATCACAACAAACTTGTATGAGAGTAGTAGTATAGCTTGATGGAAAGCTATAACGATAGAATTCAATTTACATTATGCAACTTAATCATCAACAAAGGGTCAAGCAATAGCCACACAGCTTACAACTTCACCCGTTGATGATCAAGAAATAATAGAACCCAAATTCCCAAATGAACACATCAATAGCCTAAACTCTGTGCCATCAGATTTTGAAGCGAGTTTACATTTTGATGGTGCTTCAACCACACGAGGTGGAAGTTCCACCGCAGTTATTACATTTCCCTCCAGAGAAATTTGACCCTTTTCATATTGCTTTACATTCCTTTGTATGACCAATGTAGCAGAGTATGAAGGACTCCATAGGAACCTCTTAGTAGCCCGAGAGCTAAAAATTCAACATTTGGCAATCCGGGGCGATTCACAATTAGTGGTCAACTAGATCACTAAAGTCTATGCTTGCAAGGCTTCACACTTGTAGCCTTATTGTGATCTAGCTAAGAGTTTGTTAAAATAGTTTGCAACATTGGACATTCAACATGTACCTCACAATGAAAACACAGTAGCAGACACATTAGCCATGTTAGCATTGAATGTGCTATCGCACTTGTTTGCCACTTTGCCCACTTTGATAATAGAATGCACAGATCCTATTACTCAAGTGACGCATATCTCATCTGTAAGTGCAACAAACATCCAAGAGTGGTACGCCAACATTAAGGCTTACCTTCAACATGGCGAACCCCCACACAGCTTGACATCCGCTCAAAAGGATGCAATCTAAAAGCGAGCCCGGCAATATGTACTCATAGGAGATAACACCTTATGCAAATGCTCCTTTGATGGGATATTGTTAACTTGTGTTGGTGGGGAAGAAGCACAAAAAATTGTTAACGAAGTCCATGAGGGACTATGTGGAGGACACATAGCCCCTAGGGCTATGGTGGCAAAAATTAGATACCTAGGGTACTATTGGCCTTGCATCGAACAAGATTTCCTTACCAAAGTTAGGACGTGTGATGTATGTCAATGCCATGTAAATCTCATACATGTGTCGCCTACTAAGTTACATCCTACACAAATTATGTGGCCATTCCAAAGATGGGGACTAGACATCGTAGGGCCCATCACACCTAAGTCTTCCGTAGGACATAGCTTCATAATCACCGCAACCGAATACTTCACAAAATGGGTGGAGGATATTCCCCTGAGAAAGACTACCACTCAACAGGTTTGCCATTTTATCTTGGATAACATAGTAATAAGGTTTGGTCTTCCCATTACTATTTTGATGGATAATAGGCCACAATTTAGTAGTACGGAAACCAAAACCTTTTGCAATAATCTTGGCATCAAGCAATCCTTTTCATCACCATACTACCCACAAGCAAATGATCAGGCAAAAGAAACAAACAAGGCTATCATTAACCTACTGAAAAAAGATGCTTAGCAATAGCAAAAGGTGATGGCATGAGCAAATCCTCTATGTGTTGTGGGCTTACCACACGATGTGCAGAACAGCGATAGGTAAGACTCCTTATAGTCTCTTTTATGGATCTGAAGCAGTGTTACCTCTTGAACTATAGGTTCCATCACTTCGGATGATCCTCTCAAATGTCGTAGATGAGGCTCAAAACAACAAGTCAAGAATCATCGATCTTAACTTTGTGGAGGAGGAGCATGCCCGAACAGTTGACCGCATTGAATGGTACCTAGACAAGCAATGACAAAAGCACCACTGTAATTTGCATCAACGGCTAATCAAGAAGGGGGACTTAGTTCTCAAAGCCATTCGTGAGCATGTAACTAAATTCTCAGCAAACTGGCAAGGTCCTTTCATTGTCACAAAAGCCTATGAGAACAAGGCCTTCAAACTGGCTGATATGGATGGCAACGAGTTCGCAAATCCTGTCAACCACTTGTATCTCAAGCCATACTATGTCTAATGCAAAGGACTACATCAGGTAAAGAGCAAGGTAAGACAATTATCTACTACAATGTAAAACTAGCAAAATATGTCTGCTATGATGTAAAACTGGCACAAATAGTCTGCTATGACTATAAACTAGCACAGCAAGTCTGCTATGACTATAAACTAGCATAGCATGTCCTTGGGCTACGACATAAAACTAGCACCCACAACATGATCCGCTATGACCTTAAACTGGCCATCCACCATCCGCTATGATGTTAAACTAGCACAGAAATCTGCTAGGATCTTAAACTAGCACTTCATAGTCTACTAGGACCTTAAACCAACACATCTGATGGTGTACCAAGATCCTAAACTGGGTTCGTAGTGCAATGCCTAACTCACATTCACAACCCTATAAATAAGCAAGCGTGTACAATTTCATGTTTCTGGATAACACGAGGTGGGACACTACAGTTCTAGAACGTAGTTCACAATGCTAAGGAAACACCCTTTGGAACACATGTAGCATCACCACCCTTGGCATCTTGCTGACCTTCCAGAGATGTCATTTAACATCTTGCTGACTTTCTGGAGCTACCGCTACCATTGCCACTCATCCTAGCAGTAGCTCTTGCAGTCAACACCTGTTGCTGAAGTTCAAGCACTATTGTAGCCTAGCCACAAAGTTGCTACCCTTCAGCCCTCACCACCATCCAAGCCCAAAAGACATTCAACTGTTAGGCTTCTCACCTTACAGGTGAACTGCATGATGTTTATCTTGGAAAAGGAATCCTAAGCACTAGCATTGCCACCGCTCCTAACCTCTTCGATGCCAACTTTTCAAGCTTGTCGTTGCTAGAACTGCTACTGGCCTTCTTACTTTGGACATTGCACACCTTAGCAACAATACTCGCTACTCTAGCGATGTCTAAAGTAAGAAGGACTTTTATCTCACTCCACCTAATGGTTGTTTCTTTTAGTTTTCTCTCTGTTGTGTTTGCAGGATACAGGCCAAGATGGCATCATTCAGAGATACGTTTTTCCACAGGAGCCAAGACACTACATTGTTCCAAAGCATCACTTCGACTAGCTTAGCTACTTGAGAGTGCACACCCTTCCCCCCCCCCCCCCCCCCCCCCCCCCCCCCCCCCCCCCCCCCCCCCCCCCCCCCCNCACATCTCCTTTACAAGATTTCCCAATGCATATAAACCCCTCCCACATGTCCAACTAGCAAGTCCATGATGAGCATAACATAACTCGCCTCATGGGAAGCATCTATAGATAGGTCAAAGCCCCACATGGATGTAACACAACTCATCTTGGGGAGGAAACACCTGTCCTACAACAACAAGGTTGTTTCCAAGTGAACATGGTTGAACAATAGAAGAAAAGCATGGAAATGCAAAAGAGTAGAATTTTCTCAAAAAAAATAATACAAAAAAAAAAAGAAAGGGACAAGTTCCCAAAACAAATGGCATCACAGTTGTTTCAAAACAACCATCTCTAAGCACTCCGATGAGAGGTCAAAAGCTAGCAAAAGAAAGATGCCCATGTGTGTCAACTCCCTTACAAGCATTCTGATGAGGGATCACGCTATGTTACATCTTTTCCTTCCCTGAACCTGTTCCCTCCCCAAATCCATCCTTTGCCCCCTTTCCTTACATAACTAGCCTAGTAATCCCAAGCATAGAGCAATGCGACATCTGAGTGGCCACTGAAGAGCGATGTTAGCGTCCTATTCTTGATGGTGTTTCATATTCTTTGTTAACGTCTCTCGGGTAGATCCTCCAGACATCAACAAAGAGGGGCCATTGAAACACCATAAAATTTCAGGACCCTAATGCTTCAGCAAAGTCTTGAAATTTGGGCAAGGATTTCCACAAGTGCAGTGTCACAATAGATCATCCAAACAATGTAGGCACTGAAGGTAGGTTGTACAGTCTGGCAAGTTTTCTATCATCCTGGCTAACAGGCCTGTTGGACTCTCCAGCCTGCCCAGCTTGGTACTTGACTCAGCTAACATTCTACCCAGAGACCATGTTAGGAGATACCAAAAGTGTTCAGGATGAGCTAAACAGTTCAGCAAGTTTTCTAACTAAAGAAACCTGCTATGCTACACTATGCTGCATAGCATAGCAAGCCTCGAGAAGACTGAACAGGTACCGAAGATGCAAATTAACAATGACTCATCCCTCCAAAGAATCTACCCTGCTTCATCCTTGATGCATGAGCAAAGTGACATACCAAAACTCTGGCAAATTTCATCAGAGGTCCTCTTCACTTAAGTTCTATGCCATGCTATGCTATGTAGCATAGCACAGCATAGCAGGGATACACTCTTGCAATATTCCCACTTAGATGACTCTAATGGAGTGGGCACATTTGCCTAGGTATCAACCAATGAATAGTTTTTCTCCCTTGACACACTAGGACATAACTGATGTCCCGCAATAAAATGTTTGCAAGATTAAGTGAGAAACCAAGCCAAGTTGGGTGTTACATTGTGCTACACTACGTAGCGTAGCACAGCGTAGCAAGGACAGAACACACGAAGGCCCTCTACCAAGTGGTTTTAGCAAGAAGATTGCACTTGGCCACATCTCGACCTCCAAGGTTGGCTATCCCGCTTCACCCTCAAGTTCCAAGCACGTTTTCTTGACAAAGCATTGCAAAACTAGGTGAGGATGCATGTCATATTGGCTGCTACGCTACATAGCATAGCACAGCATAGAAGGGATGCAAAACACCAAAGTGCCCCAAAGATGAACTCAGCAGGTCCCAAGACCTTTCAGCATGAAAGATAGGGTTACAATCGCTTGCCTAGCCAGGCCTCAGATAGGTATTTTCAACTTATAGGTAAGATTTTGTTTAAGGTCGATAGCTACGCTACACAGTGTAAAATAGCATAGCATGCAGGTATTTACGCTACATATGTTGGAGAGTGTAAACAGCGTAACACTTGTGTAGCAGCCTCAATACATCTTCGGTTAGCTACAAAACTAGTTAGCAATGGTTATTCTAGTTCCAGCACCTCTCCAATAGGTGAAATCAGCAAGTTTGCCTTGTTTTTCACCCCCAAAGTTGTTCCTACACTTGACCCTACTCACAAGAGTAGGGAAGACGTAGTCTTGGAGCACAAGCTCCACTTTGCATTTACTAATTGGCAGTTTTCTTTGCAACAAATATAGCAGCTCACCAGACTTTAGCACATGTAGCACGAATAGTATGATCACAGCATAGTAGTACAGCATAGTCACGTTTGCACTTTGTGGGATCCAGGACACGTGGCACCGAAACCACGTTTCTCTCCCACATCTAACTCTATAAATACCTCAGTGAACAACGTTCAAGGGGTTGGCTTTTGGGAGCATTCTAGCGAGGTTGGCTTTTGGGAGCATTCTAGAGGGGTTGGCTTTTGCAATTGTTGGCTTGGAGCATTCAATCAAATTTTGGCATTGTTGGCTTTTGGCAATTACTTCTCTAGCAATTGGCTTCTTGGTTAAGATCCTAGCATTTTGGTTCCCTGGTGATCAACTTTGGCAAGGACTGGTAGGCAAAGGGTCCCTATTAGCAAGCTATTGACAGTAGTTTAATTAACTATGACCATACTGCTTTATTGAAAGTTGTGCTTGTTTCCACTGCCATTTATTATACACCTCCTTCATTTTAGCAAAGATCAGATCCCCTATCTTGGGGCGGTGCACTTCCTTACCTAAAATTGTTTCATTTTTTCTTGTTGTTTTTATGATTTGCATTATTTTTAATCAATTCATGTTCATCGCTTATCACTCAACGTGCATATAACACCCTTAAAACCAACGTTTACAAAAGGTTATTATACACCACTTAAGTCCTTGTCTGATCAACCAGACTGTTCAGGGCACCCCGCATCCATTTACATTCAGCACAACCCTCGCATGGATCTGGGGTGAGGCTGTACACCCGATGACCTCTCGGTGTTCCAGCCATTGACCTTTTCGATCGCTACAATCCCAAATCCATGTGAGGGCTTGCTAGAGGTAGAGACAGGGCATCCTAAATGGTCTTGTCAATTGAACATGGACTTACCAAATGTAACCGAGGTGCAGTGTGGTTAGTTACGATGTTGATGCAAAACAATGCTAAGTGTTCAAGTAGTGTTAATGTTGTTAACAGTGTCAATGGGGTCAAGTGTAGTGAAGATTTTCAGAAAAAATAAGGATGCCAATGCATGGATACTGCCACCCAAGCGTAGTTTTAGGTGCAACTATGTGGTGAAATAGTGAAAAATGCAAATAAAATGCTAAAAATGTAAGAGGAGAGAGAGAGAGAGGGAGCGAGAGAGAAAATAGAACACCATCCCAAATTGGGTTGAATGTAGTTAACTCCAAAGGGGGTTAGAAGGTACATGATGTATAATAGGCATAGTGGATAGCATACTCATGGTGTTTAGCCATGAAGATTGGCATTCTGTTGAGGTTTCTACATTTGCTGGGTTGACTGCCATAGTGTACCGTTGGCTGCAGTGCTCTGGTGGTCTACAATGATTTGTAACTTTGCCTCTCTTTAGTTTCCCAAAATGCTTTTCATTCATCAAATCTTTGATCTGCCAACCCCAAATTTTCCAACTTAGATTATTTTTTCCCCCTTGAAAATGTTGAGGTTGTAAGTATTTATAGGCCTAAGGTTAGCAGAAGATGTAGGATGGCTACCACGTTGCAGAGAGAATAGTTGGGACTATGCTATCACCCAACTATGATCTCCATAGGCTAGTGATGTTATGCTCTGTTATGCTCTACCAACTCTTTGAGACTGCAAGATTGTAACTACACTACCAACTGCATGTGTGTTCCAAGAAGACCGCAAAGTAGCTGAAAAAATGCAATTTTGGAGACTATGTTCTGAGACTACGTTCTCCATTATCTTGCATGGGGTCAAGCATAGGTACAATCTTGGGGCCAAAAGGGGATACAAAAAAGAAGCATTTTTCCTAACTATGCTTACCAAAGATGAGTTGGAGTTGAGGTAAGTGCTAGTGCTACATTGTGGAGGTTGCTAGAGATTATTATAGTTGACTACACTTGACTATGCTCTAGACTAGGGGAGAGCATAGTCTCACACTTTAAAAAATTTGCAAAAAAATGGCTATGTGCTGACTATGCTCTCCACTGGAGGCTAACTACCCTCCCAACTAGGGTTAAGCATAGTTCCAACACTTATCAAAAATTGTGGAAATTGACTTCCAATTGACTATGCTCTTCATAAGAGGCTAACTATGCTCTAAGGAAGTGGAGAGCATAGTTTCAACACTTAGAAAAATTTTTAGTGACTTCCTTTGTGCTGACACTTAGAAAAAATTGCAAAACTAGCCTTCATGTTGACTATGCTCTCCATAAGAGGTTGACTATGCTCTTAACTGGGGTTGAGTGTAGTCTTAACACTTAGAAATATTTGCAAAAAATTGGCCTCCAATGCTAACTACTTTTTCCATTAGAGGCTGACTATGCTCTAGGGTAGTGAAGAGTGTAGTCCCAACAGTTGGAAAAAATCATAATCAAGATGCTATAGTTTGGATTTTCTAGTGTTTCATTGGTCCCTCTTTGTTGATGTCTAGAGGAGTGGCCTGAGGGATGTCAACAAAGAATAGTAAAATACTATAGCAAGCTTGGCGTTAACATTGCTCTTCAATACTTGATCTAATGTTGTTGCACCATGCTCAAGAGTGTTGTGGATAGTGGTATGCTAGATAGTAGGTGAGAAATAGGAGTAAAAGGTGTAGGTAATGTGCTAGGGATAATAGGGGAGATGAGGTGCAAGTGAGATGTTATGATGCAAGGACATCATAGCTAATGATGACCATGACACCAAAGTGCCTTGCCCTTGAAAACATTGACCTCTCATTGGAGTGCTTGCGAGAGAGTTGATGTGGATTTAGGGCTAAACTAGTTGTGAAATTATAGCATTACTAGGCTACTTGGGGACGTGCTCTTTTCCTTTTTCTCTTTTTGTTTCTTTTTTATTTTTTATTTTCACTCTTTGTTATAAGGCGAGCCTTCTTTAGGCAATGTGCAGAGCCTAAAGAAGCTTCCCATAAGATGACTTATGTTGCCTCTACCTTGGGTTCTATAGCTTGACTTGAACAAGGTGCTATGTGGTCATAGCACATGAGCGTCAAAAAGGTTTGCAATCTTTGCTATGCAGGGAATGAGAGGGTATTGGGATGTAGGAGTAGATGTGAGTAGGCTATAATAGGATAATGGAGATATGCACTCTTAAGAGTTTTAACTAGTCTAATCATGCATGTTGGAGTGATGTGGTGACTTGCTGCTAGGATGAGATACACCTTTGCATGCCCACCTGGGGCTTCATCCTATAAACATAACTCTGAGAAGACAAGAAAATTACATAATATAAAAAATTCCAATAAATTGCAAGGGGCGAAGATGCTATAAGTGCTCCAAAGGCTACACTCGTTGCAAGAGCTGAAAAGCCAATAAAATTGCAGGGGGCCAAGATGCTGCAAGTGCTCAAAAGCCAATAAAATTCCAAGGGGCCAAGATGTTACAAGTGCTCCAAAAGCTACCCTCATTGCAAGTGCTCCATTCTAGGACTGCAACATGCACACCCACATGGTGTAGAAAGGGGGGGGGAAGGGTTATGCTCACTCACTTGCTTGTAGGATGATGAAAGTAATTATTAGTGGGTAATCGTGAACCCAATTTAAGATCTTGGTAGATTTTGGCCTTAGAAGTTTAAGGCCCTAGTAGACCATGCTATGCTAGTTTATAGTCATAGCAGACTGTTGTGTGCTAGTTTAACATCATAGCGAATGTGTTGTGCCACTTTAAAGTCATGGTGTCTACTAGTTTATAGTCATAGTGGACGTGTTGTGCTAGTTTAACGTCATAATTCAAGGATAAGCTATGCTAGTTTAGCATCATAGCAGATGAATGCTATCCTAGTTTAGCATTGTAGCAGATGAATACTTTGTCAATTTAACATCGTAGTAGATAGATGCTATGTCAGTTTAATATCATAGTAGACAAATGTTGTGCTAGTTTAACATCATAGAAAATGAATTACTTACCTTGCTTTGTTAACGTGTGATGCTACATGTTAGATGTAATAAGACATAAAGTATGAATGGTTCACTAGATTGGTAGACTCATTTCCATCTTGATCAGCAAGCTTGAATGCTCTATTTTTTGTAGGCCTTAGTGACTAGGAAAGGCCCTTCTCAATTAAGAGTTTATCCATGAGTTTGCTAATGACCTTGAGGACTAGGCCCCCTTTCCTAATCAGATGTTGATGCTAGTTGTGATGATGCTTTTGTCATTGCTTTTCTTAGTTCCATTCAATGGGATCAAGTGTACGCATACGCTCCTCCTCTATTGAGTCAAGGTCTACAATTATCAACTCATTGTTCTAACCTTTGTTAATGAATTCTGAGAAGATCACCTAGAGCGATGGAACCTGCAATTCAAGTGGAAAAACTACTTTAAATCCATAGACAAGGCTATACAGTGTTAAACCTGTTGTTGTTCAATGTGTCATGTGATAGGCCCAAAGTGCATAGACTAGTTTCTCATGCCATCATCATCTGTTGTTGCTTAGCATCTTCTTAAGGATGTTGACGATGACCTTGTTAGTGGCCTCCACTTGGCCATTGGCCTAAGGGTAGTATGGTGATGAAGAGTGCTTGATGGCACAGTGCTCACAAAAGGCTTTAGTTTTGACACTACTAAACTGCAACCCATTGTTTGTTACTATGGTCATGGCCAAACCGAAACAGGTCACTATGTTATCCAACAAAAACTTGCAAACCTATTGTGATGTTGTCTTCCTAAGGGGAATAGCTTCGACCCACTTGATGAAGTATTCCATTGTAGTTATTATGAAACTATGAAACTATGCCCTACAGAGGACTTAAGCATTATGGGCCCAATGATGTTCAAGCCCTAACATTGGAATGGCCATATGATTTGCATTGTATGCAATTCAGTTGGTGGCACATGCATTAAGTTGCTATGTCATTGACAAGTATTGCACGTTTTGACTTTTACGATGCAATTTCTTTCCATGTAAGGCCAATAGTAGCCACACCGTCTAATTTTTATTGCCATTGCTCTAGGTGTTATGTGACCTCTACATAGTCCTTCATGGACTTTCTCAAAAATTGTGTTTGCTTCATTTTTGCTTATGTAGGTTAGCAGTATGCCATCATAGGATTTGCAACATAACATGTTATCACCTACAATGATGTACTATCACAATGTTTACGCACTATATCTTTTTGAGTAGTAATTAAGCATTATCAAGGCTCACCCTATAGAAGGTATGCCTTGATATCATCATACCACTCTTTTGCATGGGTGGTGCTAACTATGGCTATGGATACATCTTTCATGGTTTTCATGATAGGTGCAGTGCAATCCACCACTCAAGTGGGCAATGCATCAAACATGCTAGACACAATGCTAAGGGCTAATGTTTCTAGTGCATCAATAATGGCATTTTCATTTTAGGGAATATGTTGGACATCAGCAGGTGCTTTGCCAGGTCACAGTAAGGTTGTAAATGTTGTGACTTGTAGGCGTAAACCTCTATTAACTAGTTGGCCACTAATTTTGAGTCACCTTGAATCACTATGTGTTGGATCCCTAGGTCATGTGCTACAAGGATGCCTTGGAGGAGACCTTCATACTCCACCACGTTGTTGGTGCAAGGGAATGTGAAATGATATGTGAATGGTTGGATCTCTATGAAGGAAAATGTGATAATAGTATCAGTACTACCCCCTCGAGAGGTTGAAGCTCCCTCAAAATGCAAGAATGCCTCATAATTTTCAAGCACTTAGCTAATGCTATTAATGTGCTCATCTAAGAATTTAGGGTCTATGATTGCTTGATCATTTATGGGTAAAGTCGTGAGTTGTGCAACTATAGCTTGACCTTTTGTTGAGGCTTGCATGATGTAATGTAGGTCAAAAATCTGCTGTTATTGCTTTGCATCATGCAATGCGACTACTTTCGTATATATTTATCATTATCTCGTAGAGTACGTTGTTTTTGCAAATGATATTAACTTAACTGCAAAAGAGGTAATGCCTTCACTTCTTTAGTGAAAAAGACTAGGTTAAGGTAATAATTTTCCACATTGTTATCTCTTGTTTTGTGGGCTACTAATGCATGGCTTAGGTAGTAGACTAGAACCTCTATGCCATCATCCCACTTTTCGTAAAGCAGTGAAGTGATGGATGTGTTAGAAGTGGTAAGGTAGATGTAAAAGGGCTTATCTCCTTATGGAGGGTGAATCGTAGGTAGTTATGCTAGCTCTTGCTTAATGTTATCAAACTCTTGTTGACACTGAACTATCCACTCAAAGCCAACTCATTTCTTGAGTAGATGTTGCATTGGCTATACCTTGTCGGTTAATCAGGTGATAAACCTTTGTATAAATTGTAGCCTACCTTGTAACCCTCATAGCTCCTTAAGGTTGGCCAATGGTGCCAAGTTGGTTATGTCCTTAACCTTGTTGGGGTCTACACATATTCCTACTTCGGATACTACAAAGCTGAGCATTTGGTTTGTTCTAACACCAAAAAAACACTTCTTGGGGTTTAACCTAAGCTAGTGGTTCAAGCATCATTTAAGCACTAGGTCTAAGTCATTTGCATGGTTGTAAGCCACTTTGGACTTAATGGCAATGTCATTGACATAGTCATTGAGCAAAATTAGCATGTAATCACTAAAGATATATGTCATTGTGCATTGATATGTTGCCCATGCATTCTTTAGTCCAAAAGGCATCATTGTATAGCAAAACATACCCCAGGGGGGTCATGAAGGTTGTGCTAAGTTGGTGCTTAGGGTTGATCCTAATCTAGTTGTACCTTAAGAACCCATCCTTGAAGGACAACAAGACATGCCCATCTATGGTATTGATCAGTTGATCAATACTAGGCAATAGGAAGTCATCTTTGATGGTTGCCTTATTTAGGTCCTGGAAGTCTATGCAAATGTGTACACTTCCATTTTTCTTAGGCACAAATACAATTTTGGAGACCTAGTCTACATAATTAATAGCCCAAATGAAACCAACTTTATCAAGCTTGGTGATCTCATCATGAACTGCCAATGCCACCTTAGAGCTAACATTGAGTGCTTTCTGCTTAACTAGTTTAATGCAAGGATCAAGGATGATGTTGTACTAGACTAGTTAAGGATCTAGACCTGGCATGTCCTTGTATGATGATGTAAACGCTTTGATGTTATCGTTAAGCACTCTAGTAATGTCTTGAGCATACTAGGGTTTTAGCGAGAAACTTAATTTTAGCATTCTTACCTTATCATGATGTGTTGCCATAAGGATCTTAACAAGGGGATCCTCTGTGATGTACCTTGCCTCTAGATCGAGAGCCTTAACTAGATGGTCAGGCCAATCTAGTGGTTCTTCTATGGATGCCATATACTCATTGTAGGCAGTAGGCTCAAGGTCTAGGCAATGACGATCAATGCATTATTGAATGTTGCCATGAGGCCCCATGACGACCGAAGGTGAGAAGATCTACTCCTACATGGCCATGTCATGTTCTTACAAAAATAAACCAGAAACTCATCAAGTGGCACTTATTTTAACAAAGTTAACATGCACAAATGAAAAAAAGAAATCGAGTAAAAAATTGCCTAAGTATGCACATGAATGACAATGAGAGGTAAACATGTTTAGGTGTGACAAACATGAGATCCCAGGGAGGGCTGGCCATGCTCAGAAGTGGAATGAGCCCACACCCTAGGAGGGTGATGAAAAATCATTTTTTCAGACATTATATGTTTGACTACACTCTCACCCAACTACGCTCCCCATTATACGTTCAATGTAGAGTGTAGTCCCAGGTTTGTGCATTTTCACCATGGTAAGATATCATTTTGTCATTTTCTATCATGATGTTGAGAGCGTAGTCTTGTCATTACACCTACTTTTACTACTAGTGGAGAGCATGGTTGGGGAAAAGATGATGTGTTGATGTGGACACCTTTAATTAAGGCTAGTAAACATTGCTGAGGAAGAGAGGGCACTGAGCCACCTACCACAAGCATGCATGGAGGAGAGGAGGTCATCAACATCAACTAGGTACACCAACTACACTCTCTTCTTTTACTCATCATTTTTTTTATTTTGTGATTTTGCAAGGATTTCATGTTTGGGAATGTAGTCTTATGTGGTGTGTGGTGTTGCCCTATCATGATAGTGGCCATTGCGGATGTGCATAGCATGGCATGGTGGGGTGGTATAAAGGGTGCAATGGTGGGGTAGGTTTGCTTACTCATTTGGGCTTTTGAGTCCTTTGGGATTACATGGAATTTAGGACTATGCAAGGTTTTGGGGCCCTATGCACCATCATTGCATGCTATGGTGCATTTGTTCGAAGCTATGGCTACCATCTCACTCCATCATTTGTTTTTTTGTCCTACATAGGATCAAGGCATGTGCACCATGTCCTACAACATGACTACAGGGGCCTTGGCTGCCATTTACGTGGTGTGTAGTGTGGCTATGGGTGCTACCTAGGTTTTGGTGGTAGCAGGAAGGAGAAGGACCACAATGGGGATAAGGTTCTACTATGATTTTTTTTTTATTTTTTAGAGGGCTTAGGATTGCCTTGAGGCATGACCATAGGAACTATAGCTGCCGTTGTGATCTATAGTTTAACCGTAAGGGCTTGTGGTCGCCATTGGACTCCGCAACACAACCATAGAGACCACAACTATGATCAACATCAGGGCTTATGTGCATCCTCTTTTTTTGTATTTTTTTAGGGTAGCAGCAAAGGCATGACCTATCGTGATGGTGGGGAAAAGTGGGTTGTTGGGTGCAGCACCATGGGGAGACTATGCTCTCCATGGCCATGGGACTACACTCTCCATGCGTTGAGAGCATAGTCTGCCAAGTGTTTGCTGGAATAGCTATATGCCAAAATGTCTACTTTTTTGGACTATGCTCTCCATTAAGGCAATCTAGAGTTACAAAAATTTTACTGTTTTTAGAGTACACTCTCCACTGAAGTAGTCCAGAGTTAGAGAAATTTTTCCAAAATTTTGTTAACTATGCACAATTCTAAACTTGAAAATGTAGTGCTAAGCCTATAAAAATGTGCTATACCCCTAGTGAGTGCCAAGCACATCAAATGAGTTAAGCGATGTTCTACACCTATAAGGCCCTAGGATGCATTACCAAAATTGCATTTCTGTTAATTTATGTTAATAATTTATAATGTATATATCAAAATTTTGCCTTTATTTGTGTATACTAATGCTTTACTTGTTGCTTGCTAATTGTAGGGTGCTGCTGAAGCCTGTTTAGATAGTGGTTGAGCTTGTAGGCATCCTATGTTGCATGAGTGAACCTGTCCCTAACACACTTGCACCAAATATGCAGGTGAACCATCAAGTGATGTGGTTTCAACTAGGGGCTTAGGAGTTCCTAGAATACCTACTGCCACAATTCAGTACAATAATGTGATCACACTTGGTGGTGGAGGCTGCTAGTTCCATCACTAAGACATTGTTACCAGGGGCTAATTGAGACATCCTAAAGTTCAACTCAGATGAGCCTACTACGAACCATCCACTACACTGGAAGATAAGTGTTTTTATAGCTTCTATAATGTTTTTTGCTACTCGCCCATGTTGACTTGTTAATGGCTCATGATTAATGCCAAGTTCAAAGTTGATGAGGAAGGCTTGTATGATGAAGAAGATTCTCTAGCCTTGACCTCCACTATCCTAGAGGTATTCTAATCATGCACAAATGTTCAAGCAATCATGACTGCGCAGGTGGGAAATGAGTTGGAGGCCTACCCCTCCCGATACCTGAAGGCATACAAGTGATGCAGGAACCATGGCTAGTTGGATGAGGAGTGGGCTACTAGTAAGATTAACATTGAGGAGATGCTTGCAACACCACCCCCATCTCACATCTCGTTTGTACCACATATGTATCTATGTTTTGGCTCATGTGGTTGCTTGTGCATGCCTTTCAGTTTACCTCATTTGCATGATGTTAACATTTTTTTGCTTTGTGTTGTAATGGAAATTGCCTCAGTGGAGGTGATAGTGATCACCACAAGTCAAATAGAGGCCACCCTTATCATGAAATATGGTGATGTAAAGGGTGTGCAACACTAGCTATGCCACAAAGCACTAGATGTGATAATGGCTCGACTTACACATGTTGGGTTAATGGACCTATTCTTAGCCCTTAGCATGAGTATACTGGTGGCCAAAATGGTCACCATCATTAACCCCTTTAGCAGTTTCATCAGGTAGTTTATCACCTAGGTGCATGAAATGATAGTAGTGTTGGACCTCAATGAGGCCTTCTCTTTGGTGAAACACCACAAAATTTTGAGCTTAGTACTTCTCCAACAAGAATTGAGCTAAGTCATGATGCTCCCCAGCATGACTAAAGCTTAAGGGCCCCATAGATAGCTTCAAGTAGAGTTGAACTCAACAAGGAGCAGTTCCCTGGGACCCACAGATGACCACGACAACATCTGCTATCAAACATGGCAACTTCGGAGCTCAAGATACTTAGTCCTCACTAAGTATGCATTCACAGTGTATACACCCAGCGTATATGCCCCAGCATACATTCACAGCGTATACGTCCAACGTATACACCCCAGCATACATTCACAGTGTATACGCCTAGCGTACACGCCTTACATGTACGCTCAGCATGTATGAATGACATATACGCCTAGCATGCAACCCCCAAAGACAGCATGGAAATAGCACTACAAAACAAGATTTTGTACAAAGCATCAACTCACACGAATAGAGCAATCATCAGGTGTTGACATCACGCATTTTTGGATTCATATGCTGAGCATGTACATCCTGCACGCCCAGCGTATATGCCCAACAGATGCAGCGAGTACGCCCAGCGTATACGCCCAGCAGGTACAACGTGTATACCCGGCGTATACGCCCAGCATGTACAACGTGTATGTCCAGCATGTAGCACAACATATACCAATCAAAGCTCTCCAGAATCATGTTAGATCAAGGTCAACCAAGCTAAACATCCATAGGTAGCACTCTCCTAACATTCGAATTCAAATTTGAAGGCCGAATGACTTCTTTTGTTTTGATCAAGTCTGTACGCCGAGGTCATACGTCCAGCATGTATATGCTGGCATACAGCAAAATATGATAGCGTGTAGCACGCTGTACACTTGTAAAATTTCATTCTTTCGCACTCGGTCAATGTGCCACATGTCACCCGACCCGAGAATCCAGCACTCCGTAGCCAATCATCCCCTCTCAAACCCGAGTCTCACATCTAAACTTGTATAAAAACCCTAATTTTTCATTAAACCAAGGTTGGCAATTTTCAGCAAACCAGAGACAAAAAAAGAACTAGAGACACGAACAAAGAACCGGTACGCTGGACCTCAACCCTGTACGCTGAGCATACAGCCTTCACGCTGTGCCCGCAGTTTGAACCAGCACACAATCATCCCCTTGCATCCACCGGAGCCTTTTGTCTGCCTTGTGACAGATTCACAACTGCGTTAGACCAGTACATTATAACCTTGAATTCCACAATAATATATTGCATCTGTTTTTCTAAAATTTGTTACAGTTTTTCATTCATTATTGCATGGTTATTGTTTACGTTCCTGTACATTTATGCTCCATTTTACATTAGTTAAGCCGTTTACGTATAACCCAGCGTACAGTGTACGTTTGGGGAAATCCTTGCCTAATCTACATGCAGATCACTCAAGGTACTCTGCCTTCATTAATTCCAGGTTTCCCTCAAGCAAAGGTAGGATCTTCTATTTTTGTCTGGGGATCTCCTGGTTTCTATTTCATTCCAGCCGAAGACCAACGATTTTAGACAGTACATTTGGCATGCTTGCTAATGGCTTGACGATTGACAATAAGGCTAGTAGGGAGGTGGACTGTAGGGGGAGAATGAGAACTAGTTTGGGGCTGCTCAATCCCACAAGGGCATATCGATCAAAGATGTGTCAGTGCCTAAGGTGGGGGAGCTGTACCCTCTGTTCCGCGCTCGTGCGTTTCCAAAGCTACTTTTTCAAGGAAAGGTCCTAGGGGTGGAATAAGTACAGGTGATGAAGGAGGTCCTACTAGAAGGTACAAGGTTCAACTAGTCTATGTACATAGCCACTAGCCTACATGTAGAAATCTCTAGGCTTCAATTCAACCTTGAGACAAGGTTCCATGTCCATTTTGCGTTCTTCATAGGATACTTGCAAAGATTCGAGGAGCTCTTGGTTATGTGAGATGATGGATGGTGGGTGGTGTAGGACTATGAGCAATTGTCCAAGCCATGGATCAAGCATATGTTCTCAACCACACACATGCAAGACCTCCTAGAGGGAATTGATGAGTCATTATCAATAACGACCAAGGGTCCCATGGGGTGCTCGCATTACTTGTGCAATAGTTTAGGTGAAGGTCCTCTAGTTGGCACTGAGGACGTAAGCAAGATGGATGACTACATAGCAAAGATGGTGGGGTCATCTAAGGCCAAGATCAAGAGGCTACGTCATCAAGATCAAGCTACCCCTAAGATCAAGAAGACAAGCAATGAAAAGAGCCACATCAAGCTTCAAAGCTTTCATGCAGATGTTGCAGGTTAGTACTTGTAACTTCTTGGATGTCTTAGTTGCATTCATGTATATACTACATAGTTAATTAGCTAATGATGTGCTATGCATACTAATGTGCTATGTGTGTATGTGTTAATCACAAAAAAAGAAGAGAGTTGTAAGAGTAGTGGCTGAGGTGACAACGAAGAAAGCACCTCCTTAAGTTGAGGAGAAGGTGGCTCATGGAGATGAGCTTCATGAGATGGTAGAGGCCCTCTAGCATTTGGAAGAAGAGGGGTTGCTCCACCTTGATAGAGGTGATTTTGATAGTTTGTTTAATGGTATACAACTAGGTGAGCCCCCTACACTCACGCCAGAGGACTTACTAGGTAATCTACTTATATTGTCATTTGTCTTCCCTTGTTTGCTCTAGTATCTTTAGCTATTAAGCCATATGTTAATTTCATCATTATATTAAAACATCAGACATTCCTCCCAGTGGTCCCACATCTACCTACCACATGGAGCCAAGGGTAGATATGCTAGATAAATTCACCTTCATGGAAGGTGTCATTGAGAACATGGTGGACCACTTGTGACATGTAGACCTGAAGCTCAATATGTGCATAATTTTTTCATTTTATGCTATCTTGTTTACTGCATAAATGCTTAGTTTTTGGCTAAGATTGATTAGTTTTTGTGTGCCTACAAGTCCTAAGCTATAGTGGGATCTGAATAAGATGGACAAGATGGATGCCCTCCCTGACCTTTCTCCCAAATTTGATCAGGTGCCTCATCACATGTATGAGACATCGAACAAGTGTGCACTTTCTTGTGTGAAGGTGTTGTGGTTCTACAAGCACTCAAATGAGCACTTGTCGAAATGTGTGCATGAACTACAAGAGAGGATGACTAGCCACAATGAGAAAATCAAGGATCTTTAATCTAGATATGACTTCATAGCAACTAGATCACATGGAGATGGCACTTGGCATACCTCTAAGATCAAGTATGCTAGATATTGGATAGCTCTTAGAGGTAAGAATGAGACCACATGGGACCTGATAGAGTAGTGACTCTAGATGAATTTGCTCATCCAAAAGAACTAGGATAGGAAGAATTATAACACCAAGGTTTATCGATGGGGACACACGCAAAAAAAACCACAAGCATTAGTACAAGTGAGAGTGTGACATGTACCTACAATGGTACAAAGAGGAGTCTACCAAACGTTGCTGCCTTGAGACATTTCTTGAGGTGACCGAAGAGGGGTAGGCATATGACTTATTCATGAAAAGTACAGTTGTAAGAAACTCTCCTATGAGATAGATTATCACCCCCTCTAGAGAGGCCTCCTTTGCTATATTTTCTATGGAGCCACCTACGTGGACCACTGTGCATAAAGGCAAGACCCTTGTGGGTATTGACTTTGGCTAAGAGAACTAGATGCAACTTTCTAAACTCACGGATGCAAGACCCTCTCAAGTTAGTTAATCTTTTATGGTTTTTATGTTTTGAGTTAGCTCATTGCATGTCTACCTACTAATTGTGCATGTTTATCAATGGTTGTGGTGGGTACTAGGTGATGCAATAGGACCCAATGACCCGATGGAGGAAGCAGAACCTCCACTTCCAACTAGTCCTACTCATTGAGCATGACCAAATGTACCTCCCATTGGGCTTCTTTTTTGCTATGTTTTTGCCATCTGATGCTATTCATGCAATGTATTGCTATGCATATTACGTTTGATATGGATGATTATTTACTATGTGTAATGTGTAAACATTTATCCCTATATGGTCATTTTTTGCATTTACTACAAGTATGCAAGTCTAGGTCATTGTGAGCTATAGAGAGTTTAAGGCCTTGACAATCCTCATGCTAGTTTAAGGCCATAAGGGGAGGGCCAATGCTAGTGCTTTTTTTTTTTGGCCATTTCAAGCCATGTGTCACCAATTTAAGGCCATAGTGGATCAAAGCAATAGTTTAAGGCCATTCTACGTCGCGATGATAGTTTAGGTCCATTCTGAATCATGGATGATGGAATTAAGGCTAATAGTTTAAGGCCATCCTAGGCTGCACATTAATAGTTTAAGGCCATTTTAGGCCATGGATTGCTAATTTAAGGCCATTTCAAGCTGTGGCGATAGTTCAGGGTCATTCTGAGCCACAACGAGGGGATTGAAAGTGATAGTTTTGGCTTTTATGATTTTTATGAATTTTGATGTTTTTCATGCATTAACATAGTAACTAAAAAAGGATGAACTAAATGAGCAAATGAGTAAACCAAGCAAACGAATGCATAAAAAATTGAATAAATGCATGAACAAAGAAAAATGATGCGTACCAACATAAGCAATAATAAGCAGAAAATAATGCTAATTAAAGCAAAAAAAATGTGACATAAGCAACAAGAAGAATATAGGATGTGCAAAGGCGAATAGCGAGTGGGAACCTAGTGCATTAAAGGGCTTGGATTACAGTATCTAGTATTCTTCTTAACCCTTACTTGCTATGTTAAAGGGCAACTCTAGCCATAGGACATCCTCTAGGAGGTTGTTGACTTCCACTACTTCTTCAGGTGCATCAACCTCATGCATTTCATTGTCTACCATAGGTGTGTCATCAGGAAATTCAAACTCTAACCCTTGCTCCATATCTACATTGTTGATGGCTAGAGGAACAATATTATCACCATGGATAATAACTTCATCACCTTCATATGGAAGGTGGATTTCCTGATGAATTAGAGAGGAGACTACTCGTAATTGGATAGCCAAGGCTTGCCCAATATCAAGTTAAAGCTCAGCATCTCCTCTATGATGATAAATTCAATAGTAACTAGAATTGCTCCCCTACTACAAAAGCTATGGTGACCATGCCCTTGACAATGACATGTGACCCATTGAAGGATTTCGATTTTTGTTGACTTGACTTGGTCTATGAGGCCTAGCTTATTGACAGCGATGTATGGTATTACATTTGTTACGACTCTATTGTTGATGTGCATGCTACAAATCTTACATTGCCCAACATGTATGGTGATCAGCATGGGAACTATTATGATGTCACCCCTCTTGGGATTGACCTTAATTGCTTCATTGCGAAACACTAGGGAAGTGGGACTCGATTCCTAGGAAGCAAGGAGCAACATCACTACATGGATGAAGTTCTCATCTATAGGGATGTCCTCTATAAAATTTCAATGCATTTTTTCTTCACTAGGGTCTTGGAAATGAGGCAAACATTTCCACAAGTGTAGCCTCATGATAGTTTGGTAGGAAATGAATGCACTGAGTTTAGACTATTCAGTTCGGCAAGTTTTCTACCTCTAGAGTTGATAGGCTCGATGGACTCTCTGGCTTGCCCACCTGGGTGTTTCACCAAGATGACAATCTATTCAGAAACCATGCTTATAATTTCTGGCGATGCTCAGGATGCACAAAACAATTCAGCAAGTTTTCTAGTAAAGAAGTCTTCTACGCTACACTATGCTATGTAGCATAGTAGACCTTGGAAGACAGTTGCTCAAGCAATCAAGCATAAATTATTGCAGAACAAGGTGCTACACTATGCAGTGTAGCACAGTGTAGCAAAGGCAAATCAAAAAGGCCTAGCTTACCAAGTGATTCCAATGAAGAAATTGCACTCGGCAAGCACTCTGGCCTCCAAAACTAGTTGCCTTGTTCGACTTCAAGTCCTTCAACAAGGTCTCTTACTAGAAAGTGGCGGATTGACCAAAAAGCAAGACATGACGGCTACAACTCTATGCTACGCTACATAGCGTAGCACAGCATAGCGACAATACAAGAGCAGCAAGAAATGTTTCAAATGCAAGCTCAGCAAGTTTAGAGGTTCTCCTTTGTAAAAGGAAAAATTTGCAGTTGTTAGCATGATCAAAGCTTCAAACAAGTGTTTGCAACTTTAGCATGAGTTGTAGATAAAGCTGATTGCTATGCCATGCGATGCTACGTAGTGTAATTATGCCATGCGATGCCAGTTTCGACAACATAATTATAGTGTAGCAGGTTCACAATCGGCTTTACATATCCATGCAACACGGGCATGTCAACATCTTATGAGTCTGAGACACGTGGCATCTAAATCGCATCTCTCGCATGCTCCTAGCCTTATAAATACCTCAACAATCAATGCTCAAAGGGCTGGAAAAAATTTGGTTGGCAAAAATTTTGTTGGTGGGAAAATTTGAGTATTGTTGGCATTTTTTTCGCAAGTTGACAAATTTGGTTGGCAAATTGGCAATTTTTTGGCGAATTTTAGCAGTTGGCATTGTTTGCTTTGGCGTTTAGCATTATCTTTTTTTCTTGTTGGCATTTTGTAATGTTGGCCCTAGAATTTGCACTCAAAAACATAGTTGAGGCGTTTCGAGCATTCTGGTCATTCCTGGATACTCTACATGCCTTTGGCATTGCATGATTCATTATACATTTTCAAGCAGAGAACAAAATCGAACCCGTGACTTTGTGGTGGAGCATTTTCTCATCCTAGTTACTCTGTTGTTTCTACATTATTATCACTATTTAGCATCATTTTCTTTATTATCACATTTATTAATCATCGATTAGATCTCATGTATTTCACGCTTAAAACGACATTTACATAAGGTTAAGTTACACTGACTAAGTTCCTATCTGATTGACAAGACCGTTCAGGGTGCCTTGTTTCTATTTTTATCTAGCACGGCCCTCACACAAATCCAAGGTTAAAACTGTTCACCTGACAACCTCTCGGTGTTTCCAGCCATCGACATTTTCAGTCACTACAGTTTTCTAGCACAAAAAGGAGGGCCTTTTGGTGTCTTTTCCATGTTTCACGGTAGTCCTGCACGTGTTGTGTACCTTGTCACACACTAACGTAAACATGACACCCTTGTACGGTTGTTTCCACATCGTGTGGTGCAGATCAATCGCTCCAATGGTTCCTCTGGAATCCTGCAGGATAGAAAGCCTCCGATAGCCACTTGATCTCTTTGTTTTCTTGTTTACAAGCCCTTGTAGCTTTACGAAAATGATTTCCTCAAGCACCACAGCTACTACCTCTAACGTTGAGGTCCCCCTCTTGGTTCAAGGCATCACAGGTGCTGAGCAGCTACCTAGCCCAGTGCTGGGACCATGCCGATCTCTCAGGATCCAAAACTAAGGACCTGAGGGATTGGCTCAACAATACGAGTAGTATAATTTTATTTGCGCTAAGGTTCAGGCAAATCTACCCTTAGACGCACAAGAAATCAAAGACAAATGTAGCTTCAAGTTCTCTTATTGTAATGAGAAGGAATTTATTCCCACTCCCAGTGTTTCTATTCCTTTAACGCAAACCCATTAGTGGCTCATAGACCAGCTAATGGGGTTGACTAGGTCTAGGGAGTAGCGAGACATGGCATCTCACCATGATGAGATGTTCCAAGATGGGCAAGAGGAACTAGATTTCCAATCTGAGGATGGGGGTCAAACTAACCCTGCCACCCTTCCTCCCACCCCGTCTTTCTAGACAAACCCACTCTCTACCGCCACTCCCTTTATGATCACATCTACACCATCACAACCCGCAATTTCATCAGCAATGGGTAGCCATGCCATGCCCTCGACGTATCAACATGCCTACTCCCCTATCTCATTCTTAGCCACTACCCCCCCCCCCCAAAACTATTTCACAATTCATTCCTGTTCTGCACTACCCACCAATCATGGCTACCTTGCCCTACATTCACATCGTACCTACATTGCAGTTGCATGCAATTTTTGCATCCATTCTTGCATCTACACATGTCCCACCGTCAGTGATCGACCCAAGCCTATCCACATGGTGGACCCCATTTACTTCTCCTCCTATTTCACAACCATCACAAATTTCCCACTACGCTCGTCACCAAACATACCAGGTCCCGCAAAAGGTACAACTGAGAGTGGGACCATGGTCTGTCCCACCGACCACACAAGAGGCCTATCCCATGGCGCAACTAGCAGCTACTGCTCCAACCACACCACCTATCAGGTGGTGGGTAGCACAAGCAACACCTTTCATAGGAGCTACCCCAACTACACCACCTATGGGCCGTGTTGCTGCCCCTGCCATGCCACAGATGGGAGCTGCCTCGGTAGCTCCCCAACCATCCGCATTGTCTCCAGGTCTGGATCAAGCATTCCAGCTTATCTAGACCCTCACTGAGGAAATCAAATGCCTCAAGACTACTGGCTCTAACATAATATAGATCATGGATTTCTACCATGATGATCCCATTATCCTGGTAGCCCCCATGCTAACTTTACCCCCTGGGATGCCACTCCCCCATTTTACAAAATACAATGGGGAGGGTGATCCCAATGCACATCTTGTTACATTTAGGTCTAAGTCCCTTCTTCTGCAACAATGGCCGCATACAATCATCTCTGTCTTTGCTATGTCTCTAATGAGGAAAGCCCTGGACTCATACCGCATGCTCCCGCGCTCCTCCATCTCAACCCTAGAGGAGCTCCTGACCTAGTTCGTAATGCGTTTCAAGTATAACTTGAGACCAAAAGTTACACTGGATTAGCTAATGAACATGAAAAAAGATCCACTTAAGCCAGTCTAGAAATTCATACAATGGTGGAGTGCTACCCTTAATGAGATCCACAAGCCAATCGCGGAGGCCCATCTACTGCCCATCTTTAAGGGTGCAGTGAATGACTTTATTAAGTCCAAACTGGACTATCTCGCTCCATGGAATTTTAGTCAGGCTTTCACCCAGACCAAGAGCATACAAGATGTGGCCGAGGCAAGTAAAGACCTAGCCTATGTTGCATAAAAGAACACTTTTACGAAGAAGGACAAAGATAAGGGTAAGGCTGCAACAGCCATAGTAGCCGATGTGGCAAATGAAGCCAAGCCCAAAAACAACAACAAGAAGTCAGCTGCAGCAGCAACTAACCCCACGCCCGACCAAGGTAATGCAACTCAACCCTCCACATCTACATTTGAAGCATCCGCACCACCTAAGCCAAACTTTGAGCATAAAGATCGCTCTAAATATACCCCACTGCCTATTAAACCTTTAGAACTTCTGAAGCAATTACTAGTGGTAGGGTATATCCAACACAAGTGGATGTCAAATGAGAAAGTCAAAAAACATCAACGGTACTGCAAACTTCGTAGGAACCCCTCCTTGGGCTTGCCCAATGAGCCGCCAGTTCCTAAGAATTTCAGACTAGAGCGGTTCTGTGACTACCATCAACAGTGTGGTCATGATACGAATTATTGCATGGCATTAAAAGATGACATCCAAAGAATGATTGATCAAGGGAAACTAGTTTTATATGAAAGCAACCTAGTGCGTCCTAAAAATCAATCTTTACATGTCTATATGGATCCTCTTAATGCCAACAACGCTAGCTACATTATCAACACCATCGGTGTTGATAATAATCCTAGACCACCCTAGCAGCCGTTTGTGTTCGTGTGCCTTAGCATAGCACAGCAACACCACCAGCGGCTAAACAAACTCCACAGCAAACATTTTTCCTAAGAGTCCCTCCCCAGACATCCACCACTGCACCACTTGTTAGCAAAACCACACCACCACCGTGCCTAGACCTGAAACTGTCCCTCCTTAGGAAATTTGTCTCCTAGGATGAATGGAAGAGGAAAAAGGCAGTAAACAAGAAGGTGGCTCAAACCTTTTAAGTGCTCTCACTCAAGTCAAGAAGGCTCTAAAATAAAAAAATACAACGTTGAGCCTGTATGACCTGATTATGACTTCGACTACACACCTTGAGGCTCTGGTTCACATGTTAATGGCAATACTAGTTGATGAGAACATGCCAGCAAAAGAAAAGACGATTCACTCGATTTTTCTTCCTTCTATGCCTACAGAACCACAACTATCCCAATTGAATTTTTGTGATGATTCCATTAGGGAAGACCCCGAAAAGGGTCAGGTGACTACAACGTCTCTTTTCATCACAATTCAGGTCGGTCAACACAAGATCTGAAGGATACACATTGATGATGGGGCTGCTACAAACGTCATCCCATTCCCTATAGTGGATAAGCTGGGTTTAGTTGACTAGATCAAACCCAAGACGACATCATGCTTGAAGTCGTTCAATGGGGCATGGGTCGTAGTGAAAGGCATGGTCCACATTGACTTTGTGGTAGGGGACCAGTTCCCCACTAATGTAACGTTCATCATGGTGGAAGAGATGCTCGGGTTTAACCTGATCTTGGGGAGATCATAGTTAGCACAACTTAGGACCATCTCTTTGTCCATACATCAGGAGATCCATCTACCCTATGCAGGCAAGCAGGTGGTAATCCATAGTGACAAGGTAGCAACGTAAGCAATAAATAACGTAGATATGGAGCAGTGCTCAGAGATCATAACCTCCAAGAACGAAGTGCTTATCTTCGTAGATACTAACTGCTTAGCGAAAGAACTAGCACAACACGTCGGCTCAGAAAATGAAAACGCATGGGCTGAGTTGCCCTTCCAAGTGGAGGACAACGATGTGGATGAATGCCTTAGTAAAGCATCTCAACCATACACTTCGCCCAATCCACAATGGGTCAGAAAGCAGTTACGCATAGTGTAGCAACCCCACTGCTTCCTACCCAATTAACATCCTTTGTACATTTACCGCTTATTGGCTTTGCATTCATCCATCTACGCTAGGTACACCAACTCACTTTTCTAAAACCGTTAGCATACCTTCTATTTATGTGATGGCCTGAAATGGCCTAAAACTATATCAGCACCATGGCCCGAAAATGGCTTAAAACTACGCATGGCCCGAAATGGCCTAAAACTAAAACATCATCCCATGGCCTGAAATGGCCCAAAACTAGGGGTGGCCCAAAATGGCCTAAAACTAGCAATGGCCCGAAATGGCCTAAAACTAGCAATGGCACGAAATGGCCTAAAACTAAAACGAAAACCATAGAAACTGATCGCATAGATAACATACGTAATGCATGAACTAGAGTAGCATCAATCTTGCCATAATCCATCTTTCATTCAAGATTTCACTTAAACAATGTCTACAACATTTTACAAAAAACATAAAAATACAAAAAATCAAAAGCCTTGTTGTCACACGTCATCTTCCCCTTCATCATTTCCCTCTGCATCGCCTTCTTGCGCATCATCATTTCCGTCCTCTAGGGGGCCTGCTTCTTCATTTGAAATCTACACCATAAACATGAAGTAGTCAGCTAGAGTTGCATATAACAGCTAGAAAAACATAAACTATTGCATTGCAAAAAGTGACTGACCTAAGATGGCCCCACGTCTATCTCAGGGGGTATGCAATCCAATCCAATCCCAAGGCAGTGCCAAACCTCCTCCTCTTTGATATATGTCCAATGTCTATCGCTCAGTTTAGTGTTTGCTGCAACTTTCTCCTTTTCGATGGCTATCCATCTTGGTGGTCCTGAAGAAAAGGAGGTAGTGGTGGTCTCATCTATGGGAAGATTCACTTCCTGCTTAGGTGACTCAGTGACCGTCACTTGCTACATGAACTTGTTGTAGGCCTCAAAAGCACCAATGGCATCTATGAATGCTTCGTAAGTATACAACTTCAATGAAGCATCTGGTATTGTTTACGATAGGTGGCACATTCCAGTTTATACATATGCTTGTGATTCTTCTGGGACTACCCCCACTCATAAACTCTAGCACTATAGTCCTTCCAGTCTTGGTTCTTCTAAGCCAACAAGTCCATCTACATCCACTGCTCAATTATCTCCCAGGTGGTCTCGTTGTTGCGCTACATAGCCATCCAATATCTTGCATAATCTATGATGGCTGTGCGCCAACTGCCATCATTGGTATCATAGGCCAAGAGGAATTCTTTCCTGGAATGGAGGTCTCCTACATCAGTGATCAGATTGGCCTTTTCTTTATCCTGCCTCTGGACCCATTTCCACAGGTCTTCATTCACATGACTACACTCCCACAAGGAGCGTGCCGAGTGCAACACACATTTTCTAGCCTCGTTGTATACGCGATGAGGCACCTCGGTCACTTCAGGTGGAAATGTAGGCACGGCATCCACCTTTATTGCTTGTTTCGGGTCCCACTTGAGGTGAGAGGCTGTTATCACACATGAAAGTGCATTAGCCACAATAGCGTAGCAAGGTTTGGCAACTCATGAATTCTAGCATAGCAAGCTGAAAGTCTAGAGTAGCCACTTTACTTACCCACTTCTGGATCAACCTATTTGAGATGGATGATCATGTCGTCAATAACCCCTTGCATGAACATATAACTAAATGCCTTAGTAATGACCAAGATGGACTACAATAAAACAGGTGAGTAACGCAAACGACAGTATAAAGGCTCCTACCTAGCAAACCCTCAGGGGTGATAGCGGGGTGGGGGGGGTTGGGTTCACCCATCGAAATACTGTCGAATATACTTTCAAACTCATTGACATCTTATCGTAGCTCCCCTCCTTGCTGGATTAACACTATAGCAGCACCCTCTACGTTCATCTATTGCTCCGATGTTGAAATGTACTCAGTAAAAGGATCATTAGCAGAGGTTCCTTCCCCATTGCCACAAGCTTCCTCTTTATTTGTTGAGGCCTTTCTTTTTAAGGTACCAGCATCCTCCTCATCATCAAAAATGTCCTCCTCATCTGCAGGAGCGTTCTCCTCGACGATGGGAGCCCCTTCCTTTGTGGCAGGGGTTCCTTCTTTCTTGAATAGGACCCTTCCCTCTGTGGCCAGGGCCCCCACATCTTTATTAGCTACCCCCATTCTGGGAGCCGATACCTCTTCGTCACCTTCTTCTTCTTCCTCTTCTTCCTCTAACAACAAAGCAAGTTTGCATCAGGCCATAGCGTATTAACTCAAAATCAATGCTATGCTATGCTATGCTACCTAGCATAGCAAGCATTAACCAAATAAGTGAAAAAATAAGCAAAATGCTAAAAGAATTTACCAATGGGGGGGCTGTATCCTATGTACCTTGAACTACAGCATCCACCCCTCTTCTTCTTCCGTATGAGGAAGCTCCTCAGCTAGAAGAGACGTCTTTCGTCGCAACTTGGTGGCCACCGTCTCTGCGATGAGGCATTTCCCCTATGATACGCTACCTATAGTAGCAAGGGGCACCTCTCCCACGCTGTCTTGGCCACAAAAGTTGCAAGCCACCCGATCCTTAGTCGTCATGGAAAATAACTCCCCAATAGCTTTTGGGGGATCCTGGGCTCGAGTGGTCTGGAAGACTTGGTAGATCCATGGTTTGGAAATCTAGTTACGATCTTACATAACCCAAACTCCATTCTCATGAACCACCAAGAATTCCATGAAACGCCACAAGTAGGCTATGTAAAAGGCATGGTGCACGTTGAAACAGGACTCATGCTTCTTATGAGGCTTCACCATTTTAGCTTGTAGACCTTTGTAGAGATGCCTAGCCCAGCTGTAATGGGCCCCCTCTTCCATTACCTTCCTCATCACCCAAGCTTACTCAATCCCAATAATCTTTCTGTGGGAAAGTAGCTGGGGGAAAGCACAGGCATAGAAGATGGGGTAAATTTCTTTGGCTACTTTCAGCTTCGCTTTTTCCATAAGGATCCCCTTTCATCCTTTAGCCACCCCTAGCCACTCTTCAATGTCCCTCTGATGGTTCGCCTCTTTTTTGGTCTTTACCCCTATGGGGAGACCATCAACAGGGACACCGAAGAGGTCTGCGAATAGTTGGTCATTGATTTCAAGGATCACCAACACACCGTGCACACGTGTGCGGAAGCAGTCTACCTTTTCAGAGAAAGAGTCGGCTAGGGCCAGCATCTCAATAGCTGGGATGCTTGGGTTCACGACAGGAACAGCTCCATGAGTCCAGTGTCTTGAATGTGGTTGGTCAGCGATTCTAGGACCTAGTTACAAAGCTAGCATTGAGTCTCATCTACCTCCCCGTACTTGAAGTAGATGTTGGCCTCATGATGCCCAGAGGTTATCACTGTCACCTCCTCGAACTTATTCACCATTGTAGCATTTTGCACAGAAAACTTAGACAAAAATAGAAATAGCATAAAAATAGAAGCAACGCTCGAACATGCAAGCAACTCACTGTTTAGCTTACCATGTTTAAACAGTGATGGGAATGGTGGAAGATCTACCAATACATCTTCAACGGTGATCAACCTAAGGGATTCCAAATCCCCATCCAACCAACCGAACTCCTTGCATGTGTCGTAGAGCTAGGAGTATCAGGTTGGGTAGGTTTGGTACTCACCCCTGCATTGGCCTACCACACCTGCGTGCATATTCTCAGTGAAAGAAAACTCATGTAGCGCCATCTGTGCTAAGGTCAACACATCCGTGTCAGCGTGAAGTCCATTCTTGTTGACAAAAAACCTAGTAACACAAACACGCTGTTAACATTTGCCTAGCGTAGCAAGTATGCATAGCATAGCAAAATATGTTTATAGAACTCACCCGCTGGCACAATAAATGGTTCTTGGTGGGTTTGGAAAATAAGTTCCCATGTTGTGGGCAATAAACAAAGTGTTGTACAGATGGTATCAATTGTATTGGGGCATCTCCCAGATCCAAGCCAGATGCCTCAAATTTTTTGGGCGCTGACTGGATCCTTCTCCCTATCCACTCCTAATTGTTCCATCTGTGAAAAATCTTAGAATACCCTGATTTGCCCCAGGCAACAGGGTTTCTGCCACTATGGGTACTACCTCCTCTGACAAGTGTGACCAAAGGATCACATTAAAGTGCTAGAGGAGAAATTGTAGGAACTCCCATGCACCTTCCCTAAACCAGACTGCCTACTACCCCACACATGCGTGGGATGGAGGAATGTTGGCCACTGGTTCACTCAGGCAGCACAAGATCCCTACGATTTCTAGGACAATTAAGATTGGCCTTAGCACCACCTTGCATAACACAATTGCAAATGTTAACGTTATGTTCGAGTAGGATTCGCATATAGTGTAGCAGAATTAGCAGTTAGCAGATAGCGTAGCTTGACTCTCCCCATGCATATAACGTAGCAAAAAACACGAAGACAATAGCGTAGTAGAATTAGCCTAGCGTAGCAATGAAAAGCTAAATGCAAATCTTTTGACAAGAAAGAATTCAATGTGTTGCACTATTTGGACAAATCTTCTATCTAACAAAATGATTTGCATTACGCCATGATAGACACGTGTTACGCTGTCAAATCATGCACACGGCCAAACCCTCCTGAGGATCGCACGCCATGCTATTTGCATGCCGAGTTGTTAAAATTGCCTAAGCTTCTGTGGCAAGCTAGCCATAGCGATGGCGGTTGAGGAAACACTGCATGCAACCTTAGCGTAGCATCCATACACCCGTCGTGGCCGAATCGGCAATAGGAATGGTGTAATGGCCAAAATAGTAACAAAATGATGACAGAAAAATGTAGATTGCATAACAAAAATCATAGAAACGAAAATAGATAAAGCATAAGCAATAACCGTAGCATAAAAAACAAAGGAGAATAGCATAGCAAATTATTGGACCGATGGGGTCTCCTCTCGCACTGCGACACGCACCTGTGACATGTACCCTAGAGTCTCCTTTACTTCGTCCACCTTGGCAAGTGCTAGGTGTTTGCATTCTCTCTTGGGAGCCATTGTTCCGATTGCTGATTCTTTCTTGGGCACTACACTGAATCGCCTTGCTCTAAATTAGCATAATCGCTCTATGCTCTAAATCAAGGCTCTAAGCTGTTACGGTAAAAATGACAAGTTTATTGGGGGTAAAACCCTATTTATAGCTAAAACGGTGAAAAGGAACTTATCATTTTCTCTCCCCGATTAATGAGGGACGTCCCGTACAGTGTAACATTCCCCCATAGCGTAGCAGCACTATTTGCATTATGGTAGGTGGGCCCAACCGAAAACTTTGACCCACTTTAAACTAGTTGTTGGCCTTTGCAAAAATGACTAACTAGGCGGTCTGCAAAGACCTTAAACTAGCAACTTCAAACTTTTTCATTCAGATGGTTTGCAAAGACCTTAAATTAGCAAATTATAACCCACAGCCTCTATCAAGTTAACTGTCTGCAAAGACCTTAAACTAGTAGTTCTAACACATAGCTTCGATCTCGTTGGCAGTCCGTAAAGACCTTAAACTAAATACTTCGTAGTTTCACTAGAGTAACCCATTAGTGGTCCATAAAGACCTTAAACTAGCATTTTTACACTTTTGCATCCAGGTAGTCTGTTGTGACTTTAAAATGGCAATGTACAAGTTTCACGTCATATTTTATAGTTATTTCAACTGTTCACATCTCATTGCTACTTTACAAATGCTTACCACGCATTGTTGCTCCAAACAAGTATCCCCTGACTAAGCATTCATCCCATTATAGCAAGTTGACCAAGAATGGCAATGCACCATGATCTTTCTTCACCTCTAGCATTGATAGGTCCACACGGCGAGCTTGCAAGAAAACT